>JACEOJ010000205.1:894757-1049679 GCA_013761285.1 Campoletis sonorensis
TGTGTGTGTGTGTGTGTGTGTGTGTGTGTGTGTGTGTGTGTGTGTGTATGATGAACAAAAAGTTCAATCGATAATTCATTTGTTGCGTCAATTAAAAATGTAATTTGAAAATATATTAAAGGGGGGTTGGACACGCTCTCGTTGATGCCTCGATGAGTTGGATGCCGAAAGAGCGAGAGCGGGAGGGAATACGAAAGAGGGAGAGAGAGAGAGAGAGAGAGAGAGAGAGAGAGAGAGAGAACCGACGCAGCATCGACGGGTAGAAAAGGGTAAAAGCAGCAGAGAGCAGCCGGGAATGCAAATGAATTATTAAAAAATTTAATCAATCGAATCGCTAGTGCCCTTACTCCAACCTTCTATACCCAAGTAATGATTATTCATGCTGGAATGGCTTCGCGTGAGAGAATATTTATAATTTGTTTATTTAAATTGCTGCGACAACGACGACGACGGTGACGACGACGACGAAGGATGAGAATGACGAAATACACCGTAACTCTCTCTCTCTCTCTCGCTCTCTCTTTTTCTCTTTCTCTCTCTTTTACTCTGCTTGCTTATCGTGTTCTCGCTAAATTGCGTTTGTTTTTCCTATCAAACAGTATGGGCTTGGCAGAGAAAATAAATTATGTGACAAATAAAACAATCCTTGCAACAACTAACGGTTCACAAACTGTTTTTATCTGTGCAATCGAATATTTGCTTCTCGAGTGAAAACCTCTAATGGACGTGCAAAATCGAACAGATTGAATTATGCAAGAACAGAGAAAAGAAAACATTTAAAAAACAGCTTCATAAATATTTGACTAATAAATAAAAAATATCGAAAAATTGATTGATTGTTGCTACGACGACGACTGGACGAATGAATTTTTTCCCAATTTTTTGACACTCGTTTTACATTTCACAAGGAAACATTTAAATTGTACAACTTTATATTTTTGGAAAATGATAATCTTGGTACTTTGTCATCGAAATTTCACGGTCACAAACAATATTTTTTTCGTGCCTAACATGATTCTTATTTCTTACTTCCCTGAGGAACAGAATGGCGAGGAAAAGCAAATAGAATATAGAAATTCATCTTCTCAAGTTCCGTATACCCAAAGCAACGAGATTTATCTCCCGTTGCGAAGAAATTTCCCGATGGACCAAAAGATGGTGCGTTCGTGTCCACGTATATACTATTCTAATGTAATATCGATCAATCGTCTCATTTAAATGTTGACCGTGAGCAAATGTAAAATTCAAAATATCTCCCGATAGATATTTTTATATGCAATCGTTCCCCCTCTCTTTTTCCTTCGATGGACATCGCCCAAGATCTTGCACATCGATATACAGTCAGCCAATGTATCTTAACTTACTCACATACGAGGATTTCCGAGTACCAACTTTACAACATCTAAAAAAAAAAAAAATTTTTTAAATTTAAAACACAATTCAACAGTTTGTTGTAAATATTTGCAAAATTTATAAAAATTGGAATAATGATAAACTTTGTTAATAATTGATTCATAAATCAAAATATATCACCTAAAAAAGCTGAAACCTTCGAGTTTATCGACGAAGTATTTTTTTTTCGTAATATTTTTGATTCAATTCTATGGTTTTTTTTTTTTTTCTCAAAATTGTGACAAGTCATTATCAATAAATTTTGTTATAATCTTCGTCGTGGCACTACGATTGAATTTTCTTGGTTTCCATGGCTTCATAAACATGATTTGATCCTCTAATTTGTTAAAATTAAATTCGTTAATTTTTCCGGTAAAAAAAGGAAACAAATGGTTTTTTGTATCTTAAAAGCTTAGTCTTGGAATGAAAAAGCCCATATGTATGTAATTTCGAATTTGAAACGGGCATAACTTTGTATTATTCATGAAGGAATAAATGCATGTACATATATACAAACCCTTCTATTTCTTCTCTTTTTATCTTTCTCTGTTTGGGTTCACCCTTTACATACGAATTCTGCCACCCTTAGATTTCGCCTCTCAGCAGCCCTTCGCTTTTCCAAGCAGTTATTTCTTCACCACTGACAAACGTTCTTGTATACATAACGTACATAAACTTGACGCATGAGGTGCGAGAGACTACGTAATACGAATGTATGTAAAGTTTCGTACGATATAGATACATAAACTTATCCATCCTGGGTGAATATGGAAAAACATGGTATCTACAGTCATACTTACCTTTTCAAGTTTATTTTGAGAACCCAATTCAATGGGTACTCAATTTTATGGGATTTATTCCATATTCTATAAATAATATCATTATTTAACAATTTGGAGGCATTTTTCTAGAAATAATTGAATTTTTGATTGCACGGTCTCGCTTAAATACTTGAAAATCATTCGAAAAATAATCCACCAATTTTTCATTTCGATGCAAAATTACGTGAGATTAATCACCCAACACATTTTAACGGCCAATCATCGAGCAGATTTTTGTTTAATTAATAAACTTTACTATACAGTAAATGTGGGTAAACAGTAAATATTCATTAATTCGTTTTGACCTTTTGTATTCTTAAAAAAAAGATGTCACTGTAATCGTAGTTCGTAATCGTAAATTTTATAAGAGTAATTAGCACGAATTGAAATCAGCATTACATAAAAATCATCATAACAGTACAAATTTAAATCATAATAACATTGTGGTGCTATTTTGCTGCGTGTTCATTTGTCTTCGAGTCATTTTGCCACATAACCAAAGGAACATGCCAAGCATTTGCCAAAGACATTTGATCATCAAACTTCCTCGAATTCCCTCAGAAATTGTAAACTCGTAAAATCGTCGTTTTGCACGAGCTGAGCAAGAACAGCCAGAAGCCTCCGAAGATCTCGTGGTCAGGATGACGAGAAGAGTCATTCAAAGACTCGGTTCCACGAAATTTCGTGATCGTTGCAATCAAACAAAATTTCATTGTGTCAGAAGTTCAATGGAGTCCTGCAAAGCCGTTGGTGCTAATTTGGGCCGAATTTCAATCTTTCGTAGGTAAGAGAAAAAAAAACAAATAAATTTATTCATTTTTGTCTATTTTTTGTCACAATTTCGATACGTCAGTGATGCAGTGATTGGTTCAGGGAAAATTTGTTATGTACTTCTGACGTATGAAAAATTAACGAGCAGGTATACCTCCAAATTTATAATATCGATTCATTTATTGTTATTTAATGCAATAGCTATTTCGGTACAGAATAAATAATTGAAAGAAGAAAAAAAACGACGATTGCCCAAGTATATAAATCCATGTGCATATCACATTTATCAACTAGTCCATGGCTCGGAGTTCCATTCAAGTAAACAAACAAGGATTGTGATAAATAAATCATTTTTTTCTACATATTTATCGACACTGTCTCGTTTCAGCTTGGAAACGAGAAGTATTTAAACTACATTTAAAAAAAAACCGAAGTTTCGTGTGTTCCGAAATAAAAATTGATTCTTTAGAGAAAAAAAACTACAGCCTCGAACACGAGAGTGTAATTAATTGAGTAAATAGTGTTAAAAAGTAGTAAAGGGCAAATTAGACAGCATTTTCAAGAACATTGACAAAAAGTCAATTACAACAGAATCTGGCGGTTAACTCTGGAGAGTTTATATCATTGTTGTAACGATCCCGAGGGCTGCTAAATAAATATTCAATTCGCGAGGATGGCAGCTACGTAATATTTACTTATGAATGTTTTTATTTGAAGTTTTGATAAGCACAGGATTTTTTCTATTTTTTTTTTCAAATATTTCGAGAAAAACTCCGAATGATTTTTGTTGAAATCGAAGCTCTCGTTTCATCGTTGAGAATTCTATGTATTTGTATATATATATAGATATTTCGAACAGGTTGATGGAGAGAGTTGCTCCAGCGGATATGTGCATATTGCGGAGAGAGAGAGAGTGCAGGGGGTTTTTAAAAATTCGTGATTTTTAAATTTGCGTTGGCAAACAGCCCTCACTCTACGAATGGTCCAAGCTTCGATTCATCTTCTTTCTCATTCTCTCACTTGCTGCATTGGTGCATAGAGAGCGCATATATGACTCTCAGCAACTCGCACCGCTTGCCGATCGCCAGGCTCTTTTAGCTCTTTCTCTCTCTCTCTCTCTTTCTCTCTCTCTCTCTTTTCGCACACACTCTCTATATACATATATCCCGACGGCGCCCAATGAATGACAAAATATAAGCTCCAAGCTTGGATTCAATCAGAAATGGCGACGCCCCGCTCTTTCTCTTTCCCTCCCTTTATTTTTCTCTCTTTCTCTTCGTCTCTCACTCTCTCCTGCGTTTTTTTCTCATACTTCCGTCCTTCCGCATCTCTTTTCCTCCCCCGCTCGTCGCGCTTTAACCTTCGACGCCATTCGATTTTTTTTCAAAACTGTTCTCGAACCATCGACTATATACAACATACTCGCGAGTCCCTCCGTACGCCCTGGAGCATCATCCGTGCTCGATGCTCCCGGAAAAACTCGATGCCCTGATAAATAATCATAAGTTTCGAGCTTGCGATTTTTTTTCCGCCCATTTTTTTCTTCTTTCTATTTTCACAGTGCCATTTTTTATTCAACCACTTTACCATCGAATGAAACGTATACCCAGGCCTCGAAAATTTTACGACCTAAATTATTAATCCCGTTGTGACGAATTAATCGGATTCTTTGTCACGAGTAAATGTTGATTTTTCGAAAATCATATTGTTCTTATTTTCATTCATTTTCTTGTGATTCCACGTTGGAAATTTAAAGCAAATTCGTTCCTAAACAAAATTTCATATTTTTATACTCAAACTTAAACTCCAAAAACACTCATTTTCAAGTTTCAATTCTCTTCTCGTAACGAAGCCCTGGAAATGTTCTCAAAGTTCACAAAAAAATCTGTAAATAAATCCTCCGGCGAGACTACGACTAGAAAAAAAAAAATTAGAACGCACCTGCACGATTTTCTGCTAATTTCCAGACTAATTAGCTAATTCAAATTTCGAATGGTTACTCAATAGAAAATATTTTATGTCCCTGTCGATGAGTTTTGTGTGGCATTATTGGCAATGTAAACAGCACTGGATCTCGCACAGCTGATGGTTTCAGTAATTGACGATAGTTCGCTAATGAATCGTCGTTCGTAACCGCTAATTTCGACGATATATCAGGTAAATAATAATTCCCCGAGGCTTCTTCCCACGGGTTTGAAGATTGTACGCATCGTTGATTAAAATTACCATTTCGTATTACGCAATCCATTGATATATGTGTTCTGAGCCGTTACTATATTTTGCCAAAATCCACAATTGTATGTGTATTTTATTTTCAACACATATTTCGACGTGAGTGGCCTTCGATGATGATCCTAAAATAGGGAGGCTCGTGGTAGTCATTCTGATTGACTCAGTGAATTCAAATGGATACTAAAAAATTTGTTGTTCTACAATACCCTCGGGTTAAACGATAAACAAATATATTCACATTGAAACGTATATTTGATTGACAAATTCGTATTTGCTTCGACAAATAATAATTATTTAAGTCGGAACTACAGTAAATAACAGAAGAAAAATTCTTTTGTATTTTTCGTTATTTCGGTAATGTTTGTGTCGATTGCCAAAATATTGGAAACGCATTTCTTTCAACTGTTTTATGTGATAAATATTTAGACTTGGATTTCATTTCCTCCTTCATTTTTCGTTAGGAAATTTAGAAATTTTATTGATCTTTGAATCGATTTTCAAATGCGGAACTTTTCATTTGTTGGAGATTTGTTCGTAATAAGGACTTTTTTTATTCATTTTTCGATCGTGTATATCTCATGACGAAAATTATGATCAATGGACCCGCATCTTATTGTGCGAGACATCCGCAGTTACTTTTTGTAGTACGTGCCCATTCACCAGGGATAATGAAACTCGATCATACCACCAGCTTACATTACAAGTATATTAACATATAACCATGAAGGTGAAGCGTTAAGATTTGTATGTGAAAGAATGAACGGTGATGAATACTCTTTGGGAAAGCAAGAGCTTTCTCTCGTTCATTTGCATCAGGTTGTTTATAATAAATATTGTTTGTGACGAGAGAAAACAACAGCAAACGTTCGAAGTTTCAAATTATTGTTGAAACACAATAAAATATCAAATCTGGAAGTCTTGATAAGAAAACAACAATTTTCTGACTATCGACTACATTGAAATCCATTCAAGAAATTTCCTTAGGGCAATAACCCGAAAAACATATGAATTTTCGAAAGTCTTTTGACAGTAACAATCTAATTTATTGACATTTGATTTCATGACATGGAAATTGTAATTATGGAACAATACATCATGAAATTTCAGTTGCTCTCACGTGGTCATGCTTGCGTAATGTATTAATTTTTATTCATTAAATTGTTGAGCTGTTTTATCGTTTTTTTTTTAATTTGCATTAAAAAAATTAGTTGAAACACGAGATTTTAATGCATTCAGAGATTTTTTTTTTTTCAAGAACAATAAAAGGATTTTTGCATTACAAACTGAAATGTGAATACATTTCCGTTTCAATGGAATGGAAAGTTCCGGTTTAAAGAATCTGAAAATTAAATATTTCAATGGTAGCGCCAATGTAATGTTATTTTTCAATCTGGTGATGTCGAAAAAATGGACAGACTGATATTTACAGACTGGGCATTGCTGCATGATTGGTAAAATATTAGACAGCTCATGAGTGGAAATAATGCTTTTATGGTAAAAGCTCGATAAAATAACGAGCGTCGATATTTTGGCTCGTCATACTATAGATGAGAGGTAAATACGGTTATTTGAACGCTTGCAGATAATGCAAACAACCATTCGATGAGTTATACTTCTCGATTTCGACCTCCTCCCTTCTGTATATATTTATATAAATATTTGTACCTGTATTTCATGGTCTATATGTATATGTTTAATTTACACTGAAGGTACAATTCCCGCGTGAGAATTTATCATTACATTTTCCCTGTGGTTGCATCTCTTGATTCGATAACCTCAGCGATCATCGGTGCTTAATAAAATGTTGGTAGCAGGTTAAATTCGACTCTTTACACTTTCAATCACACGACCATACTTTCTCCCCCATATATTTATGTTTTATTTGTAAATCACAATTCGAAGTGATTGCGATTCTCTTCGATTGTTCTGCATGTAGCCGAATAAATTGATTTAAGGAACATTTTCAGTGTGCGATTAAAAAAATCCAGACTCTCATTAACGTCGTGTTAATAGCGCGGCATACGAGAGCTTCCTTTTAAAAAAGAAATCGACAGGCTGCGGTGACCGTCGACACGTGGAACGCGTTATTTTTATCGAAACGTCGCTTTTCGTAGCAGACGTTCCTTTGAAAACGAGCGAAGCTTTTTGGAATCCCAAATTGCATATTTTTCTACGCTGATTAAATTCTTGTTGGATTCTTTGTTTCAGACAATTTTTGGAGTTATATTTAACGATTTTACATTTTAACAACATTTAAAAAAATGTTCATGGACCGCATGAATTCATGCCCAATTTATGCCCATTACGCTAAAAAGATTATCCTTGACTTAAATCTCCATCGACTCAAAGTCTTCCACACACTTTCTTAGAAATTGTCTCCAAAAATCTTTCATGTTCCGCGTGATTGTCATTGATAATTTAGAGTCGAATGAATATATTCGATACGTGCAACGATGTCTTGGCGTCTCGAGAGCGCCAGTATAATATCTTAACCGCGATCTGTGATCTCCAACTAAAGTGATTACACCTATTTTGTGCCACTTGTACTTATTAGGGATGATACGCTTGCAAAGCGACCATTATGAGTGCCATCTGAATCTCGGCCTCTTGAATGCCCTCCATTTACCATTAAGCACATTACTATTATCCTATCACTGGAGCACCCGTAAGTTAGCTCGGTTACTGTGGCGAAAGAAGAATGAGAGAGAGAGAGAGAGAGAGAGAGAGAGAGAGAGAGAAATATGTAAAGAGATGTGAAGAGACTGGGTGAAGACAAGAGAGAAAAATTGACAGGGAGAGAGAGAGAGAGAGAGAGGGAAAGACAGAGTCATCACTTCTTTGGTTTGCTCGTGATGCACGAAGCCATTTGTGCAAAGTGGCCGTTCATGACTAAATTATGCTGGTTTTATAGCGAGATCGCGAGTGCATTATGGAGTTTGTTATAGAGAAGAATTTTCTACGTGAGGAGTTTCGGATATGGAAGCATAAAGTCCTTTATGCAGTGGCAAAAGGCAAGGAATATATTCTGAAAATAATACGAAAGTATTTTCGCGTCGTTTATATTAAGGGTTGGTTTATATTTGTCCAGGGGGTGGTATGACGTAAGGAATTTTCCGACCCGACATAGTTGTCGATATATAATTCCATCATAAATTGAATTTCAATAAAAAAATAATGATTCGCAGCGTCGAATATAATTCTGAATGTGTCTATTATTGGAACGAACAAAAACTGGTGATCAGACAATAGAAGAATGTTATATTTAACAAACAAAACATTTGTCATTTCTCCAACAGTTTTGAGCTCGTTCGTGACTCAAAAGAGACGAAAAAAATATGGTGGGAAGGTAAAAAAAAAAAAAAGAAAAGTTTATCGCGCAGCTTGACGACTCAATTCTACCGTCACATTTTTATATACACCCGCCATTTTTTTGTCAAATCCTTCTTTTTTTTTGTTCTTTCGTAATAATAAAAAATAAAAATATAAATGATAAAAATAAATCCCCGTATACGAAAGCGTAGGACGCGGGCGCTTGGGAGTGTCGGGGAAATAATATACATGTACTTTTTGTAATGGGCTGCATGAGCCACCATCGTATAAAAGGGGTGAGAAGTTTTATGCACATTTATAGAAAGTCGGTTGCTTGTATATGGCTGTACACCGAAGATAACCAGCATCCAACCGGTTCCTCTCCACCTCGTAGCAATGTACGTTTCACCCCCGAACGTGTTAGCCATCCTTCTCACTCCATCCACCCCAGGACCGCAGAACGGTGTGGCTCTCGAATATAGCGGTCACCACCGAGCGGCTTTTAATAATATTTCTGATTTTTTTTTTTTTCCTTTTTTTTTTGCAATCTCTCGACGCAAGCAGCTCATAGGCGGTTCTCGGTGATACATATAATACACACATGTATAGACATAGATATATAATATATATATTTTTTTGTAGACTGGTTAATCTCGACGTATTGCGCTCTTTTGAAAGCTTCCTCTGGAATATAAATAAAGCAGGCGCGCGTGCGTACACACGGAAATGGTTGACGCACGCTTGAGGGAGATGAATTCGAGAATTTTTTCATATATTTTTTAGCTGCCCTCCACCATTCCTACCAATGGTCCTTCGTGCTCTTTTCCACTGTCACAAAACAGGAATTACTCATTTTTTTCGTCTCTTTTATCCTTCTTTTTTTTTAACAACTTTGTTTTTATTGCGTGAAATGCTGCTTCTCAGTTTTTATGCACGAAGATTCTTGCGATTGATAGCATTAACGATTGGTATTTTGATTATTTACGGGGGTTAATGTTTTTTTTTTGAGATTTATTATGCCGTTTATAAATATTGTTACAATAATAATCATATCGATGGTAATTAAGGCTCATTTTTCGTTTCTAATTAATGACATTTCTAAAAAAAAGCAACGGATATTTTGTAATCTGTCAATATTTTGTCCAGATTGTAGGAAATAATTTATATTCGAGTTTATAAAACTATGGGATAGTGTTTTTGTTTTTTTTTCGTAAATATCTCCCGAGTTTCAACTTCAATTGTTAATGAAAATGAGACCCTTGCTGAGTTAGGAGGTTGGTACGAGAGATGAGACGACGACGTACGATTGTAGAGCGAGAAACACCGGCGGCTCTTGGCTGGTCTTCTCTCTGGTCTGTACGGACGTAGTGAAGGGGTTAAAAAAAAAAGAAAAGAAATTGAAAAAACGAAATAAAGAACGTTCGCTAGCGATGACGAGGGGCGAGACTTGGAGGCTCGACGAACAATGAAAGCGAGAGAGGGCCGTTCCATCGCCTTTGGCCACGCGCGCCCTGCGGTCGTGTACTTAACAACTTCTCGTAGATTTAAAATTGTCATCATGACGTTTCTTGCTTTTTAGTAGTGAAAACATGGCCTGCTCATTATTTTAAGTCAATTCGGAATAATCCTGCCTTTTCGTTTGTCCATCCGATAAATATTTAAAAAAACAAATCCGATGACATTAAATCGTGAAAAAAATGGTATTAAAAATTCGTCAAATGAAAATAAATTTTATATAGAGACTTGATTGAATAAAATGATTAATTGTTTCACCAAAATTATACTACGAATTAATATTAAAATAAAATTTAATATCTTAACGATAAATAATTAACAGTGAAATGCAAATGAAATGAAATGATCGAGTTATTATTCAGTAATAATACAAACCAAACAATAAATTATTTGCTCTATGCTAAAAAACATTTCGTAAAATCCAAACGAATGTAATTCAATAAATAAATATATAAAATAGTTGATAAATCACTTAAAATTCCATCAAGTAATGTAATTGCTTCAGCGCATATCGCGTTTAAATGATTTTTTGGTACTCGAATGACCGTGACACTACGATATCGTGGGAATAATCATCGAAGAAAATGTTTGCCACGCTGCGGGCGATTCGATCATTTAGCCAATATACAACGTATATATACCAACACATTTGCCACGTTAACGCGAGAGCGATGAATGCTCGCACACCCACCCATGAGAGCTTGAATCATTCGGTGCGGTATTCCCATTCATGAAACACTTTAAAGGCCGATGGGAGCACGCGGCTGTGCTATATATACAACTATTTGTATATACTACACACACACACATGTGTTTGAATATATATATGAAAAGCATGGGTGTTCGCTCGGTGGCAAACACGATGACTTTTCCATTAAACATCGGGATTTGACGTCATCCCCTTTAAATCAAGCATCGAAGCTACGCTGCATATATATGTATATTTATGAATCACACGTGGTGGGCTTTAACGTACCGCTTAATTGGTACTGATTGAACGACCAGCATGTGCAGTGGATGACTCCAGTGAAGCCAGTCAATCTTATTAACAGCAACGATTGGACAATATTTTGGCAGGCCCATTTTCCAAAAGATATATAGACACGGATATAGAAAGAGGAGAAACCAGAATGAGTGAACGAGTGAATGATAACTTTATTTCGCCCTAGCATTGCTTTCGGGCAATATACAATTTTATTCATCAATTATAATCATGTACCGAAAACCGAATACAGTTTGGTTCGTGGTTTCGTTTAAAAGGTTTTTCACGGGTTACAGTGCAACGACTAGTGATAGTCCGGTTTTTGACTTGTAAGCAAGTAATGATTAGGAATCGAGAAACGGAAGAAAAAGAGAGGGAGCGCTGTATCAGAATAGAAAAAAACATTGGATGACTTTTTAAGTCGAAACGTTAACAATTTTCATTTTTTTATGGAATATAAAAACAGCAAAACTTCTAGGAAATCGTCAAATGTTAAGTTTAGAGTTTGGGTTAATAGAAAAGTTTTGAAGTTATTCTGTGGAAGGTGCGCATTTTTCTACTGTCGCCAATGAAAACGCGTGTGGAACTTAAAACTCAGAAGAATTCTGTAAGAAAAAAGCTTTGATGAGACTACTACCTTAAGGAATATACGTATGTGTACCCAGTAAGCATATGCGAGCCTTTATCTTCTAAGAGGGCTCTTAAAACCTTACCGCGGGCGTCACATACTCTTCTCATCTTACTTCGCTCTCTTTTCCTCCAACTTCTCTGCTCTTCCTCTTCATCCAGCTCCTTGACTCTCCATACACTCCCCTTCATTCTCCCCTCATTTCACTCTTGTCCTCGCTTCTTACCCGATTCATGACGTACATCGTCTTATCCCGGAAATATACCACCGGGCAATAGACAACGTAGACTAAGTCTTGTCCAAACTCAAGCCTCGAGACAATGTAAAGATTAAACAAAACGTGTGCGCATGACCTGGACTCGTTCATTGGAAGTCGACAATTCCTAATTTTGGTAAATAAAATAAAATTCGATTTAATTATCGTATTAATTAAGACGATATTTCAAAAAATGTTACTTATTATCCTTTTTTTAATGCTCTTACACGAAGTTTCTTCCTTCTGAAAAGTCAAAAATGTTTTATTTTGCGAAAATCTAAAATTTCTCTAATTCTCTATTATTTGATAAAAAATGGTCAAAGTCTCAGTGAATTAGTGACCGACACGTTGAATTAAATGTAATTTTAATATTCTTATTAATGAAAAAGTAATACACACGCCAGACACGAAGAAGAAAAAAGAAATGGCTTTCAGAGGAAATGTTGGACGTGTATACGTACGAGACCGCGACTCCTTCTGCAGGTCGTGGTGCATGCAGCGGTACTCGGGCTCTTCCTCCGTCCCCTTGTACGGTAAACCCTTTGCTCCCTTGCTCTCACTGGTTTTTATAACAATGGGACGAGAGGGGCTCACGTGTGCGAGAAATCAAGTGTTCTCACACAGAGAGAAGAGAGAAAAAAAAAAGAATAAGAGAGAAAGAGAGAGAGAGACGAAAGAAGAAACAAGAGAGAAGGAGTAAAATTGAGTGAGCGGCTTGCGCGCGGGGCTGGCTCGCGTTCGGCCCACTAGAGAAGGGCGCATGCATAATACAATGACCCCGCTAAGTACTATTTTAAAACAATGCTGAAATTGCTTTAGGGGATAAAAATGAACGAGGTAGGCTAGGTGTATTTTTGTCCTCTACTTCTTTGACGTCACGTATATACGAATATTATATACAACATTCTATGGGCACTATGTATGAATAAATATATATTAACATGGATTATCAGCAAAAAGGCGTTACTCCAGGGTTCATAAGACGCAGAGTATCGTAGGGAATGTCCTTTTTATTGTTAATCAATGAAATACATATGAATATGTGTATATTTTCGTATTAAAAGAGACGAGAATCGTTAGGGGTTGGTTACCACCATGGACTTGGTCTCGCCGTACCCCAATGAGCTGGCCAACGATTCACGGGACCCTCTCATAGTTGGCACACACACCCGCACTACAAAGGTTAAAGCCTTTGAGTCGCGCAGTCCAACCGTTGCACAATAAGGCGAACGACTTCTTTTTCCGTACTCGTAATGTTTTTTTTTTCTTTTTCTTTTCTTTCTTCCATCCCCTTATTCCATTTTGGTATCATTCTCTTTCCTTCTTTTCTTTTAGCCAGTTCATCTTTTCATTTATTCTCTCCAACTACTTTTTTTGTTTTGTTTTCTCTTTAAACATTTTTTTTGTTTTTTTTTTCTTTTACCTTCTTGACTCTTCGGCATTTTTTTACCGTCTATGTACAAACGCAACAAACCCTTTTCTTCTTGCCCTCAGCTGTATACATTTATACATGTTACTATTCAGCACATGCATTTCTTACTCTTGCCCAAGACATCTCTTATAATATGCCTTTCCCTTCGAGGCATGCGCAAATCTTCGACACACATAGTTCCTTCACTTTTAAACCCCTGAAGCAAAAAAAAATATTGGGGGTGGAAAACGACACGATGACGAGACTCTCGCGTTCCAGTTTCTTTCGCATTTTTATGCACTTGCCTTTTTCCTTGTACGCACCTTTTTTACCTTCTAACGGCGACAATCTTCTTTTTTTTCTCGAAAACTGTTATTCGATCGCGGCTTATTATACTGTAAATGAATAATATATACTAACTTTTCATGCCACAAAGGAAAAGACAAAGATAAAAGATTGTGAATGGAAAGCTCGATGTGGCTCGCTCATCAAGTTAAGAGGTAAACAGGGGTTGCTTTTTATCGTTCATTACTCGTCCTTTGACTGGTTATAATGCAATTTTTCAACTTTATCAACCTCTCCTCTTCAGAGTAGCCACACATTCGACGAGAATCGGAATTTTCATACATTTAGCTTCACCACCAACGGAAGTGCCTCAAACTTCCTCAAGAGATCAATAATCGTTTGTCATAAATTTGATTAACCCTCCTCCATATTTTTATGTCAATTTCCATGGGCACGAACGTCTATACATGTACGAAAAAAAATACAGACACAAGGACGAACGTACGTCTATATTTTATAGGCAAATGATTCGAACCGAACCCAAGGAAATGCGGCCTGAAATCGCACAGGATCACCTATTGCCCTGTTTCCTAATACAATATGGATGCGATAAGTACACAAACCTCTGGGGCGAAGGGCCCTCATTAATGGACGTATTAGCAATGCCGCCTCACTCCTTCTAATCTGTGTTCTCGTTCAGCTTCCAACCCTCGAACTGCATGAACATTAGTTTCACGCGTATGTGGTACGCGCATAACGATGTTGTAGCTAATACTCTTGTTATCTACATCCATTGTTATTAACAATTAATTTGTCAATCGTATTGTCTAGTCGATGAAAGCTTCTTTCGTCATAAGACCCTGAACCGTCAACGATTAAACACATTCATACAATATATTCATAGAATAGTTTAAATAATCGAAAATAATAAGCTTCTGGAGCCCATTCAAGGAACATCTAATATTTTCTCCAATCCCGTTTCAAGCTAATAATTAACCTACTGTCAGCACAGTTGAAAATTCGTCTGATTTTATCATGTTTACCGAGTTGTCAATAAATTCTCCAAATAAAGAGAAATAAATATTCGCCAAAGTATCCACGAAAATGTCTCAAAGAGTGTCAACTGTGTTTCCAAGAAAAAAAAAAAGCTCCAATTTCCCATCTTTGGGTCATTTCGATTGTGCTTGCAAATCACTCTTACGCTGACAAAGGGTTAATTATGAATACAAATGATCTTAATCATATGAGAAACATAAAAGGAATTTGATAATTATTAGGATATCAATTTGAAACTGAAGAAATCAAACTAAACGAATAATGGCATGAAATAAAAATTCGTTTATCCAGAAAGACAGATGTCTTAATGAGTTCGTCAGTAGGTTTGAAATTATTTTGAAATTAGCTTTCTCGCACGAACGTTATATTGCTTCTGAAAGTGTAAAACTACTACGACGTTTCCAACGCGTCATCTGTTACGTCTCTAAAGGGAGTAGTGGAGGAAACTTGAGAACGGTACCAGGAGGGGGTTGGGGGGTGGGGGGTGGATATGGCGGAGAATACCTACTTATACCGTGATTACCGTTGAAAGATGAAGGAGAGGAAAGGGGAACGTCGATCCACGATTACAGAAAGGGTGCATGGCTGGCAGGTCTCCATTGGAACGTATATAGCAGTTAGGTCTGCAAGAGCTTGTAGTCACGTAATTAGGTGATTAAAATTAGATCTCGCATCGGCCAGAAACTCAATTAGCAATTAAACGTGGCATTTTCTCTAATTACGATACGTTCTCTCACTAATTACAGTCAGGTGCCCTAACCTTCATTCCCCCTCTTCTCCGGCTCTTTATTCCAACGATTCCTCTCCATTTCCTCGTCAGTACCAAATCGTTCAATCGACCCCCTCCCCCCTGCCCCACCCACCCTCTCTTTTCTCCTTCAACCCCTACGAGTACTTGTGCCCTCTCACTCTTATTTCTCCCATCTCACTCGCTCTTTTTTCCTGTCAAAGCATTCGTAACCGTCGTTGTAGTGCAGTATAGTTGTAGAACATGCTCGCCCAGCAAAAGAAAATAAAAAAAGTGTAGCCCGGATCTCACTAACCCCCCCCCCCCTCCCCCACACCCTTTTCTCTACAACAGGACTCTATCGAAAAAAAAGAAGAAATATATGTACATATCGAGAGGAATTGCGCAACGCCCACTAACGTCAACTTGCACCACACATATACTATATTTCTCCCGTTCATCGAATTACGTACGAGGAGGAAAACCCGTTTCCACCAAGTCCCTCGACACCAACCGAGCTCCCATTCAACGTTCCATCAAACTATCCGTTTCGACGATAGAGAAAACCCAAACGGTATAACCCTACGAACAGAAAAAAGGAACCACCGATGGATTTCGAAACAAAAATGCTATTACTTCTCTGTCACTTTCCAATGGAATTTATATCTCGTGCATACGTTTTTCGAGACAAGTCCGTGTTAAGATTTTCGTTTTTTTTTCTTCTTTTCTTAAATTAATCTTTTTTTCATCATTTTTATTAATTGAACAGCTTTTATTAAAATTAGTTTGGAAAAACTTCGTCTTATCTTCCTTTGTATATGAAAAATTTTTCCACAGTTCGTGAAAGAAGATTATAAACGAAAAACGAATGAGTAACGAAAGTACGACAATGCCACGATAGGTAGAAAATGTTGAATTATTTCCCGATGTTATTGAATTGTTCTCTTATCCACCGAGAATCGTGATGAATAATCATATTGAATTTTCCGGTGGGTATGAACGCGTGATTCTCTACTTTCGTTCACGTCACGATTAATGCTCGCATGTTGCATTCGCGTAATGGAATTTAATCGTTATAGATGAACCTGCTTTATGCCAATGTGATGTATGGAGAGTGCAAAATATATGTAGATGTGCAAAAAAGAGATGGACCGAGAGGAGAGCAAGATCGTAAATGATGGTTATAATACATGGAGTTATAATTGTGTCAATCCATGACACGATTGGTGTGAATCTTATACATTTATGACAAATTGTAATTGAACGATTTTCATCTATTTTTTATTTCCCTTCTTTTCGATTTCTTTGAATGACAACGTCATCGTATAAAATTGCGTCAATTCACGAGAATCTGCAAGTACAAGTGATTGAGAGATCTGAGTGAAATGAAATCGAATAATAATTAAGAGTTATATTCGGATCGAAGGTAAATTCGATATTAATTGAAGCATACTCGCGTCATATTAAGCACGAAGTTATTTTCTACGAGAATGTTTTTTTTTCTCTCTACTTGAAATGTATGCATTGAAATAAATAAATAATAAAAAAAAGAAGGAAAAATGTAGTGACTCATCGAAGCTCATCTTTATGACGAGCCAATTCGATGTCAAAATAAAGGTTCAGACGTGCAAGCAGGAAAAATAAAATCGACTAATTGGATAGGAGAATTGGTAAGGGCGGACGTTTCAGATATTTTTGAATCGCAGGCTTTATCGAATGACGTATACGGGCATGTAATCGATTCCGATAGTATTTGGGTGTATAAGAGAATTCTCTGTCTTTGTGTTTGTCTCTTTGGAATTGTCGATGAGTTTTTTTCCTACGTATCGCACCACCTCGAGGTTATTCTCTTTTGAAACTGAATGCCACGCCTTGAGGCAAGCGTTGGAAGCGTATATTGTGTTAGCATGATGTGTAATTAAGCAATATTTGAGCTTACGTAATTATGGTTCATTAAGGGAAATTAATCAAACCTACCAAATTCGTTACGACGGATATATAAACGCACACGCGCTTACAAAAGCTCTCTCGATGGACTGGTTTTGGCCAACATAAGCTAATGACACATCACCAAATTATGCTACCAGAGCTCCCATTAACCGAATTGATATGGAATCAGGAGAGACCGATGAGCTTATACGGTTTCTCTATATTTCCTTCTCCCACTCTTTCTCTTCCTCGCTTTGGCATTCATGAAAGATCGATATTTTCCAGCTTGTTTCAATAATGAAATATCAAATAGACAGCGCTTAAAATTATCCTGCAATTTAGCTGAATAATTAACGATAAAAACACCAACAAGTTGAGTTCTTCAAAAATTCAAGGTAACCCGGGCCTCTATCTTTTATTTTTGTTTCTCATGAGAAAATTTAGTGTGACGTTGGGTCTCAATCGATCTTGAAGAAAGGCAACACTTTTAATCAACAACCAACATGCTAAATTCTGTTCCCACTCACTGGGGTCATTTTGACCCGAACTTATTTTTGAGACCTAGAAATATTTTCGACGACTGCCAAAGCTAGCGGAAATGCACATTTTTTCAAAAAGTGAATTTGTTTTGACAGTTTTTTCTTGACCAAATTGACCCAGTGTGTCTATGCGCTGGCCGAAAGTGAATGAGTCAACGAAGCGTTAATCTATAGTTTTTTTTTAATAACCAGAAACACCGATATTTCTATCAACTCTATTTTTTAATATTTTCATATTTTACCACCGTGCAAAAATATTCCAATGGTTTCCAGAACTCGTAGTAATTTATAATTCAGAGATGGTTAAGCGTGTGCGAAAATATCTAATCCATATTAAGTTATAATTCATTGTTTTAATCATTCAACACTCCAGTGCAAGGAAAATCGTAAAAAGTTTATGCCCTTTCGTTCTAAATTGAATTTACGTTCTCCTTACGCGAAAATTCAAAGTGCTGCGCGATTGAAGCTGCAGCTGGCAGGTAATGAAAACGAATTTTATAATGTTACGTTGATAAAAGGTATTTCGAATAATAGACCAGAAGGAAATAAGCAGGTGTGACCAACTTTCTTCCGCACTCGAGACATAAAATTTTACAAATTTTGTAATTTTATTGACCATTGATTAAGAATAAAATTGATATTAAAAAAGAAACAGACGGTATAACAGAAGTTAGCGTTCAATTTCAATTTCGCGTTGTCAAGGTCAACATTTTGACCTCTGCTTGAAGGCTCAGTAGAGCATTACAAACAGGGTTGAAAAATGTCTTGAGATGATTGATCAAAAATGCTATTCCACTTGGAATAACCCATGTAGATAAATCCACATACTAACGAATTACATGAAAACTTGTACGCAAAGTCATTAATTCCGATCGATATAGAATGTGTATTCGCACGATGGGTGCATGTTATATACAATCGTCGGCGGACAAATTGTACGATAATTGTTCGTGGCGAGTTAAAATAACCAACGGCCCTCCGACCTTCTCTGTACGAGTCCATAAACGTCGTTAGCACCTCGAACCTATTTACATACATACATACATATAAACGAACGTCTATTAAATCGCCACCACTTTACCTCCATTTGTACATTTTTTGCATCGATCGTCGTGGACTTGAAAATTGCAAATGCAAGGAATGTTTATTGGGAAGCCTATAAAAGGGAAACAGGAGAAAATGGAATGATTTTTGTAGAACGCACGGTTCGCGGATGTGGTAACATTCACTCGAGTTGGTGAATTATTTGTTTTTCATTTATTTATGATTAATTGTATTATTTTGCTGTCGTTTAATCAAGACGGACATTCAGATTTTGGGAATCGTTATTCTCTGTTTTTTTTTTTTCTATTCCACTCGGTCTTCTTTACTCTAGTTTTCCTGAAAAAGACAACGACACGTTGAAGGGAATGAAAGAGGGGCGAGCGTTTTCCATCGTTGAATTCCTTACGGCGATAAATCACGATTATTTGACCGAAGCTTTTCGTCGGGCAGTATATTTTACTTACGGAGTCACCACGTTGGATCACCCCTGCTCACGATTTTTTCCCCTTTCTCTTCATCCCTCTTTGTCCATATCTCGCTCTCTTTCTCCCTCCCTCCCCCTCTCTCTCTCTCTCTCTCTCTCTCTCTCTCTTTTTCTACAGTTCACAGGTATTACATTTTTAAATGGTTTTTATGTTTTGAATAGCAATGGAGGGTTTTGCGCAAATGGTCTCGTAGACCACGGGCTTTTACGTGCCCGGGTGGCTATCACGCCGATGGTCCCAGGGACCCAACATAATATTTTCACCCAACACGTCAAGGACCACGAGATCCAAGAGCCTTCTTCATAATATCGCCTCCTCATAAGACGTGTTCTCTCTTCAGGGTTCATCTTCACCCACATTTTGGACTGACGTCATACATCGAGAGACCTCTCGAGAATATTGTGTCATTACATAGAAATCGAATGATTTTAATGAAACTTTGCAATCAACGAAATGTCATGAGGGAAAACTGGTGGTTGCCAAATTTTACAATATTTAGGAGAATTATTTAGAAATTATATATTTATTAATTACCATCATCTCTTGTGGAATTTTTATTGAAAATATTTCGACAGCATGGCTCCATTAAATAAAATAAAATAATAAAAAATTGAATAAGATAACGTGGTAACCTAAATATTCATGAATCGTTGTGTGGGTGTGGACTGTACGGTTACAATAATTCGACAAAGGTCAGTCATCGGGATTTTCGAGGTTTTTCTATCTCTAGCGAGCATAAATTTAACTTTTGAGGAAGTAGATCCCGACGGAACTACCTTAAATCGTTTTTCATCAAACATACCGATCCGAACGTTAAAGAATATTTCTCCCCTGTGGCAATGAAACTATGTTACGAAACTCGCAGTTACATTGTACCGTTTAACTTTCCATAAAAAGTGACCAACCTCAAAAAACTTTGAGGGTCCTGATAGAAAAACGAGTTACAAAAGAATTTGAATTTTCGAATAATGTCCTAGAGCAACGCATGAAAAAAAAAAAAAAGAAATTATTAAAAAACACAACTATTTCCAATCTCAACAGAAGATTTTCTTTATTTTTCATTTTTTCTCCATTGCTTAATCCAAGGTCTGTCCGTTTCGCACGCGTATTATTTAACATGGATATTACCCCAGTGTGTTTCGTTATAGTTCTGGTATCATCGGAAACGTTCGGTATATATCCGGGCCAGAGTTTCAATCCGTGGCGCTTCAAGCATATCTAAAAAATTATTTGCCAGTCTCGTTACAGCCCCGGAACGAATGTCTGCAGGCCAACGATGCAACGGGAAGCCAGCGTAAATGTGGATGCATACAAACTTGAAAATATATAGATATATGTGGATAAATTGAAGGAACTCGTGGATGTAGATAGAAAAAAATACAGCTATGTAGTGCTCATACAGGGCGACGAAATGCAAACGTTTTCGTATCGAACCAGGGCGAGTCGAGATATATTTTTTTCAAAGCAACTTCCACAGCATATATCGACAAAAAAGATAGAGAGATTGAGGGTAAAAGAGACGAAGAGAGGGAGAAAGAGAGGAAGAGAGAGAAAGAGAGAGAGAGAGAGAGAGAGAGAGAGTGATAGGAGAAAGAGGACCCCCATATGAAACCGTTATCTGTACCAATTCAGCAATATTTTTACATTTACTGCTCTCACAGTTGCTAGCTCTTCCGCACGTCGCCCTCTCTTCGCCATCGTACCTTTATTCCCACACGCTCACGGCTCTCTCCCCCCCTCTCTCTCTCTCTCTCTACACTCGTGTGTCCGGTAATCTGAAACCTGCTGCAAAACCTAACGAACGTATGAATATAGCGCTTCTGGCTTACATCGACTGGATACGGTGGCACGTTACCTGTTTTTTTCTTCCTCTTTCGTCCACGTGTGCGTATGTGTGTCTGTTCTTTTTTATTTTTGTCAAATGCAGAGTGCAAAGCACATGTATATACATACTGTACACCCAGGGGGCTCTTCGACGGTCAACCTCCATCGCCGATGCACCGACACTCGTCTCTTCCATACACCCACGATTCTCTACATCCTCGTGAATTTTAGAGAAACCTCGATCAACATAACTGAGAACATAAATGCTCCGAAATTGACGAAATCACGAGCTTCCTGCGCTTTTAAATAAAATTTTACGGTTGCCAAACTACCCTTTTTTTATCGCCCCATTGAAAGAAAAATATAATCAGCTCCGATCCCTCGTCATATAGAGGAGTAGTTGCCATGATTTTGGTAATGTTTGTTCAAATGTTGTTGTTACTTTTGGCTAAGGAGTTCGTTTTAAGTTCCAGTAAAACCAGTGCATTATGCATTTGCGAGGAATCCTTTAAATTCTCAGAATCAATGGTACACGTAATCAATCAGTTTAATATTACGCGATTAATCTTTTTTCGATACGTAATTAAAAAACGCTAATTCATTTTTGTTAAGAATTTTTAAATTCCGCTTGATGTTTCCTCTCCTCTGCACATACTCGTTAATTCAGGGCCAAATTCGTTTAATACGTGCATTCAAACGTCACAGAGAACGAAAGAGAGGATTGAAGTTGCAGAAACAACGATCGGGAATGAAAAAGTTACGTGCCACAAGCGAAGTTGTGATAACGAGAAATAAAAATAATGAATGAAAAGAAAGAAAGAAAAAAACAGTGAAAAGAAACATTGAAAATAATTGGATCTATCGCAAGTTATCGATTTTCTTCGGGCAGATTGAACCGTAATAATGAAAACAGTTTTCGCGGTTCACGTAACCAGTATACGGTTGAGTTCGGTCGAATCGAGGGAGGGTTCGCGCGCATTTGAACCGTCGAGTGGCCTGTGACTCACCTTAGGAATTGGATCAGTGGTTCTTCCCCAAAGCGCCCCAATATCTCATTTATAATCGATTCCAATATCATTTTTTATACTTTTGTAACATCAAATGTTTCGTACTCACGTTTACTTTGGCACAAAAAATAATCAATGTTTCTATTATTATCTAAAAATGCAGCAACGTCTGGATTATTCAACGATTAAACTCGAAGAGCAAAAAACAAGTAATTCTTCCTATAAAAACGTGCGTTCCTATGTTTTCAATAAATTTTGAAGTTATAGTATATTCAATCAACAAATAATTAGCCTCTTTTCGATCATTGTTCCCATATTTGGAACAGGAGTGTAAACAAATTTTGGATCGACTTTATGAATAGTGCATGGAAAACACTTTCCAACCAGTGTTCCCAACGCCTGCGAGGGGCCGTTTGACAATGGTTGGACTTGGTTGCATGGTGGATGTGTTCCACTACCTTGTGGTTCTATTACAAGTGATAGAAACCATTTTTAGACGTGATATGTCTCAATTTTCAAAGTCAAATCACATAACAGGGAGATAAATAATTGGTATTAAATTGATTAAATTTTTTTTATTTTCATCCCCCACACTCCGTTCTATCATAAAACAATTTTTATTCGTTTAAAAAAATCTGATAAAAAATCAGGTCACTGTTCAGTAAGATTTCTTTTCAGTTTTTGTAAGAATTGATGAGATTTTTTTTTCTTCCTCCACTTAGCTACAAAATTTGTCAAAGTAGGAATAAATTTAATTGATTAATGTGATTTGATGAAATAGCTTCGTTAAAAAATTAATTTCATAGTGTGTAATAGTTCGGAATGAATTTTTATTTTTAAACCACATAATTAATGAAAACTTCAAAGCGAAATGAGAATCTCTGCTGTATTACGAAACGAAGAGCGAGTCTTTGGCTGCTTCGCAACCCTCGTGTAATTCCACCCTTACAATTATCCCGAGCATTAAAAACACTATGTTAATTTCCCCACGTTGAGAGTAGAGAGGCAGAGCAAGCTCGTATAAGGGTGCATGGTAGAGCCCTCTCATCTCATCGCGAGAATCAATCGCTAGTTGTAATTTTATTCTGCTGTGTTCTATCTCCTACTTCAAGCTGATGTGTACGTGTTTGATAATGATTTTTAACCACTTTTTTACTTGATACTCAAGTAACAAGATGTGAATAACGATAGGATTGAATGAGTAGTGAAAGAATTGAGAAAGGTAATTAAGGTGATTAAAGATAGAACGAAATAATGGAATACGTTGAGGTGGATAATTACTGAACGAACAGAGATTAATTACCTTGTAGATAATGATTTTTGATTCATCATTTTTCGATCTTAATTCATCTCAAAATGACAGATTTTTCGTTATGAAATTATAAGAAATTTGTAATTAATAGATTGAGTCTCTCCTCCATAAAATGATCTCTTCACAAAAACGTGAACATAAAAATAGCTTTTCGCTCATCTTGACCGTTGTTCTTTGTAAACTATTTTATCATTATATTTCCCTTTTGGTTTCGCATTTCTCTCGTCATGCCACAGCCTCCCCCAACCGAGAGAACACGGTCTGTGCGTGCCCAAGTGGTCCGGACGCATAATACAGACATGGGGCACCACACGCTTATACTCGGTTCGCAGTGAAGGCAGGCACAGTAGATTTCGAAGGGGTGAGATAATTAGGGGCTCGAAGGGGTGTTTCGAGGGGCAGAGAGGGAGAGAAAGTGGAAGAGGCTGACAGATGTGGGAGCATTGTTTTATTGGGAACCCACACACCCGTATACACCATCTCGTCGAGTCACCATCGTTTGTCCTCTGCTTTTACGCTCACTCTCAATGTCTGTGTGATCAAAATTCGACCATTTTTCGCGTGCATATAAGTTCTACCGATGTGTTTATACAATATACATATATATATGATAAATATTTCGTACTCACTTTATATATTTGACGCTTTATATAATATTATATGCAAACCCCATGACGTACATGGCGTGCTGCTGTGATTTAAAATGGAACCTCTTACAAACGCGCGGCGGCAGTGATTTCATGAATCCGCCAATCTGTGACTCGAAAATAATTCACACACGGCACGTTTTGGATTCGAGGAACTTAAATTAAAGCAACTGTGCACGCGACCCCTTGTGCATCCTCTCATCTCGTTCATCCACTAAATTCACATATATTTATTCAATCATTACTTTTTTTCCAGCTAAAAGAATCATTTCTTCGAGACTTCAAATCATTGCAGTTGTTAACGCATCGTAAATGAATATAATTTCTTTTTTTGCTGAAAATACCTGGTTGTAATTAAAGAAACTGTCTTCCAATTTTACTTCAATGTCGTTTTTTTATTGACAAATTAATTGAACTGTTTAATAAAAATTGTGAAAAATAGTGATCACTGTCGAAGCATTTATTGTTAAGGACACTCGTAAAAACAGCTGTGACTTTGTTATTTAGAGGCTTTGTAAAACATTTGTACTTTGTAAGAAATCTGATTATTTGTGAAATAAGTCACCATCGTTTTCATTTTTTTTTGTAAATAAAAAATAAGGTTTTTTTTACTAATTATAACTAAACATGACACCTTAATGCAGACGATGTTTCACTGTCTTGAAATACGAATAATGACAGATATGGATGCTTTTTATAACATGTGCAGTCACACCTCTCATTAGATTTTTGACAGCCCTTCATGCAGGAATCAAGTTGGGTGTGGTGCTTGCGCGTGCATATTCACAACCCGAAAAAACTCTTATACAGTCGGAGTTTTTCGATGTATACACATATATACATATATAAAATATCATGAATGAGGCAAACCCTTGTATTCGCAGTGATCGTGCGTTCAGCACGATCACACGACCCCATTCTTGTTCCTTTGTTCTTAAACTCAGTGAATCCTCATCGCATTGCAGCCCTTTCTGCCCTGATCCATATATACAACCATGACAACCTAAATCAGTCAAACTTTATGTGATAAATGATTCCGAAATTAGTTAATCGATAATTCCTGGACAATAATTGTCGAGACTATTCTGAACGTTTCTAAAAAAAGCTCCAATTTCTCAAATACAAAGATCAGAAATGATCATATGATTTAATTCGGCTTGAAGTCTGAACCGATCGCTGAATGGTTTAAAAAAAAAAATTACAAACAGATCATTAGTAGAAACATAATTAGATAATAATAAAAATAAGGGTCCGAGTTAATGGTAAATGGATTTGAAAAAAAAAAGATTCGTAGTGATATAAGAAAATGTCGGGGATGAGAAAGAAAACGAGGGAGGAGGGGAAAAAAGAGATACATGAGAAGAGAAAAGAGACCGCAGAATGGAGGAGCTTTCTGTCGGGAGAAGAGACGCGAGTGCGTGGCTTAATTTCCTGCTAAATTACTACTTTAATAGGAAAGATGAACGCCGTTGATGAGGAGGGTTAGCTGGAATATAAATAGGGGGAAAGCCACCCTCGGCTCATCGTCTCCTCGTCATGCTATCTTTCTCTTTCTCTCACTCTCTCTCTTTCTCTCTTACTCACGTTTTCTGCAGCGCTCATAGATTCTCGTGGTCCTCCGCCTCGGTTATACATCCCCTGTATTGCGTCGATGTCACCCTCCGTCACGTATATACTCTCGACTACCTCGTCCCCTCCAACCTCGAAGACAGGAGCTGTATAAAAGCCGCAGTCTCGAAACTTCGTAGCCACGATAAAAAAACATGGTCTCGTTCGTTTTCACGGTCGTGTTAACTTCGATGATCGCTTACTCAACTTTGACGAGTCGCTTTTCACTTCTACGACGTTCACTCTTACGGGCTTCGAGATTGGCTGGATTCTCAGCTGGACACGCGGTTCCGTTAATCAGGAGTCGATTATTTTCAACCGTTAAATTTACGTCACTTAATTTATTCGATCAAATAAAAATAAATATGAATGACGATTTATTCGCGAATGCAATACGATGAAGTGGAATTAAATTAATTTTTTGACATTACGATGTTATTGTTTATTTCATCAATTTCAACCCGTGCTTCAGCGTCTCTGTGTCTGTCGCCATTTTCATCTTTTCTCGATACAATTAATGGCTAAAGACCCTCGTCTTCCTCTTCTCCTCTTTGTCCATCTCTTTATTATTCTCACGTTATCTGACTTCTCTAAAGAACAGAGTATCCGAGTCAACTGTTCTTCCTTTGGAGTTTTCGTTAAGCTCGTATTACTTATGTAGATGAGCCCCGTACTTTCTATACATTATTTGCGAGTGAACCCGCCAAGAAGGGACTATGGAAAAGCCAAAGGGGTTCATCAGAGGCGCGAGAGGGTGAAAACCGTTAAACTTTCAAGATTATTCACCGGGTTTTCAATCGAATAGGTAAATACTATCCTTCTTATGCTGAATTTCATTTTAATCCATGCAAGCCTCGAAATTTGCAGCGTTTTATAATTTTCCTTAGTCTCGGTCTGAACGTTTGCTTTGTGAACTATTTATACCGTGGAAAAGTGAATTTTTTCAATCGCTATTCCTTATTATTTCTGTCAGGAAACTGGAAAGTACAATAAAAAGAAATTTACAAATTTGTGAATCGATTTTGCACGAAAGGAGATTGATCCAAGCCGAAGACATATTACATGAAGAATTAACGAGCTTACCGATCAGCACGAAGCAAAACCGATACGAAACGAATATTTTCCAAACGCTACAAGAGCTCTGGCCTTTCGGCATATCGATGGCCAATATAAACTCACTCGATACGAACAGGATTGAAGAAAACAAAAGAAATGATAAAGAAGAGCACGAGGGCGCACTCAACATTTATAGCGAGTGACTGGGGGGTTACCTGAAGAGCGTTAACCGCACGGAAATTCGTATAAAATCCGTTCGTGCAAACGGAAACCATCAAAAAGCATATACAGGTGGATATGGAGGGGGGAGGGGGGAGGGGAGGTTATATAAAAAAATACAAAATTCAAAGCAGAGAGTGCAGCATATAGTGGCGTAGAGAGTGTACCAGAGGAACCGAGTCTGGTAGGGAGGTTCGTCGACCCCCCAGTTTCGATTCTTATTGAAACCCCTTCACAAAAGGGCGATGGTAGCTTTATCTGCAGTTTGATTGTAGATTATTGATGTTCCTCCCTCCTCCTGTATTCGTTATCCACGCGAGTGAGTGAGAGGGCTTGCGCTTGCTCGTTCAAAAAAGTAACAAAAAAAGAAAAGACCAAAAAAAAAAAAAAGAAAAAAAAAAAAACTGCCGAAAAATCGACAGCAAAGGGTGGTCCACCCAACGCCACCAGTCACTCCCTCTGAATAATCGTCCCTCTCACTCTTCTCTCGTTTTTTTTTCCTCTCCAACCATCCAGCTATACTAGCAGAATTCGGTCCATCCTCCAAACCTCACCTTCCCCCCACCCTTGATTTTCCTCGCGTTGCACCTCTATGCATCGGTCAGGAAACCCTTTCCCCCCCCCCCCCCCCCCCCCCCTCTTCCCCCCGCTGCCCCCCCCTCCCCTCGTCCGGGAACCCCTTTCCCCCCCCCCCCCCTCCCTCTCTCTTTCTGTCTCTCTCTCTCTCTCTCTCTCTACCTTTTCACCCTCTTGCCTCACCTCGAATCCATGTCCTCTCCCTACGCTCTCGTTATACGCTAAAAATCTACGTGCACTAGCTGCTCACGCTTGTTCTCGTGTTACTATTCTATACTTTTCTTTCTCTCTCTCTTTTTATATGTATATATATTTTTTCTAATGTATACACATATATATGTATTTTTACATACACATAGACTCATATACATATATGTATATAACCTACCGATTCTATCCTGATCGTGTACAAAACGTGCTTTGCTGAATGCTGGATGCTTGATGCGCGTGGGCCCACGGCATCAGCGTCCGTACGCTCGTGCCACGGACTCTCAACGCCCAGCCGGACGAGGACTCTGAGCGAACGCCCCTTGTTTTTTCCGTATGTAATCTCCATTCACAATGATTTCACATACTTTTGCCATTAGGGCCGATTCACAAGTGAACAAACACTAGCCTTTGTCTCCCTTCCTCCAGTTCACCCCCTGAACTCAACCTCGCCGCCATTTTTATTTCTCCTCGACGATCTTTTGTAAAAAAACGAAGTTGTATTTTTTTTTCGGCACACTTTACGCGGACTTCGTTGCTGTGAATCGGACATCCGTGCTGTACGGAGAACAACCGAGGGCTCGATTTCCTCTGCCTTTTTCATCAGCAATCCGTTGCAAGGTTAAATTTGGACTTTGAACGGTTGCTTGACATTTTTTTATGCTGTTCTAAAGGAACTTCTCGATATTGAGAGATATTTCGAGTTTTTTTTTCTTCGTTTTTCGAGTGGCAAGAAAAATTGGGAACTTTATCTCGAAACAACTTATTGAAGCTTACGCGGTGACATCGGAGGTCAACTTTGACCCTAGCCAACGCTGCCGCTCTACTCTCGTCTCTCCGAAGCCCACTGTTTCCATTTCTCTTCCTCTCTCTCTTTCGTTCTTTTCCTCTATAGCCTGTAATATATCGAATGATGAATCCTCGGATCGCAAACCCATAAAAAACCGTCAGCCTGGACAGCTACGAGATACGCCCTATTACTGCCCACCCACACCCTCAAAGCCGTGGCGTCGTCGTCTACCATGCTACGTTGACCCCCATACGAAACACCACAGAGGTATGTGTACGAGAGCATCGAACCATGTCCAGTACGAAACGGCTAACTAAATTACCAGTTACATTTTTTACTGTCGGCTACACCCTCGTCCCGTACTTTTTACCGACTCTACGTATCGAACGCAATGAAATCCTTTTAACGCGTATCGGCAGCCCGTCGCGACGACGAACCCATACTTCGATGGAAAAATTTCTAGTACACGCGTGAAGTAAACTTGACCAAATATATAAATATATTGGTGAGCAGACGTGACGACAATTCGAGATATTTCGGCGAATAGCCTTGTTTCAAAATGCTAACGATCCGACCTATATATTTGAGGCTTTGTACTTTTTGCATCGATCGTAAACGATGAAATGTCATCGAATGGCCAAAAGTCCGGAAGAAAAATTTATCAACTGTAAATTTGGACCATTATACATACGCTGCTGTAGTCCAACCATGTTGGATACATAAATTTTATGATTTCCAAACGTATTTATATAGTGACTACATTTTTAGTACTCTGTTGATGTCACCGCGATTGATGAAATCCCGATCGGAAGCAACAGAATAAAAATGGACCCAAATTCACGATGACCATAGTCAAAGATTAATTTATCTTCGAGAATGAAAATCTCAACGAATCAAGATATACATTTGAGCATTTTAATATCATTCATGAACTAGCACTTCAATTTTTTGTTGTTTCATTATTGGTATCAATGGGAAAAGATTCTGGCAGATGTGGAACTCATAAGAAAAGTGACTGACGATTTTTGGAAATATTTATTTTTCTCAGCTCGACGATCAGATGAAAGTTCTTAAAACGATCAAAACCCTTTGTCTCTATCAGCAATGTCGATTATTTGGATTCTCTTACGTGGATCAACCAACGGTCCAAGTGTCTGGATAATGAAAAAAATTAGATGTTTAAAATATCAAGCGTTCTTATATATTTTGTCGACTATATCTGTCGACTATATATAAAAAACATAATTCACAAGACAAATGCTATCAAACAATACACTCTAACAGTTTCATAAGTCATACACTCGGCTAGATGACCAGGTAAATGTCACAAGTTTTCAAGGTGTTGCGGCTGCCGTGAAAGTTATTGTGGTGTTCTCAATTGTTTAGCGATTATAAACGACTTTGAGCAATTTCGATGTTACATGATGAAAGGTTAACCATGCACAAAGAAGGGTGCGATGTTAGCAAATTACGAACGATATCACATTGTTTCTGTATCTTGGGAGTCCGTATGATGAACATTGATGAAGAATAGTATTTATGCAACTGGGTGGCATCAGCTAGAATATTGTATGAGAGAAACAATGGATATTGGGAATTTTCAAAAATAGACTATTTCGAAACCGTCGGTTGCTCAAGATGAATACCGTGGTTGCATAATCAGGAAAGCCCGGAGGGCCTCGAGGACTATAACTCTCGGTGCGGGGAGAGTTATCAAATTGATCAAGCCAAAATAATCTGTGCTGGCGACCGGCCGGTTATGTCCCATAAACGCAGTGTATGAGCAATACCACATGCCACCAAAACGTGCATAGTGGTATTTAGATATACAGAGAAACCAAGCAGTACGCTCGACCGGTAGCGGGTTTTAGTTCGGGGGGGCGTGATGGTGCGTTGGTATAACTTGAATAGATCCATGCTGGACCACATAGCCGAGCACACAAACGTGGCTGTAGCAGGGCATAACATAACCCGATGTCACGCGCAGGACTTTACAACTCTGCCATCTCGTCGTGCAAGTACTACCCTCCCCCCCCCCGCTCTCTTCATTTGTCCTTTGCATTATATACGTATACTTTCATCTCTGTCCTTCTTGTCCCGTGACTCCGCGGTCGCTGATTCTGGTAGAATCGCACCGCGATTCGACCCTTTCCACACATTGAATCCGGCCACTTCGTCATTCCGCATAATACGCGTGCGAGACTCGTATATATTTGCATATGATATCCTTTTAATCTGTAAGTACAGCTGAGTTACGCGGATGACAAGGGCATAGGGAGCTCATATTTAACAATGTGCAATTAAACACGTCCGTTTTCTGCAACGCTAACCAGCTCCGAAAGATATAATGATTTGTATTGAGACTGCTCTGGTGGAAGATAGAATCTAGATAATCTTCGTTCCCTTGAATTTTTCTAGCCACGCCAAGCAAGATTATTCTCGAATCAGAATTCCATCGAAGCATGATTAGCCCCGCGGCGTTTCCATCACATTTTCATTCGGGTAATTGGATTCAAATGCGTTACAGGGGGTATCCAGTGCTTTCATAATACACGTTTTCACCCGAGCGTGGTCTGTATGTTTTCACCATCGTAATAACCAAGGGCCATTCGTATTACTAAAAGTCCAAGTGAACGCCGTCCAAAAGCAAAACTTTTGGTGCGTTCTGCTCGTGAAACAGACTCTACGTCAGGGTGCCTTGCACGATCGCATTGCCAACAGGATCGCACTACCACCAGAAAAGACATGCGGCAGCAACATGGATACACGAGGAGGCACTGAACAACCAGCGTACACAGGGTGCTGGCAGATATTACTATAATGCAACTCTGGACATAAACGCGTTTACGACGCGCTGCGTTGTCATTACGCGGCCCCTACATCGTTCGCCAGTGGCTTTAACTTTATCGGCACCACCACCACCGACGCCGCCAACACTGCAAACGCTACAAATACCAACGCTCCTAGTTTCATCCCTTGGCGCCTTGTACAGAGTTTCACCGTTCCCTCTACGCCTCTTATTCTCCATCTCTCTTTCTCCAACCACCTCCCTCTTTCATTCTACTCTCTTCATCGCTGGCTTCTCCAGTACCGTATCGCTATTCAAGGGAGAGGTTCAACACTGTATACTCAATGTTCTGCGACTGCCTCTTTCTCTTCATGGCCCCTGCTTTCCGCAAAGGAACACCTGTCCGCCCTGCTTTACTGCGGCCTCGTAAAATTAATTGCCTGTAATCAGGAAAAAAAATTGGTCTTGTGTAATGTGTGCGCGATCATACACATGCATACATCCTCCACGGATCCCTAAGCAGTGGATACGATTCGTTGGAAATTCTTTACGCATTACAATGTTCCAGTTCTGTATGTTGAAATAAAACTCATCCATTTGCTGGCGGAGATAGCTGTTCAACTCTCTGATCGAAAAATGCAAATACAGAGTGAACAAGTAACTGGAAACAGAATTCATGATGGATTGGTCAGAACACAATGGACGATTTTTGACCAACTAACTCCTAAAATTCCTAACTCATACGAGAATGCCATGAACCCTCATTGCAGTTAAACAATGACTGGACTCGCGCGAAGCTTCACTAGCAATGACTCGAATGACAATCCTCCAGGATCTCAAATCACATTTTCCTGGTTTGTCGTATGATGGCCCACATAAACTTCATCCGCCGATATTTCGAATGAACAACAATTCTCTCTTCCTCCATCTCTATGCTGCAACGAGACACACAATGCAACTGTTCGCGGTATCAAACGCGCCAAAAACGCTGCCTGCGAAACATCTTTGTTCTGTTGTTTCTGTTGTTCATCCACATCGCCGACACTACTTCCACGCTTCTGCTACACAACAGTTTTACTACGTGCTTGCATCACGTGATGACTAGTTTTCCCATGATCACGCCGTTTCGACAATATGTATAGTTTCGTACGAGCGTCATCACCTGTCCTGTAACGAATTTAGGGGATTACGACTTTCCGCGGTTCAATGACGACCCGTGGTCCTATTTCTCCGACAGTACATTCTATTCCATTTTCAACTGGTTGACACTAAATCCAGTGAATCAGAAATAAAGATACAGTCCTTTTCTCGCACGAATCATTCAAATACGACGAGCTATCTCCTTTCATGAATTCCAACATCCATCATAAAAATCCTGCACACGATGGCAACTAATCAACTGTGAAAGCATTGTACTTTGCACCACTTTCGCGCTCTCCGCAGACGATCTCAAATCGTAAATCCTGCAAATTGTACGTAATTTATTTTTCCACGTTTCATTTCTCCTCTCTTTTCTACCTTCATTCTACGTTATCAGCATTATTTCTCCGTGTTCTTGAACTCCAAAAGAACGAGAGATCCCAAGCTGTGTGTTCCTCCTCGGAAGTATAGTGGAAAATCCGGATGAACGATTGCAGCAAAACAAGAGGTAACACTAGGGTGAACGTTCAATGTGAGAAGTTGGGCGTAAAGGTCGAAAAATGTTCCAATGTCATGCGAGCCGCTGGTCAGTTCTCAGTGCGAGCGGAACAGAACTATCTTAAAGAAGAATCCTTTTTCCATTGAACCAGCGAGTTCAAGACTCTCACATCATGGTTCTTTGCTTTTAAGTCGCTGTAGAAATTAAAATACTTCATTCCACAGCTTTTCATTGCTCAAAATGGTGACTCTTCAACACAAGTAAATAAAAACTTTTTTTTTTTAATATTCAATTCAGTCTTTCGACATTTTTCTGATTCTTTTGACATTCCTGAAGGGTTCTCATAGTTTTCAAGGTACTTCAGCCCTTGAATGGTATTGATCGTTGCCCATATATTAAAATTATGAAAACTTCTACTGTACCATACATTTGTATTGGCTGCATGGATTCTGCAGTATTGTGTATACGAAACTGTGGTGTAATATAATATCGTAGTGTATGTGTATTGTGGGCAAAGAAGTGCCATCTCTGGCTCATACACACGAACGCACATAGTCCGATCTCTCGTTGGGGGTGTTGCGGCAAGGAAGGGTTTAACGATTCGCGTTGCTGCGTCGATTTACGACCCCTAAAACACATCGAATGCGCTTTATATGTATGTAAATTAGGTCAGGCACTTTGCTTCTCCTCTGTTTCCACCAGCTCTCCCTGTCTCTTTCTCCGCCTCTTTCTCCCTTCCTTCTCTTTATCCTATGAGTTAGAGTCTATTCATACTCACTCAGAGAAAGCCACAAGTATGGTACCTAAAAACATTTAGAGCCTGACCAGAAACTACCATTGAACCTAACTTTACAGCAGATACAATTTATGCATAAATCCATTGGAGGTATTTATACTTTATTATTAATCAATAAATTATGTGGTCAAAGGAATCATTAGAATTTTTTATTACATAATAACTCATTAATATTATTATTATTTGCCGAAATCGAGGATTCTCAGCAAAGAGAAGAAGTCACCAGTTCAGCAGATCATTGCTAACGTCAGAAAGAATCTTTTGTCATTGTTTTTTTTTTCTATTCAGTTCCCACAAATACAATAAAAATAGTACTTACGAATTAGTTTAATTGGCGATGATTTTAGACAAAATTCTCTTTCCAGAGGGAAAGAGAAAGGGTACTAAAGAAATAAACAATAATTTAATTGACCTAAATTTTGTGTGCAACCAAAAACTCGGAGGACAAAAAATCTGAGAGTAAAGAGATATTGTTGTTCTATTTGATGAAAAACACAGAAAGTCAGTATGTCGAAGGAGTGATACATGTTATACGAGTGATTATACGAGTGCAATATATTGTATGCATTGTATGTAATAAAATCGTATATGCAATTTTACGACATTGCGTTATCTCGGTCCGTCCTTTTGCACGAGAGCAGAAAGTATATCATGCAAAATAGAACGAGGAATCCTAGAATGTGTGTATGTGATATAGGGCTTTTCGCGAGTTGTATTAAAAAGCTACGGAGGATAATTTCGTCGGTCGATGACTGCGTAGAATCCTCAAAGAATTTACAACGTGCTTTTAAGTCGTCCATTCGTCTCAGTTTATGCATACAATGTCTGCATTTTACATAAATATGTATAACTCGAAATGACTATAATAAGTAAGAAGAAGCAATAATTTGCTTCCTTTCAAACTCCCATAACTTACTCGTTTCTGGCAAATCCAACATATTTTTTTGTTCGTCCGTAGAATACGATTGGTTGATCAACTAATTCTACGCACGTGTATTCTTTTTTGTTTTCACAAATAAAAAAATAGCAAAAATAAGGTTTTTTTGTGGCATAATTAAAATCCGTGTTAATTGAATACAAAGATAGTGTCTAATTGTCATGAATTTTATTCATTGGCAGTTTAATACAAAAGGACAAAGTTTTATTCGCATCCTAGTTTCACTTGGACATAAAATATTGTACAGACGTATGGTTATATTCTATAAAAATATATATATAGGATGTAAATGTAGATATGTCTGCACAATAGAGAGAAAATTCGCGAGGGGAGTTCACCAGCAAAGAGCTCTTGCTCACGATAGCGAAGCGTTAACGTCTCCTGGCAAAGCGGCGAATTATGATTTGCGAGCCTCGAATCATCAGTAATTTTAGTAATGGCTTACTCGTCTCGCGAACGACCGTGCTAGAGCTCCTGCCGCTCAATGTGGCAAAGCAACCGCGTCAGAGACGTTGAAGAACACGTCAATGTAGCCGCCGTTTTGCTGCTGAATGCCGAGCTCTCAAAGTATCTTTGTATATATATGTATAAACATAAGTATCCACTTTCCACGGTGGAGCGAGCATCGCGAGGTCCTTCGGAGTAACTTCATAAAACAACTTTTCCCCCTCTTCATCTCGCACGTCCCCATATTCCGATTATTCTCTATAAAACTGCATATCTCAATCCTCCGTTGAAGCAGCAGTGAACCACATCGCTTCTCACTCTTTATCTCTTATATATATTTATATATGTGTGTATATATATAATCTGTGCTCGTAATATTATAGAGTTACAACCGCAGCAGTACTCTATATCGTGCCCTTATGCGATTCTGCTTTTATAGGTTGTACAACCGGTGAACCAAAATTATCTGGAACGAGAGTGAGGTGAAAATCACCTTTGGAGAATGAGAAAAATATTATTGAGGTCTTTTAGGAATTTATAAGAACTTTGATGGTTCAAATATGTGACATGTGTACGTTCAACTGATTCAAGTGAATTGAAGGACAAATTTCATGGATCTGAACATTCTACTTTCATTTAACTAACTTCTTAGACTTCATTCTATGCTTGGAAACGATTTTTGATGCTATTTTTGATAGAAATGGCAAAACGACCATCAAAACCTTGCCAAAAGTTCAGGGCACTTGAAATTGTATGTTAATGGGACTGTTTTTGTTTATTTCGGAGATATTAGACTTTAGATGAAGAGGAATACTTTCAGTGAGATTGAAAAAGCCTTTAAATCAGAATGTTCGATGGGTAGAATCTTTTAGTCCACAAAAATGTTGAAGTAATCCAACAACAAGCTTCGTAAATGGTACCAAAAAGTACTATAAGTTAAAAAATTGCGGGAGAATTGGTCGGGAGGATTTAAAAGATTTCTTCGAAATTGGCTTGAGAGCCGCTGGGCTGAATATTATCTCTGGGTCTCTGTCTCTCAGTCCGTCTATAGGTACGTTGCAGTTTGAACTATAAAACGACGTAAATTATGGCCGTGGATTGCAATATTATGAGGCTATATACGCACGTTTAATGTTCCAGAGCTACCGGCAGGAGGGCCGCGTTTACAGGACAAAAGAGGGGGGTTCGCGCGAGAATTTCGATGTGGAGGCCGCTTGGCTTAATATTGTCCGAAAACGTAAGGATATTATATAGCCAGTTCCACACCGTTGGTTATATTATACACAATCAACGTAGGAACGTGCGAGGTGGCCTTGCCTGGCAAGTATTGACGGGTCATCCCTGACCACGAAGTAGAAGGAGAAGAAGGAGAGCAGAGATATATACATTAGTAAAGCAGTCGGAGAGAAGAGAGAGAGAGAGAGAGAGAGAGAAAGAGAGAGAGAGAGAGGGAAGAGCAAGCAATGGCAGTTCTCTCTGGGATCTCTCAGAGTTTCTCATCCCTTTCACCTCTTCTCATCCTCCGCCAAAACCGAGCAGTACCGATCGAAAGGGCTGTTGCGCTGGCTCTCGAAGGACCTGGAGAATCTGTCGTATGGCCGATATGACGTCGAAACACCCGGGTACAGTTCGTCCTTCGTTCTCACCCTCAAATGCCGCATCCACTACCTTTGGACCAAAGGTCTTAGACCTCAGAAAATTCCCTCCTAACCAAGCTTCCTTGAGCCCTTCTGTCCGGCAGCTTTCTAAGTGTACGTACATGCATTCGTTATATCAACAATCAACAGACAAAATCAACTCAGCTACGCCAGCTGGTATCCCGTTGAATAGGTACATTAGGCACTTGGTAATAATTGACCCAAGAGCCACCAGGTTGCTGAACACACCATCTTCCTCGCCAACGAATATACCAACGCGGTTATGTGTTCGAAATTGAAGGGAACTGCTGAATAGTCAAGAACCGCTACCGCCCGCGAGAAATTACCCGCTTTCGAAACACGCGCACACGCCAAGCCTCGCGAAATCTTGCCGCGCTTCCGAGGTTACCCGAACGTGGTGCTTACACACCTCACCCCGATCCTACGATCCTTTACTCGACACCAGTCTTGTCGATAAGGCGCGAAACGCTTCCCTCAATTCACAGGGATGATTAAACCACGACCTCGATATTTCAACCCTCTCACTTCATCTTTCTCTCAGCCTCTCTCTTTCTCTCTACCTCCTTTGATAAACACACACTAAATAATCATTATCTAGGTATCATCTTAACTAAAGTGTTGAGTGAATTATTTCCAAAGCTGATCGGTTGAACTGGATCGCAAACAATTGTCCTGAGCCTTTGTGACAGTCTTGATTGACGATTTTTAGCGTTGATTCATTGCTAATTGACAGGACTTTGGAAATTGAGGAATTTTTAGAGAACTGATTTCTTGATACGGAATAAAAACGCGCGACTACGAGCTACGAACGCTGCCGTCGGACAGCGTTCCGAAAGTGTCATGCTACCAGTGGATTTATTTATTTATTTTCTTTAAACGAAATTGTCAGTGATATTGGATGACAAATTAACCCATGTATAAATTTCTATTGACAAGTGTCAAGAAATCTCGTGCGAAGAACTCTTCGACCGGATCTTAAAAATTAAAAATTCCAGAAGTTCAACAAAAAGATGGAACCTTCATGAATGCGAGAAATAATAACAGTGATGACTTACATTCACAATGCTGTTTTCATCTTTTCCGTCGTTCGAATTACGACGTGCAAATTGGCTGAAAAAAGAGGATACGAGTGTGACGTAAATTCCGTGAAAGAAACAGGGAGAGAAAAGCAGAAGATAAACTTCTCGCTGCTACCGCTTTTTGTGGTCGAAAACATCCATTGTATTCAACATAATTTGCGTGAACGAAAAATCAGTCTCAACATCATTCTCCAGTCTTCTCATCCCAGAAATTCTGAAAAATTGATGAACAGATCTCTTGAAAATTTGGCTGTATAGCGTTGTAGAAAATCGTGGTTAATGTTCGTTCCTTTATTCTCTGACCACTGCGTCAGCCGTTTCGGTAACACATGGATGAAGAATTATCTCTTTTCGTGCCGGAAGACTATTGCCCAGAAGGCTTATTGACAACGTTTCTGAGGTTTCTTACAAATTTGGCACATTAGATGTAACACAATCTATTGCCTTTTGAAACTTTGTAGCCGGATAATTTATGGGTATGTTTACGATCGCTTCATTTCTTCGTGGCAAACTGCACATCGGCGCTCAAGGTTCTAAAGCTTTTTCGAATAATGACCGTTTCGTGTGCATAATGTGTTGGAATGAATTCATAATATTTAATAGATTCATTCAGATATAAAAAACATTTGCAAACTACTTTGTGCTAAAATGTGGCAAATGTTCATTTTGTGTAGGTATTAATGGCCGTTCCGTGTGCGTAATATGTTAGAAAAGATTCAAAATATATAATAGAAATTTGAAAATAAAGGACTTGAATACAACTTTGTGCTAAAAAGTGCCAAATGTTCATTCTGCTCCCAGAATCATTAGTGGCATGCTCCGTGACATTGTCGCAGAGAGCCTGCACAAAAAAGTATGTAAAATGTATCGTAGCATAAACGGTTTATTGATTATTATCATTTAATCATCAAAAATTTCGTGTTCACATTTGAAACGGTCATTGTTCAATCGGTCTTCGTGTTCTTATTTCTTCTTTTTGTGCATCTTCATCATGCCCGAAAAATCAAGCATCAAAAATGTACGACAGACATTTAAAGTCTGGCCAGTGCGAATGGTCAAATTGGTGGATGGTAAAGAACGAGCAACTTTGTTCGGGACGTCGCATTAATTAGCCGCGAAACAGCGGCATGGTCTACCGCGTATGACGCGTGTGAGAGAGAAGGAGAGAGGTCCGAAATGCTCGTGGAAAGAATGAAAAAGAAAGCACGATAAAGGGAATAACAGAGAGCTGGCAAGGCAGAGAAGAGGTGAAAAGGAAGAGGAAGAAGGATGCAACGGCAATGGTGGAGAAGACACGAAAGAGCTTCGAACAGCTCGGGGTTTATACTTCTGGGAAAAAGGCTCGTAAAGACCGCTTGGGCTCCGCGACTGACTCTGTTATTATCCGCGTAGCGAGAGAGCGCAGACTTGAAACGGCCAAGAAGCGGCAGCAGCAGGCCCAGAAGCGATGTTGGAGGCCCTCAGGATATAATCGTGCCTTATTCTCCTCTCGTTCTCTCTTTCTCCATCCTTTACTCTCTTTCATCCTTTGCCTTATATGTACTCCATCTACACTGTCAGAAATACACACCATGCATACTATTAATCTTTATATGTTCTTCCAACGATCAATGCGCATAAAAAAGAGCTTACAAAGGAAACAAATGCTAAATTTGTGGCAAGAGTGTAACAAAATTAGAATTCTACTGATTAGTATATTTAAGTATTTATTTAATGCTGTAGATCGTTTAAGGCAATGAGTTCTTTTTGAAGTTATTTAAGATTCTGCACTTGGCATGCAGTGGTGTTAACACTAAAAAAAACTAATGAATGGTCGTATTATTGCAACGAAAAAGGCAATAAAAACACACTCGGATCGAAGCATCGAAAATAGAAAATCCATTTTTTTCAGTAAAATGTCTCTTAATGGCAATGATTTCCGTCCTTGAACTCTTGAATGTTCCACAATCATTTGAAAGTGAAAAGTCTCTTTTCATTCGTTATTGTACTTCGCCCAAAGTGTGAAGTTAATCGATGAAGCGGCAAGAAATGAGACCTTGGAAAAAAGAATCGGGGACAATGACAATTTATCAAACAACATTCTACGGAGTCACGCACGAAGTAGACAAGTTCAACTCCCGTAAGGTGTTAAAAGTCGGTAAAGTCTATACGTAGTTGGTCGTGCGGCGACGGGCCATCGGTGTGGTGAGTGGAAAAGTGTCCCGTGCGGGCTAGACATCGGTGGAAGGAAGAAGCACGTGGAGCAGAGCTTCGAGGTTGGAAAGGATGAGGGTGAAGGTGAAGAAGCATTGGAAGCGAGAAAAGCGGTGGCGAGCTCCCGTGGGACGGGAAATTTCTACGCAGAGATTATCAGGAAGTGGCGCGGAGCTTCCATGAATACGGAGCAACGAGGAAGAACGAGAGAAAAAGGAAAAGAGGAATTTTCCTCTGGCAAAGATAAAGGGGAAGAAAAAAAGTGGCAGGTTGCTGTGGTGCAGTGAGCGAGACCACGGTGAGGGGTTGGTGTTTGTACTCACCTACTACAACCGCTACCTCTGGTCTGGGAAAAGCTTGAGGATGAAAAGAAAAGACTAAATCGAGAAAGAGAGAACGCTATGGAGAGTTGGAAAAGAGTTGGTAACCCAGTGCCGGTCCTGAGACCCGACACCGAGGACGATAAATATATGTATGTATAAAAAGAGGTATATAAACCTTGGAAGAATGTAGATAGGTGTAGCTACAAGAATACTGGTGTGCATGTACACCGGTACCTATAGGTATTACAGGGCAATGTGGTAGACCACGAATGAGCATAGTAGCAACGGATGGAGAGGCCAACACTTTGTAGTTTTAATCGATCGGACACGGAAGGGGAAGAGGTAGAAGACGAAGGAGGTCTGAATGAAAGGTCTGGGAGAAGAAGAGGGAAAGAGGAAGCGTGAAGGAGAGAGAGATGGCTTGTGAAAAGGGGTGAAGAGAGATGGAGGAAGAGAAGAGAGCGAATAAGAGAAAGAGGATTGCCATGAGTGTTGCTAAAGCTGGGGTGGAAGGAGGACCGTGAAATACGGATACGCGAGGGTGATGCTGGTGACGAAGAACCCCTTCGGCAAAAGAGCGAGGGAGGCAAGTCCGTCGGTGGGGGAAAAGCAAACCCGGAGAAGGTCGGAGTGAGATGGTTGTTCATCGAGAGGGGTTGAAAGCTGAGGGTTCCCAAGAAAGGAAGATAGAAAATGTTGAGCGTGAAAAGAGGTACATACCAGGAGAATCAAGTGAAACCCACATACTGGCTACGCGAATTCCTACAACTCTAGGCAACCTGCTTGCTGGAAGAGCTCCTATTTCCTTGTCCACTTCCCATCGGCTTTCCACTCATACCTTTTCATCCATCCACGGATCGTATTCGATCACACAATTTATGTAGGCATCGCATATGTATATTGTCTTCATATACATGTGCCCCGAGAAAGAGTGAACAAGATGACATGGATTGTGGATATAGCAGTTACGAGGAAAAAACAAACCAGCTGACTTTTTCCAAGGAGAGGGATGTCTGGATACGTCGGGTGGGGATTGAGAAAGAGAAGCGTGTATTTCATTCATTCGCCGCTTCTCCTCCATACGTTATATATACGAAGAACCGTCGACTTGTCACATGTTCTCGCCGTCGCAATCTCGGTCCGTTCTAACACATCGTTCGCCCCTGCTTTTTCATCCTTACACGTGATACATATATTTCGTTCGTTTCCCCTCTTCTCCTTGTGCATCTACATGGACGGATACTTTGGTCCCCCTTTCTCCACTTGGATCTTCCTGCGTGTTAAATGTTACCTTTTCTTTCTATAACTCACGTGCGTCATTGATAAATACAATTCAAATGAATTGTAAAGAATGAGTTTAATTCTGAAATATATGTTTGATGAATAAGTGCTTCTGACTTATTAATAGAAATATGAAATTGAGAAATGTAACAAAAAAAATCCTATGAGTTCTATTCCCTTGGAATATTTTTTTTTGAAATAATGTAATACATAAATCACACAATGATTGTCGAAATTTGACAAGTTTACTCAAAACCTAAATTGAGGGTGAAACCTCGTTTACATTTTGCCTGATCGACTTTGACAATGTGACTGATGCAGCAGCCTCTTGAAACATCTGGTTTCGATGGGGCCGTAGAGGATCGCTGAAGCTGTCTCATTCGAATCTGGGTCTCGAAAACAACGGCAAACGCTACTGAGACCTTTTTTTCGACGTCACCTTAATCAACACTGTCCGCATGGTGGACTAGAAAGAGAAAGAGAGAGAGAGAGGAAGACAGAAGGAGGAAGAGGATACTTGTTGTAGAGTGTGTGTTTGCGATCGATAAGAGAAAGGCCGCCCAAGGGCGGCAAAACTGCTTTATAGGAAGAGGGCGAGAGCAAGTTCTATAACAGTCCATAACAAATCCGAGTAGTAAGAGGGTGGAGAATAGAGCTTCAGGACCTGTAAATAAGAACATTAATTTACTGTCAGCTGGCGTGACGCTCGGGCTGTGCTTCGGTGCCCCAAAGGCGAGACTTGTGCTTGCCGAGCCGTGTGGATAGAAGGGACTGCCTCTTTCTCTTCGTCTGAACCGTCGTCTTTGGGCGAGACCTCATAGTTTCATCATCTAGAGGGGTGTTTTACAAATCATATAGCTGTTCTAATCTAACAGGCCCATCTACGCCGAAACCCTCAGGGAAAACTACTGCATGGTTTCAAGGACTCTTCCCCCCCGATTCAACTAACGATTAATGTGGAATTTAGGGTCAGACGATCGTTTAATCACGGCGATTCCGATTCATTGGATTTATCGGTAAATATATTTTACGAAGAAACAATTTCAAAGGACTTTCGGAACATTGAAACTTCAACTGTCAAAGAACTATCTTTTTACAGACCATGTAGAGTATGGTTTGCCAAAAAATGACGAAACAGTAGAACTTTCCGGTCCGACCCTATTTGGTGTGTTTTGTCAAGGGAAATGGTCAATTTTTTTAAATGTAGGGTTCCATGAAGCAGCAGGATAAAATGCAATGTACTCGTGTGTGGTATTTACAGTCTACAAAGGCGATTGAACTAAGCAAAGAACCTTAAGTAATTGAAGGTGCGAACGGTTATCGAGGTGTTGACCAAGAACGAGTTTCATTCGGTTGCAAACGGACGAAATTGTTGATGACCATATTGAAGTCTCCGCACATGGCAGAACCGCAGCATTAACGGCTTCAAAAGTAAACGTAAATGGCTCTTGCGACGACAAGATGGTTTTCCATTTTACCATTCTAATCAATCTTTCCAGTATTATTCTGGTTACTCGTCGAACATTGGAGGGCAAGTATGGAACGTTGAAAGGCACTGGATGTCCCCGATGATCAGCGTGCCAAAACTTTTTCCTCAATCAATTGGGTTTATCGGCTGTACAAAAATCGTCTTCCAGAAGTTTGTCCAAGTGATTAAGTATTTCGTACTTTAAGCGGTGGTGCCAAGAGTCAAAAGGGCAGAGTAGGAAAAGAATGGCTTGAGCCGATGTAAAAATTTGCAGGCGAGATACATCAAACATGGGACCCCAAGTGTCGTGGCTTTCTGGTGTCGAAAGTTTTTATCGGCGTAGAATTTCGCGAGTGGCTCTTCTCTCTCTCCGTTGAATCGGCTATGAAGGCCTCGAAAGAGGGATGAGTTGGAGTTTGAGGGGTAGGTGCCGGCCGACCCAATCGTTCCTCTGTGGATGTCCTCTGGTGTGGTTCTCTCAGTGGTCCTCCCTGGGCTTCGGGAGCAGGAGTACCCCCGCGGTACACAGGCCTGCCCCAACCTCTCGGCTGATTTGCATCACGGTTACGAGCTCGTTCGTTCATGGAATGGAATGGGCGATGAGGGATCGAAGAGGCAAGGGGATGGATCGGTGCTTTGGAGAGAGCAGGGTTAGAGCGAGCAAAAGAAGGAGAGAGGGAGAGAAGGTGCAAGAGAGCGTAGAGACGGGGGGGTTTATGGACGAAGGGTTGCTGCTGCTGGATTGCTATGTTCGGTACGTGTGCCTCGTCGTTCTCTGGTGCGAAGGGGGCTCGTCGGCTTTGCCGACCAGCCTTGGTAGATCGGGTAGAGGAGGGTGGTCGGGTGGTTAACCGGGGTTCTGTATAGAGGGTTGAGAGTGGACGGGAGGGTATATTACAGATGCCCTCCAGAATCTCCCTTCACCCTTTTACTTTGCCGTACGACCACCCCTCGCCCCCTCCCTCCGGAGCCAGCTCGGACACTCATAACAATCATAACAACGTGCATCTCGCGACTAACTCGCGGCCCACCTCCGCGCATCGTTCACGCCCCTGATCACGCCCATTTCCCCCCTCTTACTCCCCGACCAATCCTCCCCTAACTCTCTCTTTGCTGCCAGCCTGCCTACCATATGATGCTGGTGTAGAGTCGCGCGGGTGGCACGATTCGAACGATATATAGAACACGCGAACGGGAGGCGCGGCGCGTATCAAGCTCTCTCTCTCTCTCTCTCTCTCTCTCTCCCTCTCTCTTTCTCTCTCTGCAGAGAGAGCAGAGCGCGGGCGCAACACCACTCGTGTTCCTCTCGTTTGCCTCCTCTCTGTGCTCTCTATCTCTCCCGTCGCGCCGCGCGCTTGCCTTCCCGCCGCAACGACTTTGTGCCCACACAACGCAGCCAGACTGCGGACCGCGAGGTTATACAGCAGCGAGAGACGTTTTTTTAAAGCCGCGTTCACGTTACTGCCGACCGCGTGGACCAACGTGACGCGCACGCCGCCACAATATTAGTTATCGGTTTGACGACGTCATCACGACGAATCGCGACGGATAACCATCAACATCGATTAAATCACATTAAGGATTTTAATCTTCCAATAATCCAACTTTTACCAAGTTTAACAGATTTCCTTACGCGCCCTTGAAACTTCAACGAGTAATATTGAACTTTGAAGTGTGAATAAACGGATTTTAAGTGGAGTGCATAAGATTTAACATACCGGGACAAGTTTAAATCTTCGATCAGAACTTCCAACAGTTCTGAAGATCATCATCATTTCTGTTCTATTCTTCTTATAAACTTGAACATCTATCAATACCTATTACAGTGATTGCATTCATTTCGTGATAATAATTAAATCATTATTTATAATACCGATGCTAATAAACCAGTGAAAATAGAACATTGACTGTATTCAATGTCCGCCAAGTGTCGAGGAGCGTTCTTAAATAGTGTTCGATTTTTTTTTCGCTAATTCAAATGTATACGATGGTAAAACGACTTTAAAATAAAATTGAATTTCATTGCGTTTGAAATAAGATTTGTTAATTGACGTTGAATGTGTATCCACGTGTGGAATCAACAGTGTTGGTGGTTTAACGACTCTAACGAGTACTCGTGCAAGCACGACGCCAGTGAGAAGAAAATTTGGAACTGTAATTAGCTCGGACGAGCCTCGTTAAGTGGTTAAGCAAGCGGACCAACGACTTATGAGAAAAAGAGAACCGCATAGAATCTCGTCGGAACACAACGTGACTGATCTGCTTATAACGGAGTACATATCTATATGTTTATATGTGAGTGCGTGTGCGTGTGTGCGTGCTTTAAGTATACGAGGAGATTCGCATTCGTCGTCTCTTAGCGATGACGTAATATTCAACTTGACCCAATCGATTGTTGCCTTTAAGGCTCGCAAAATTGCGCGAATTCATCGACGGAAAAACGGTAAAATTTTTCGCCTCACCACGCACCAGGACGTTGAACAGATTTCTACAAACGCGTTCACCGGAACAAACGTCACGTTGACGAACAGGGGGGAAGAGGAGTTTGTCATCTCGGCCGAGCCGAGACCGAGCCCGCGTCAGGTGTACGAGACAGGTGAGATATCCCACTCACCCTTTCTACCTAATTTATTGCTTTGTCATGTTCCAAACATTGAGCCCACCTTCACTGTTCCGTAATCTGTAAAAAATTTATGGCCAATTATTTTGCGATTTTTCGTGCAATTTTAGTGACTCTAAATTATTGATTTGCAAACTAAAAAGTATCAGCAAATATGTGATCGAAATATTTCACAAATATTCGCTCATTTATTTTGAATATTCTCTCGAGTGCAATCTAGCAAAAAAAAAAATACTTGACGCTCATTAGATTAGATTTTGTTCGAGGTTCTAAGGTTCGAATCGAAATACATTGATTCAAATTTACTAACGAAAAAGCGTCTTTTAATTTTTCGAAGTGTCCAGTTGTAGTTTTCTTCACGTCTTAAAACACCTCGTAGTTAAAATCATTTTTGTAATTCCCTTTTTCTCATTGGCTCAATTAGTTCGTAAAAAAGATTGAATTGTGAGTTTCTTTTCGACATAATTAAATACTCGGAGAGACTATAGCCAGGATTTAAATCGAAAAGATGCAGCACGCCGTGATCTTTCGTCACAGTTTAGCCTCGTGGTGTTCGTGTTGTCTACTGGATAACAGTCCGGAGACTTGCGCGTGAGAATTGGCGGGAGAATTCTCACCCGACCTAGAGAATTTGAGTGTGTGAGTGCGAGTGTGTGGTTTTTATTTAAATGTTAGTGTATGTGGGGGGAGACAACATCGATGGAGCGGTAGAGAAAGAAAGAAGCGAGGGGAACGGGCGAACAGTCTGACTCTAATAAACTGCTAATTATCGTTGCACGCTGTGGTAATTACGCTTTGCACGTGACCGTGCGCGCGAAGACGTCAGTGTTGTTTCTCTTTTTTTTTTCTGCACAAGTTCGAATTATATAGTTATTTTTAAGAGTAAATGCAGGAATAAGGATTCAGTATGAAAAAAAGGATACGTCAAAAAGTACGATATGTTGAAAAAGGATGAAAAAAACAGAGAGATCGTTGAATACAAGGGTGGAAAAAGAAGATTCCGTCTGACAGCCTCCACAAAAACACTTTGCTTCCTATCCCGTGACCCCCAGCTCCACTCCGAGAGACAAATAGAATAATTAAAACCGCATTATAAAGCAGCGAACATTTTCCTTCGTTACGACTCGAGCACCTCTTACCTACATTGAAAAAGAACACAACTATGTGTATACACGAAACGTGCTAAAAAAGAGTAAATTGTGGGTTGATTATAAATTTCAGTGTATTTCAAATGCATATGAATAATTTATAAGTCTGGATAATTTCTTTATAAGAAGACAGAGGACAGATGTTTGAATCAAAATCCGACGCTTCGAATCGTTGCAATTATACAGCACTGCAATTAATTTTTTTAATGTTCTTTTTCCTAAAACTGTACCGTTCCAACAAAAAATTAATAATCCGAGCGATTGAATGGAAATCTAAATTAAGAAAAAGTCAAAATAACTTTCGTACCGTTCGAATTTTCAGAAAAATTGAGTATTTCATGCGGAAATTTAGTAAAATTTGATTATTACTAACGAACTGATCAATTTAATCTTTTTGGGATAATTGCTGCTCCGTATGCGGTTGTAACGAGTGTACAAGGAGGTCAATTTTTCGCGGTAATCCTAATTTGCCGAATTGGTTTGCTAGACCATTCAGCGAACATGTTTGTATGCAGTCCAGTTAAAACGTAGACAAAAATCTTCGGCCTACGCAATAAATAGAGAGAGAGGGAGAAAGAAAAGAGTGAGAGAGTGAGAAAAACATAGATCCAGAAATAGGACCAAGTGAGGAGATCGGAATAGCAGTCAGCAACAGCCTCGATAAACATGCACTTTGTACGTATTAGCAGCAGCCACGATAATTCTTTTATCGGCCCATTCCAATTAACCGTTTGCCTCTTGATCATTCCTAATTACTCGCAATTACGCGATGTTACACTATAATTGGTAAGTAGGCTGATGTCATACCGCTTGGGAGAGATTAGACAATGCGGGGATGAGAACTGGATATCGAACACCAAATAATTCCGTGCACACAATAACATGTAAATATGTATGAATGATTACATTTTTTGCGATCTAAATTACAATTAGATATTGATTATTTTATTATTCAACAAAAGTTGTTAAATTTATCTGGTTTGAATATATTGGAAATGGCAAGTGATAAAAGATGAAAATCGTTGAAGCATTTCTCGTGTAGTTATCGAACACTTTGTATAAATAGCCATAAAATCTCATGAATTGTAATTATAATCGACACCACTCCAATTCAGAATCAGTGGAAATTCTGAAATCCTGACATGTTGATGAGCAAAAATATGGCGAAAGGGTCGAGAAGAGGAGTGCAGAAAAGTAGGGAACATTTATAGTTGAGTCTGCACTCGAATGTTTTTGCCTACGTCAGTGCTAACGTCCCACTTACATCAGTCATGGAGTACCTTGCTTTATACATTCGTATTCGTGAGAAAGAGAGAAACACGAGTAAAAGAGCAGCACAACAGTTGTACGAGCGAACGATTTTTCTCTCGAAGCTTTTTTTATAAGCCCTGGAAATATTTGTAATTAGGTAGGTCACCCAAATGTTCTTTGAAAATGGATAAATCCGTTCGGCTGTATAACGTACCTCTTAATATATCAACGTGTATATAATCTGTGTACGTATTCAAATAATTGTATGTCAACACATTGGAAAAGCTCTTTGAGTACATACAGATGTACATAAAAGTCAAATATATAGGTCAGCAAGTACACTTATAAACTCTCTTCCTCTCTTTCTTCATCTTCGTCGAAAGTTTCACTATCGGAAAGTATGAACCGAAAATTCAGAAGCTGCATCATAGATCAAATTAGTATGGATTCATGTTTCCGCAGCGTTATAAATAAAATTGTTTTATTTAGCGGCAATTATATGCGGAAATAAATATTTTATGAGGGCAGAAAAATCGCGATGGAAATATACTCTGCATCGGTTTCTTCCTGTTAATATTTTCTATTAAAAAATAGACGAGCTATAAATACGTAAATTGTGGATTGAATTATAAATATGTTAGGAGATTTTTTAAATTTTCTTATGCAGTGACAGTCGATAAGAGAAGGCGTTAAATTTGCTATTTTCGTGGCAAATTCGAGAGGTGCAATTATCACGAGAGCTCGTTACGATCGAGTTAATGTTAGTAATTAAGAAAGTTGTTTGGCATGAAAGAAAGAGAAAAAGAGATGGAAGGCGAGAATGTTGCAGGTTTTCTGAGACGCAGCCATACAGGAATCCGGCAAAACCACATTGAGTTTTTTGGATACTAACTCATTAAGTCTCGCCTTGAAGCAGGAACAAGTGTCACAAAAAACAAAGGAGAACTTTTGTTTCTCTAGAAGTAAACCTGTCACTGTGACAGTTCGTTTTTCCTCATTTATTGCCTTCTCAGTCTTAATCTTTCCGATCAAAAACAAAAGCCTAATAAATTCCAGCAAAGCATATTATTGCCGCATAAAACGAATTGAAGTGAAGAAAAAAACTTGGTTAACGGTAAAAACACATGTGAAGTGTGTAAGAAAAAGACAAATATCGACAAAAGTAGGCACAAATATACATAATGTCTGCACGTGAGCGTACAACACGTACTTAATAATACATGGTGGAGCCCCTAGCCACGAGAAGTCGCGGTGATAATTTCCTCCGGGTTACTTAGCTCCGTTCCAATAATTAACCGATAATTATGCACGCCCGTTCTTATATCTATACATATATATTATAAACACAAACTTACATCGACGTACAGACTACCAGTTCGTACGTGGTGCAAAGTTCGATTTGACCTGGAAATGCTAATTGTAAAATCGACTGAGCGAGTATGACGTGCCTGCGGGTGGGTTGGAGAGAAATGGGGGGTTCGAATTGCGAAAAGGAATTGAGCGAGAGCTGAAATAATGGTGCTTTGGAGGTACGGATTGGGACACAAAAATATACATCTATAACTAACGAACTCGCGTATATATTTATATATGCATTCATTCGTTGGTTAACTGTCGTTTCCTCGAACACTCTCGTATTATACATCGTGCTGAAGGTTCAATATCTCGAATGAGACGATCAGTTATCGATCATTTGTCTTCTCGTTTCTGAGTATGCATAACACATAGTCCTGATGGTTATACGCGTATGTGAATGTGTATTAATCGATGTGTAGATATCAGGCACTTACAGCATCCAGCCTATAGCACCATAGAGACTTTCCTCCTTGAATTCTTAATGAGAATTCGTTGAATATAACCGAAAATACATTTGGCCTTCATTCTCGGATTATCACCGAAGGGAAAACGTTAATTCGATATTTCTCTCGCAATAAATGTCTATCCTCAACGGAGCAGAAGGGATGTATGTTGGACATGATAATTTATCAGAGAATAACAGATTCTGAAAGCTTGAAAAGCTCGATAATGAGTGTGCCTTGAGGATCCGATGGCAATTCGTCTAATTATGTTGTCCTCTGTTTTTGTTAAACTGAGACTTTAAAAGCCTCTTTTACATATGAATTAAGTTTATTAATTGTCTTGAGAACCTTGCCTGATATGGGGTCATCAATGGAAACGTTAATCTTACCAGAAAATTGGACTATAATAAAAACAATAGTGAAGCAAACGTATGCCAAACCTGGCTGGTGTTCGAACTAAGAAATTTATGGATTAAGGGACCTTTGTACACTTAACGAAGCATGACAATCGCTGTTTTATGTCTTGGTTTTACACAAAAGCTTCCTTCCTTCTTAATGCCTTTGTCATTCGTATATTTACGTTCATTTCATCGTGAAACTCCAAAAGAAACGATGAATCTAAAACCTGTTAATTAGCCGAAGTAGTCGGAATAGTTTTACGCTGGAGAATAGCCTCTGTTGCTGCTATAACCATTTCTCTATTTTCTCTGTCGGTTACTAATGGTTTCCCTTGGCCAAAACTTTTAACCCCTCGTTGGATATAAATCTGTGCTTAAGAATCTCTGGCACGCCGTAACCCGAGAATGAGACACATCCGTATATTTCTATGTGCATTTCGTAAATGTGTGTGTCGTGTATCTTCGGAAAACCATGTGACTGGCGTTGTTCAGCGAAGTAAACACGAGCACGTGTGGGCACGGTCGCGCATCAAAATTTAAATCATACAGATATATTTCAACGCATTCACTGAAAACACATTTAATCTGCCATCTTTTACAATTCATGCAAAAAAAAATGAAAGAAGTAAATAATAACAAAAGTGACACTGTCAGAATATCTTCTGAACTCTGAACCAAACTCTGTACTTTATTTTCCTTAAATTTTTGTTCGAAAGTTACAAACCATCGCTGGGAAAAAAAAGAACTGGCAATAGCGACAGAAATGAAAAATCTTCGAGATTTCTTCAAGAATCAATCGATTGGCTTCCATTTCAATTTCTTTTTGGTCCAAAAATGAAATGAGAATATGAAATTGAATTTTTACTATTATTCCATCTACTTTTTTTGTATGTATTTTCTGTTGTAAGGAAATAGTTGTTTGTTAATTGGCAAAATTTTCTTTTTCGGACCTTACGTGGCGACCTAACTCTACGCGAAATTCGTGAGATGTGCATACATAAGTACTTTCACGTCGAAATTCACGAACAGTAGACAAGAGGATTTTGTGCACATGTTTATATATTTATATATATGCGTGTGTGTAGAAAGACAACTCAGAAAATATGTACCTTAAGGGGTTGGGAGGGCAACGTTGAAAAATATCCCAAAGGCGACACTTGACTTGCCAAGGATATATTGTTGGGAAAGGCACTCGAGCGGAGGGTACACAAAAGAGAACGGGATGACGACGACAACGACAACGACAACGACAACGTCAAGGACGAGACGTCGTCGACGATGCAGACTGGACGGGGAGGCGCCCGCCCTCTTCCTCTGCTTTTCTCCCTCACAATCTCCCATTCTCTTTTTCTGTCTCTCAATTGAGCCAAGTGGTTACGGTATGTGCTGGGACGGACATACAAATATATAATAATTTCGTCATGTTTCCGGGTACACAATGAATTTGAGGTAGTTAACATTCATTTGTTTATTAAAATTCTGTTACAAACATTCAATCGGATTAGCGTTGAACGAAAAAAAACGTTTTTTTTCTCATAAAAAGTACCAAAAATAAAGTTTATTTTGATATTTGTAAAAAAAATGAACGAAGTGTCAGAACAAATTTTAAGTTTTCACAAAATAACGAAACTACGACGGAACGTCATTAAAATATTTTGTTTATTTAACTTCTTATTAAGAAATCTTTAGTACGCACCAAACTCGACAGTGATTTTGGAGATGGTTCCCTCGTATAAATTTCCGGCTAACGATTGGCTCGTCGAATTAAGTTCTAAGCGAAATAAAAAGGGGTTGAAAACGATTGTTAGCCAGGTCAAGGAAACGAATCGATACGCTTTCTCTCGCCCACTCTCTCTTTCATCTCCCTTTTGGCTGTTCTCTTTTCCTACCCTTCGGTTAAATCTTCCGGTTGTTTCACTCTCTCTCTTTCGCTCTCAATCTCTCTTCAGGTTTCTTTCTTTCTCATTCTTTACCATCATCCCTAACTCCTTTTATCTCCCCTGGCTCGTTTGAGGCGCTTCTCTCTTGCTCGTCGTTCGCGGCTCGTCGACCCTCGTTCGCTACCCCATTCAACTACGTCCCCCAATCCTCTCGGTGCCTCAATTCACCCCGCACAGTGCCGACGATCAAGCGCGCGATAACATTTCGCTCGACAACTTACCCACTTCCAGCTTTTCTCCACCTACATACACAGTCACGTGCATGTATACGATGAAACATAGACTCTCTCCTCTCGCTGCTTCCACTTTCTCCAATTTCTAATATATACATATAAATACAACGTTTCCTTCTTGTCCTTCAATAATTTTCCACCGTCGTACCCTCAGAGCTCTCAGGCTTTTCCAAAGATGCTCCTCGAGTCTACAATCTCTTCTCTCACGTCTGTTGCTACTTATCCAAATGCGCTTTCCCGCAACGTGCTCATTTTTTCTATCTGTCAAGTTCGTAATGCTTTTTTTCTCAATAATAAATCCTACTAAATATGACAAATGCCTGATAAAGTTTTTGGAGTAATTTGGAAAGTAACAGAAATTATTAAATTCTGTTTTTTTACTTTCTGTTGAAACACTGGGTCATTTTGACCCGGATCTATCTTTCGGCGTTAATTATCCCTGTTAACATTGATTCGTTTGGATCGAATTAACGCAAATGCATCGCAATTTTTTATTATTTTTATTCACGTTTTTTGTTTTTTTTTTTTGTTCCTTCAAGACATTTGTGGATACTTTTGTACAGTATTTCTTACGATTCAAAAATGTATACAAATGGTAATCAAGGGTGATATTGCTTACTATACTATTAATTATAATTATTTATAAAAAAAAAAGTACTCGCACGTGCGCAACGCCCCGGAAGGGCTACAACCTTCCTCTCCAATCCCTTGATGATGCTCCAGTCACGAGTGTATTTTTCGTACGCTCGATGGATCTAATAGATCTAATTTGCGTGTAAAAAACGTTCATGTTCTTTTTTATCTGCTGAGATTCTCTGTTCGACTTGACGCTTTCGGTCCTTGACTACGGCTTACGTTTTATCGTATAATATAATGAAAATATGAATATATATATGTACATACGCATATATTCAACGTATATGAGGGGATTTGACACGTGTCGTCGAGATCCCCGCGGAGAAAATATACGTGAGCCCCTCTTCAATGACGTGTTCTTGAATACAGCGTCGATTAAAATAAAATGGGAGGTGTATGTCGATGCGAAAGAATTGCATTAAAAAGTTATGTTCACGGGAAAAGAAAATGTTCATTGAGACGTGACAATAAAAAATATGATGAATAATTCATTGAAAAGTATGGTCAAAAAATATAAAAGTGTGTAAAACGATATTAACTTAAATATTTTCGTTGGAATAATCATTTATTTGTATATTTACGACGTATTGTTATTGCTCCCTTGATAAATCGAGTGATTTATAACGCAAGTAGAGAGAACGTGGAACAAAGAAGAGTAAAAGTCATGATCAAAGGTGGTTCGTACCTTTATGTGGAGTACGAAGGAGTGGGAAATCGAATTTCGATCGAGAAAGACTCCCGAACTTTAAGGCCAGATGTGAAACACCATGGGCACAGCATGAGACGAGCGAAGGCGTTCTAAACGCGCATAAATATATCCTCAGTAGGGGGTGTAAGCCATTATAATGGTACAGCAAAAGAGAACCTCGAGCTTAAGAGTTCTATTTGTGGTAATTCGGGGTTTAATGCACTCACTCATTCTCTCTTTTTTATCGCTCTCTCTCTCTCTCTCTCTCTCTCTCTCTCTCTTCCTCACTCTCACTTCTGCTCAATATGAACGTTCTGATTTAGACTGACGTGTACTTTTTAGGTGAACCCCAACGGCGCTAAAATAAGTATATATAGGAAGTATGACCGTAAAATATGAATTATTCTTCCTGCCTCGACTTTCCTCTATGTCGAAAAGAAGCCACGACGTATTTGTATCGCGCTCGAGAAAGTTGGACAGATGTGTTTGGCTTGTTGCTAGCACGAAAAAAAAATAAAAAACATGAATAAAGATATCAAGTACATTTTTTATACACTCGGTAATATTTTCCATTAAAACAGACAAAAGAAGAAAACGCTCGCGTCCGTGTGTCACGATTTGAGTGGCTTGATAATTATTCGTAAAGTTTGACATTATTTTTAGGGAATTACACTCGCACATAAAACTAGTCAAAAAGTTTATGACTTTCCAGCAAATGTAACGGCAGAATCGTGTTTCGTAGGGTAAAAATATTACCAGTAGATTCTAAATATGTTCAAGAGGGAAAAATTAAAACTATGAATAAAAAAAATGAAGAAAAAAAAAAAAAAATCTTTGTATCCGGTGTTTAATCAAACGACTTCGAGGCATTAATGGTTTACGAATATCCCTGGCTTATTTGAGCTGCTTATAGTATAACGATCGTTGGGCCACATTAGCTTTGGCGATGTGGCATGCACCAAGGAAGCGAGAGTGAAGAGCACAAGCATGCGGTAATACAGTATGCGAGAATACACACAAAGAGGCTGTTGGTTAATGTGTACCAGAGGCGCGTTCGCACAGTCTCGCATTAACGGGAGTGCCACGTCTCGTCTCCTCTCTCTTTCTCTCTCTCTCTTTCTCTCTAATGAAATATCTATATACATATAAATACATATATAGACGTCCATGCGTTGCTGTTAAGTTTAATCCTCGCGTTTCGTGACTCGAGACAAAGCCTGGTGGATTTCTGATGGAATTGGTATCGCACGAAACGAGCATTACCTACGTACTTACATTACCAGCTTCGCACAGTATATACTTATAAAAGCACATACGCACGTGTGAATGAATACTCGTGACACACGCATTTAACCATATATAATAGACTTACGAATAAAAATCTGCTTTCTCTTTCCAATCAATGGTCCCTCATTCATAAGATTATTAAACGAACTGTCAGTGTATACGCAAGAACATCTCTGAACGGTTTTTCAGTAAAATATTTTTGTGATGCATTCAAAAATTATAACATGTTTATGTGCCGTTTTTTATATTGTCCAGGAGGAAAAGAAAATTCATGAGAAAATGAAAAGATTATTAGATTAGGACGCTGTCTAAAAAAAAAAAGAAACTGTTCCGTGGACGAGCCAAAATGATGGAAAGTCTTGTGACTTTTTATTTAATTTTCCACATTATTCTATTCTTTGGCTACTGGATATTTAGAATTATTCATTATTTCTTTTAAAAACTCATGGAAAACAAAGTTTATGGTGTTTTTCGATTTTTTTTTTCTTCAAAATATCACAACACTTTAAAGTTCTTAATCGAGAGCAAACACATGCGTATGTAACGTACCTGACATATTTCTATTTGGCACGTACAATGACTCGACAGGGGGTTGCCAACTGGTCCTGCTGGGCAATCCTTAGTCAATATCATTCGCTGTTTTTTTTTTTTGAAACCGCTAAATTCGTAAACCCTGAGAACGTTTCGTTGATGACAGATTTTCACTCTCCAGTAATATTTCAAATCGTTCGTCTTTGCTCGAAAAAAATAATGAGGAGTGATTATTGAGCCAGACTTTATTTTGTCATGATGCAGAACATATATTTAGACGAGTTTTTGCTCATAAAAATGACTGATTCTTGTGAAATAATCGTTTTTGATAAGCAGTTACAAGTTTGAAGTATTGTTGAGCTTTGAGTCGGGAGAACAAAGTTCGAGGTAGCGGGAGACAAAAACTTTAGTAATTTACATTGGCAAAACGATTATGAACGATGAAAACAAAGTAAAAAAATGATGTTGCGCTTTCCATGTAACTCTTTCTCTAGAATACCATGTACGTATGTAATTATAGATAAGTGATGGTGTTTTACTGTCCTGCGTGTCCCTTAGAATTACGTGACAACTTTGCCGAAAAAAAGCGGGGATCTACAATGAATAAACGATGGCTGGACTAAAGACCAAGTTGGCAAACTTAGTCGTGGGTACATATAAAGGGTTAAATGTTATCGTTTCGGATTTTTTGGTCAGACGACTGAATACGTAATGAAAAAACCTGCTATAGTACCTGGCGGAATATTCACGCTTTCTGCCTCGAAACCAACAACGAGTTTCCTTTCTGGTCGTTGAAATCCTCGAAAAAAACTGCAGCCACGAACGTCTCGCGATGAAATTTTTGCCTCGATTACCCACCTGTTATTTCCCCAAAACATCGACAGTGTTCTTTGTTAAAACAAAGAATAAAACAATGCATATTTAAAGAGCGATGAATAATCAGTCCTCGAACAAATTTGCTGCGGAACTTTACAATGTATTCGATATTGCGACACGAGTTGCGTTTCTACAATTCGCTCAACCCTTTCCTTTGGTAGAGTTTTTACATTTTATATTGACTGTAGTACAAAAGACTCTCGGAATACAACAGTACAAGCAAATTATTGAACCAACGTTAAGGTCTGGTAAATTTGAAATAACAATTTTCCCTACAACGACTTTGCAAACGTAGAGTTTTTCTTAAATCAATAAAGACACTACATTTTGTAACCAACCTGTTGACCGATAAGTCGACATTGATAAAACTCTGAAAAACGTGCAAAACAAATAATTGAATGAGAAAAAAGGTGTGTACAGTCTCATCAACGAATTGTCAGTCCCAAGCACGGGGGATCGGTTTGAAGTTGGTGAAAAAATCATGGTTGCGAGATTGTTGAGAATGAAGCTCATAAATTGTAGTCCAGTATAGCCGAAGGCAACGTGCAAGACGAGTGTGGGTAGCCTGGAGCGTAAATGCTACACGTACGAAGCGAGAACACGAGGTTGAAGCTTAGAAGAACCTTAGGATCGAGAATGTCGGACAAATGTTTGTACACTAATGTATAAATGGCGAAGGACCAAAAGGTCGCAAGTCCAGATGAGTTGAGAGGTTAAAGACGATTTTTAAGGGCGTTTTGGTTAACAGCTTGAGAATGTGTTGAAAATATTTTGTACCCTGCAGCAATGGTAGTAACAGGAGCTCTTGGTGGACGACCACATAGCGAGCACTGCGGAGTTTCTAAGTCCTCCTTATCTGTAGCAACCCCTATAATAAGCCGCGATCTGAGACCGTATATATTCTACAAACCACGCTCACACGTTTACGCCACCGTGAACTTACGTCTATATATTTAACACATATTCTTATATATAATCGTACACAAAAGACGGGTCAACTTATATATCCATCGTCTATTTTGCACGTGAAAGTGCTCCAGGCGCATTAATACACATACAAAAGCGCGTGCAATTACAAGCTGGTCAACATGTTATTATCCCCAATGACCATAAATTATCGAATTTTTATGCGCAACATTCTTAATTACCCTTTGAATTAACATCAATCAACCCCCTTAATTACATGCTGCTATGGTCGCGGCGACCATAGCAGAATATTCTGGAGAATATTCGACGTCGCTACGCCATTGGCCGGCGTCGACCAAAAGACTCCGCGAAGATGATGCTCGAGTCGATGTCTTCCTTGATGATGATACCAGACTTATATAGTTCACTCGACTTCCCTGTGACCACCTCGATCTCGTCTGTTGTAATCATAGATCACTATTTTTCCAACCCAATTGCTAGGCTCATTACTTTTTCCAATATTTACATTTACACTAAATAAATGAAATGATTATTGTTGGTTATTGCTAATCCCTGAAAATACTCGTTCGAAAATTTGTTCCATTTAATTGGCCAATTGTGTTGACGATGAATTTTCTTCTCGAGATTGCCAGGCATGTTTGAAATACCACGAATATAAACGAAGCTAAATTTCGTTGGATCGCTGTCTCATTTCGCAGGCATTACGAGATTGTTAGAAGCGAAACGACTTTATAATAAAAACCAGATGGTAAAGGTCTGCTCGAATACGAGAATAGAACAGAAACTACACTAAAAGTGGTCAGGCGGTGCAAGAACTGACAAAAAATCAGAACTCATTATTGTTAACCACTTTTCAAAAACCTATTCACAATCACAGAACAAAATCTGCTCGTATTTTTTTTCTATCTCAAATAATCATACCGTACGAACTCGAATTTATTTTCCAAGACGAGATTTCACGAGGTGGTAGAATTACAATTCGTACACGCCGAACGAATGCTCAAAGGCTTAAACTTTAATTCCAATAATTGTCTGTAGCCGAACTCCTTTTCTGTTTTTCTCCTTCTAAATGTATTAGACGAACAGTACAAAAATGAAGACTTATTTTTTATGTCCGTCTGGTCGGCGTCTCGTTTATTTCACAGCTGAGAATTCTCAATACTTTGAGTATATATTTAATATTTGCTCGATCTTCTGTAGAAATGGGTCCATCTCTCCAAAATATATCGAGTTCTGATCCAGTTCTATGTAATTTCCACTATTCTCCAATTTCGTCTGGACGTCTGTCTGACATATCATGGGTTGCAGCTCTCTTTATGTACACTGCTTTCCATTAATGCCTGGATGAGCCTGTGAGTCTCGATATTACCGACTACGAATCGTCATTTGTTGAAGATTTTTTGAAGTTCTGACGAGTTTCAGACGAATGTGTCACGCGTCATTCTTAACCCTCAAGTTCGAAGATAAAATATGGGGCTTAATAATAACAAAAATATTACAGCGCGGAGAGGATGTGAACAGTGAATTTAATGGACGGTGAATTTAATACTCAAATTTACGACGGAATTTAAAATTCCGTCGAAAATTTGACCGCTTGTCAACCTCTTCGTGAGTGTGTAAAGCGTTTTTTTTACATGAAATTCGATCTAATTTCAGTCGAATCTATAAAATATATGTGTCTACAGCATCTATATTTTCTGAATATAAAAAAAAATGAATTAATAATTTTATAAAAAAGTTATGTCGAATTCTTATCAGAAATGTAGAATCTATAGAATCCATGGAATCTATATACTCTATAGATATATAGTAGAATCTATAGAATCTATCGAATCTACATATTTCACAAAAATTGATTCATTATTTTATAAAAAAATGTATATACAATTCCTATATAATGTGTAGAATCTATCGAATCTATAGACATATAGATTCTTCATAATATAATTTATAGTTGTCTCTGATGTAGAAAATGTATTCAAACCATTATTTTGTAATGAAACACACAAGAAAATCAACAGTTATTAACAGTTTTTAACTATATTTTTCATTATAATTTCAATCATTTTCGAACATGAAATACAAAATTTTTATTCGAATCTCAATAGTTTTTTTATGTCAGCCACGAATTTTTGCAGATGATTTTTTTCCGTGTGCACAAGCCCAATATGTTATGTTTTTATTTTATGTTTCCTCATACGTGTTTATATTTGACTTTCATTTCCTGCAATTTTGATCTCAGGCTAGCGAGGACCTTGTGCTCATTGAACGTTTCTTTTTTGTAGAATTCTCGAAGATAGTCTATAATGGATTTAAAAAAAACGTTAGATGGGGAAAAAATATTTGGACTCAAGGGTTTAAACCGATTCTTGGACGAAGATAAAAAGTTTTAAAATATCAGGGCATTTATTGCTTGAATACTGATCAGAAATGGAACATTTGCGTACTCATCAATACAAGTTTTGCTCCTGCATGGAGAGCCGGTCGAAATTCGTCACCCTTCGAACCATCGCTTGAATTTTTGGGTCTGTTTGCGGCTTTTCCGGATAATGTGCATGTCTGTAATGCCTGCTTTGTAAATATTATTTCCAATAACGCTCGAGCGAAGTATGTTTGATTTCCTGACGAGTATTTGGCATTTTTTAATGACCGTTCGTTAACAAATATGCCAGTTCCATCGATTAGTTCAATTACCTGAATCGAAAAGACAATGATGCATTACAAAAAAGCTAATGATTAGGAGACAGTATAGTCGGCGAGTGCATCGTAATATGGCATCAAGGTAATCTTTCAATCTCGCGGTCGGTAAAAACCCTAGTGTACGTTTTTCTCAGCGAGGTTTCATTTTTCAAAGGGAATAAGAGTTACACGTTATTCTCTTTTCGTCAGAGAACAATATGTAACTTTTATTTTTCTCGAAATATCAAATATGTCTGAGAATAAGGTGTTCTGTTTCGCAGCTATCTCTCTCGCACTCATGCAACTGATAGATCACCTTTAAAGTCTATTCAACTCATAGAAATATTCACATCATCAGAAGTTTTTGTCGGGAATCGCAACGTCCAAATTCCATTCAAATCTCTATCAGCTGTTGTATAGCACTTTTCATCCTGATAACTATTGCCACCGTTGTCAATCGCTATGTTTGTCGAACTGCTATCAATATCATCAAAATCCGACAAAGTTTCAATGGAATTTTCTTGGCGGATATCTTCTTCATTACGTATCTCCTAACATAATATATATGAAGGAATATGTTAGTATTTGAGGAATTTTTTGTTTGAACTACGTAGTTAATTGGAAATAGTTACGGCAGTCAATTCCTTTAAAGGATTAATTATCTGCTGCACCGATAACATCAACTTTTCTATGGAAGAAATGCTATCTTTGATCGTTCTTAGAGTTTTGGAATTCACTGGAGCATTTGGTTGAGTTATATTCAAATCCTGTAAAAAAAAGAGATGTGCACGAAAATAAAAAAACTTTTGGCTTCTTTTTATCTTTTCTTCATCAATTCGCAATTGATAAGAGGAATGTTTCAGTAAGTGAAGTTGTTGTGGGGTGTTAAAGTTTGGAAATCCTTGGTTTCAATTAGACACTGCTGCATTTATATAGATAACGTTAAAAACTTACAAAAGCGAATAATGTTTGGGTATGCTTCTCAAGAGTTACATTTTCTGTTTGTAATGCTGCAGAAGATGTGGAAGGTTCACAAATCAATGATTCCACTGTCGACGTTGAATTCAGTTTCTGCGTGCGTAAAGTAGAAAGAATAAACGTGAAAACTCTTCTGTTTTCAAATCGACGTTTTGAAAAATTTTAATAGAAAGATATAGAAGAAGAAACTCATTTGTCAATTTACTTTTTCCAATCTTTCTTCACTCTTCTCCGAATCGGCTTTTCTTTTTGAATTTTGTTTTTTCGGATTTTTCGCTTTTGCATTCGAGTTTTGTCGTTTATCTTCTGTTATTTTTCGAGATTTGTCTTTAACCATTTTCTTCATCAGAGTTATTAGCAAACTTTCTCGAGCTGAAACATGATTGTTACTAGTTTTCTCAATTTTCTACATAAAAGCTACCTCATAAATCTATGAACGACACAATGCTTGTCTGTCTGGTTGGTCTGTCAGTTTACTGGTCAAATCCTTTGAGAATTCAGTATTGCTCTCATTTCATACTTACTTGAACTCTGCACTACAGTTCCCCTGTATTTCGTTGATTTCTCGTTGTTTGCTGGCCAAAAAAAATCAAGCTCACATCCGTCGGAAAAATTGTCTTCAATGGGTTTGTTGGAAACTATCAATTCTTTGGGAATGACACAAAATGAAGAATCCTGACATTCGATTAAATAGAACATTTTTTTTCACGTCGTTTAGAGATAGATTCTGTACTGATTCTTGTTTATGATTGCTTAGCAACGAAAATACCAATACATAGCAAAAAAAAAAACTATTCGCACTGGAAAGTACTAAATCGAAATCTTTCTCTCGAATTTGATTTCTAACCACCGAAAATTGCTGTATTCAGAGATAATATACTCCGGCGAGCCTCGAGCCAGCAGACGACAGCCCAATTTTTGTACAGCCAGCCCAACTTTTGTACTACCATGAAGTTACCCACGGAATTATCTACGTTAATGTTTCGATTTCGTGCACGTTCAATCCCCAATATAAAAAATGGCCGAGCAGCTAGAGGAACGCAACCTCTATGCGAATTATCATCCGTCCGTTCGCGGGGAAATTGTCGGTTTAAATAGAGCGGGCTTGGATCCGGGAGAAATTCGTCAAGACATTGGGTGCAACCTAAAAACGGTACATCTTTGGATAAATCGTCATCGTGACGGCGGTAATCAGGCCCTCCAAGATCATCGCAAAAACAATAAACGGCCACTAAAAACCACCCCAGAGCAAGACGAACAACTCTGTCGATACGTGGAGGAGCATCCCTTTACAACCATTGCCCAAGCCTTAAACGAAACAGGTATCGAAATAAGTGTGAACACTGCGCGACGACGGTTGAAAGATGTGGGTCTTACTGCTCATCGCCCGGCTAAGAAAACCCCGCTCACAGAGGAGCACCGTCAGCAACGACTTAATTTTGCTGAGGAGCATTTAGATTGGACGGTTGAGCAGTGGGCTACTGTCATATGGTCCGACGAAAAAGTAAACCGATTACGTAGTTACCCCTCTCTGACCCGCAGTATGAAAATAGGTCGAATTATGTTTAATAAACAAGCTCTTTCTACTTTTTCAGCCATGATTATTATCGAAAATAAAACATTCAACCTACTTTTTTCAAGATGAATTAAAAATAATACGCGTGCACTTTTTTTCCGATTCGTAACCTGCCAAAACCGAATTTAAGGTGTCATAAATATTTTGTTAGACCAGCTGTTATCATTAAATATATAGATATAGTAAAAACTTTATAGCCTGAAAATGTCCCCAACTCTTTTCTCAACGGGTCCTATCCTTGACAGGTCTTCAAATCTTCGGACGATAGTCGTCGTCACGTTTACCGGCCACGGTCTAGAGTTTTTCAACTGGACCCACGTTACGTAGTCCAGCGTCAATGGAGCGGCAGAATTTCCGTTGGATTCTGGGGATGCATGTCAGCAGACGGTCCTATGGCGTTAACCGAAATTCCGCCACGAATGAATTCGGGCCATTATGTTGATGTTCTGCAAAACGTAATGCATCCCTGTGCTAGAGTTCTTTTCCCGGTTGATCGATACCCGCAAATTAAGTTTATGCAAGATCGTTGCGCGGTCCACACATCGCGAGAAACAATGGCATGGTTCGACGAGCACCCGGATGTTCTCGTTATTAACTGGCCAAGCAAATCACCGGATTTGAATCCTATCGAAAACCTATGGAGTATATTTTATTGTCCATTTTTATTTCATACTTGTAGAGCTGTTGGAGTAACGCTCTCCGAGTATTATTTCCAATAATTAACTCCTAATATTCAATTCGTTGAAAAATACGTCGATTTATGAAAAATGTATTGCCATTTTAGTTATATATTTAGCATTTCCTTTTATTACTTTATTTTTTGTCTTGGAGAACGTTAAAATTCACGTATTATCTATGCTGATTATTATCAATGGAAATGCATAAATCATATTAGGCCTAATGGTCCGAGAGTGGGAGTCTGGACAAGATAGAACCAGAGATGCTCTTGTGGCACACGTTAATCGCGTTTGGCAGGATATTGGAGCAAGAGGAGATCTTTGTCGCACACTTGTAAATTCCATGCCAAATCGCATGGAGTGTGTGATCGAGAACAACGGCTGGTGGATCCCATATTGAGAATCATGTTTGTAAGCCCCTTATTTGATATTTTGAAGCTTTTTATGTTCCTTTCAGCCTTGGTAAGGTCTTACACATACGACTGAAAAAAAGATAAAACCCTTGAGTCGAAATGTTTTTTGCCTATGCAATGTTTTTTTTTTTCATTATAGAGCACCTTCGAGAATTCTTCAAGGAAAAAAACGTCCAACAAGCACAAGGTCCTCGCTAGCCAGAATTCAAAATTGCAGGAAATATTGGGCACACGAAAAAAAGTTATGTGCAAAAATTCGCGGCCGAAATTTAAAAACTACTGAAATTCGAATTAAAAATTTGTATTCGATGTTCGAAAATTACTGAAATTATGATGAAAAATATATCTAAAAACTGGCAATTTTCTTGTCTGTTATTAACCGGTAATTTTCTTGCGTGTTTCATTACGAAATAATGGGCCAAATGTATATTTCAAATTTTACACAACTATAAATTATATTATACATTTTTTATAAAATAATTATTTTTTGTAGAACATGTAGATTCTATAGACTCTATAGACTCTACTATATATCTGTAGATTCTATAGATTCTACTAGATATCTGTAGATTCTACAGATTCTACTATATATTTGCAGACTCTATAGATTCTACTATGTATCTATAGAGTATATAGATTCTATAGATATATAGATTCTATAGATTCTACATATCTTATGAGAATTCTACATAATTTTTTCATAAAATAATTAATACATTTTTTTTAATTTTCGGAATCTATAGATGCTGTAAACACGTAGATTTTATAGAGTCGAGTGAAATTAGATCGAATTTGATTTAAAAAAAAAAACGCTTTCCACACTCACGAAGAGGTTGACAAGCGGTCAAATTTTCGACGAAATTTTAAATTCCGTCGTAAATTTGAGTATTAAATTCACCGTCCATGCATTAAATTCACTGTTCACATCCTCTCTGTTTGCATCCTCTCCGCGCTGTAATATTTTTGTCATTATTAAGCCCCATATTTTATATTCGAACTTGAGGGTTAAGAATGACGCGTGACATATTCGTCTGAAACTCGTCAGAACTTCAAAAAATCTTCAACAAATGACGATTCGTAGTCGGTAATATCGAGACTCACAGGCTCATCCAGGCATTAATGGAAAGCAGTGTACGTCAAGTATAGATTCACGGATGTATGAAAGCTGACGAGGCATTATTGGGGGTTTGTGTGTGCGCGGGGCTCTTTCTCTTTCGGTATAATCAGACACCTCTTATTATATTGCATTTAAATCAGCCTCGTTCTCTCGACCATGAGCTACTTGATCGACTTTTCAAATACCCGGCTATTATATCGTCCGAACTCGATTGTATAATCACTACTAAATCCCCCATTACTCATCCGTGGATATATACGGACATGGGTTTCTCGATAGATATTTTCGTGGACCAAAGAAGAAGAAGAAGAAGGAGAAAAAGAGAAAAAAAAATCAAAAATTACGATGTCGTGGGGGAGTTGGAGCGATAGCTCTGGACAGGCTGTTGTTAAGATGCGTGTAAATAATTTTTTTTTTTTTTCAACTTCTTTGTTTTCGATGTACGTAATATATATAATACAGTCCTTTCGCGCAAGAAATTATACGGCAATTAATAAGAGCGCGAAATTGATGATACCGCGCGGAAGAGACGAGGCTCAATGACAGAAGAGGCTAAAGGCTCTTCTTAAAATGTACTGAATCAAACATGAGAAATTCTTATTCATTGCAGACGAATTAGCTCCTATGAATTTGTCCATAAAGGAGTATATCTGCGTTGATGATAAAATAAAAGGAAATAAAAATAAGTACGAAAATACGCTAAAACGAGTGTGGTAGGCGAGCTAAGCATGTAAAAAGATCGTGAGCAACGGATCAACGCCAACTATTCAACGGTGATTCACCTTCGACCCCTCCTTTGAAAGCGGAGCTCGCGTGACAGAAAAATCCGAGCGGGAGAACACCCGGGATTATTAAATATCCGGTTTAGAGCCAACGCTTTTTTATATATATTTATATTTACTTTGAATATACACGTATATACATAGGAAGATCCTACAAATGGATATATTTACACTTGTATTTATCAACGCGGGAAGAAAGTCGTGTCAACGATCTTCTTTCACCATTTACTTGAGCGTGTTTGTCCTTTGAATAATCGTCCTTGCCACGCGATCCTACGAGATACTTAAATTGTCTCTTTGTCCTGTCTCACGTTAGAAATTACGCTTTTTTTATCTGAAAAGTTTGAGCGAGTAATAGGACGAGAAATAAAAAAAACTACAACAAACGTTTGCTCTTTAAATTCGCATAAAGAATCACAGACTAAATTGTACCTTTTTTTTTACAAAATAATGAACAAAAATCAATTTTCGATCGCTTCGGGTTCAACTGAAGCAAGTCCGGAAAAAATTGTATCGGGTTTTAAATGCATATGCCACGATTTTCGGGACGTTTAGTACACTTAGATCCTTCTCGCTCGAAGACCACACTCAATGATCCATCCAGTAGTTCGTCATATTGGAGCGTGTGAGGCTTCAAGATATAAAAAAGGGGGGTTTAAGTATTGGACTCGGGCCAGCGCAAAAATAGAAGCAGATGTTGTTAGTTGCGTTTCAAATGTTCGGCTCGAGACGCGACGCCGGCTTCTTTAACGCCGAGATTCTTAAGGAGGGAGGGAACCGATGAGAGCATTTGTATAAAGCGCGAAAACTTTCGAATCTTTGAGTGACTTTAAGCGTTCAAGCTTGAAATTCTGAAAAAATAAAATGACTCAGAAGAGGCAAGTTGAAAAAAGATAAAGATAGAGAAGAAAAATAAATAATTAAAGAAAAGAAACCTAAAAAGAGATGCCGAAAATGCTGAATCGCCGGATAACATAAATGTGGGAATGATTTAATTGGCCTTGAAACATTCTCAATAGACGGTTCCGATGAAAAAAAAGATTAGGCAAAAAATAGATTTAAAAAACAGTTGTGTTGATAGAAAAATATATGAAATGCTTTCGTGAGAGCTCAAGAATTAACACTTTTGTGTGTACGAAGTGTGTGTGTGTGTGTGTGTGTGTGTGTGTGTGTGTGTAAAGGTTTACACAAGGTTAACACAGTGACACACGCGTGCCTGTTGTAGAAGTATGGCGAACGCAAGTTTTTGCTTTGAAGTCGAAAGATTAACGGGGGTACAGCACTGATGCTCTCTCCTTTATAATTTTCAGTGTCTGCGCATTCCTTAACAGCTGCTCCGGAGTTTCGTCAGAGTTTCGATATGCTCGCTCGTCGAGTGCCGCGAGCATTTATACACACACACACGTACATACATAGATGACATACACAAATATGCCCATGGAAAGAGAAGAGAGCCCTTCGTTTAATTAGCGATCGTCGTGTTCGCGGCGCGACGCTTTTTGTCAGGACGTCGACGAGGCATTGGTCCGTAAAGTCGCGCCAGACTTTGCTGAATTACGATTGAATTAAATGGGAAACAAAAAGAAACAGTAAAACACATATTACTTATCAATTTAACCAGTTAAATAAATCGAATTAAATGACTTGAGAAAAACAACGGTGGTTGTTCGTCGATTTGTCATAATTAAGTCGAGAAATGTATTTTTAACAATTAAACTCATCGGCAATGAATTTAAAACCGTTTTCTTGACATTTTTAAACGAGAATATTGTTCTCCCATTTAGTGGAAGAAGATACTTAATATGTTATTGTTATTTCCGTTATACTCGATGATTAATTCATCCCCTAAAATAGCTATTTATACACGTACATTCACTGTTTCGTAAACAATGGAAATTGTTTCCTTTCAGATCACGATTCCTCGGGATGCTCGGTTGACATGGCGGAGGGTTCGGCCGAGGAGGAACAGAGCAGTACCGCTGCACCCGCATCACCACCAGCCGATCTTCGTACTCTGAACACACAATTGTCGACGCCCTATCATCACCGACATTTACAGCCACCACCGCGTCTTCATCCTCGCCACCAGTCTAACATGTTGGCTACTGCTGCACCATTGAGACACAGCCATAACAGCATGCTGTCCCATCAGGTTAAAACGGAAGCTGATATGGACGCTCCTTGTGAGTTGCCGTTGAATTTGAAGAGTGAGGTAAGTGATTTTTTTCATTATTTACTCATTCATTATAATTATCAAGTGAAAAAACAATCTCTATTCATTCAGCAGCCCTGGATCGATGCAAAATTTGTATATTATCAGATTCTTATAAAAACACTCAGTTGGCAATTGCTATTGACACACAGAATCGATGTACAAATGATGATGAATTGTCTTGAGCGATTGTCCAGTGGCCAGGTATTTCAAGATTCTAACGAACAATAGTTGAAAATTAATATAATTGGAGGATTGTATCGTAGCTGAAACGTCGACGAGGCAAGTGTTCATTACCGGACAGTGTGGACTTGTCAAACGAGTCGTAAATATGACCGCAACAGTTTTAGTAACTCTGTGTGTACAACGGGCGTACAGGAGGATAGTAGCAAATCCTGCTGTCGAGAGATACGCGTAGGAACTCTTGCTCTTCGCCATGTCCCGTTGTTGCAACGGCTTGCAGGAGTACAGGCTCTTGCAAACTGGTGAATGTGGTAAATAGCGGAGGGGTTGTTTGCACACAGCTTACGCGCCCACCTTTGGTGGACAACAACCAGCCTCCGCTTTCACCCAGTCTCTGCTTGCGGATCGGACTAGCGCGAAAGGGAATGAGCCAAACTCTTTGTAAACATATAACTGTGGATGATTACATGAGTGAAATCTTCGCTCGCGTTGAAAAAGTGAGAAAAGAAAGAAGATAAAAAATAAACAAGAAAAAAAAATCGCGTAAATCTCTGCCAAAGTAGGAAAGAAAAATCGCACAGAAATCTCTTCATTTATGCTACGGAGATGCTTATTAATATATCTATAGATATACACATCCACCAGTAAGAAGCTTTAGATTTTCTCCAAAAGCAGTCTCATCCGTTCTCACGTTGATCCGTGTCCATCTATTACGCTATTATCCTCCCGGCAAACATTATATCTATCCTCCAACTGACTAGACGTCAGCAGCTAGAGTGAAATAGACAGAAACGACGGAAAGGTTGAAGAAGAAAAAGAGATCCGTATGGAGTTAATGTCCGCAGTTCATGTGCAGCTACCGTTTTCTCTGTAGCTTTTATCGAGGCTGAAACATTTATTAATTTACACGAGAAAGAGAACCGAGTGGGGAAAAAGGATGCAAGTGGAGGCTCGAGATCCGAGTTGGATTAAAAGTAATCAAACGAGATATAGTCTCGCGTAGTTCTTGTTATGGATTGACTATGGGAATAATGTTTGATATACTAAATGTTTGATCCTACATTTTTAAAAAGTTCCCTCTATAATTATCTCCTATGCACACGCGTCTGTGTATGTGCGTTTGAGATCTCAAAATCGAGATCATAGCTTCAGGCTGGATGGAAGTTTGACTCATCGTGTGACGAGGATCATGCATGGCAGAGAAAAAAGGCATCGTCGCACACGCATTGGAAGAGAGTAACGGAGAGAGTGTGTGTGCGTGCGTTTGCCTGACAGAGAAAGAGCAAGAGAGAGAAAAGGAGCCTCGAGGCACATTCCTTCTTGATGGTCCCGAGACCCACCACCATCACCCGTAAGTGCATCTGTCAAGAAAGTGATTGAAGGCAAACGATCGAGGCGTGGGCACACCCAACCTTCTTCAGAAACGTCACACTACCCAATAATGCATATCGTCGTTCAGGAGTCGCGTTTTTCTTGTAGTTATATGTTTATATATAGATATATATGTGGTGGATACGTAGAAAGAAGTGAGAGAAAGAGAAAACGAACGGGTGTCTAACGTTCCCCTTCGCCACAGATCTCATTACCTCGGAGGCTCATTTCAGCGTCTCAATTGCGTTTCGATCGAATTTCAACAATTATGATTATTATAATCTTACGATATGGGGTTTGCAGGCTGGGATAAAGAAACGAGACTCTCTGAACCAAGAGGGTAAGGGAAACGCGAACGTGCTCGATACCGTTTAAATTCTACGTCGGAGGGACACAGAGACCTTCGAAGGGGTCTCCCCACGTTTCAGTGTAGGGAATCCGGTTACTTTATCGCGTGCGGATATAAAAATGTTGTTTACATTCGTCGTAATGACATTCGGTGTGAGCATGTAATAACCGTGAGGCAGGTAGGTTCGTTATTTTAGATATAAATAAATATATATACATTTATGTGTTTGATTTAGAAGGCCCGCGATGTCAACTCGGCTTACGTGTAAAATTGGTCGCTTGGCTCTTTGAGCCATGGTTAGATTTACATTGTTCTACCTTTCTTTTTGCAGTCTGTTTATTATCAAATTTTCATATGGTTCTTGGGACGTTTGTGCATATAAAACATTTGTACCTATAAAACAAATGTAAACAGTAATTATTTATTGATTGCATAAACTACCTTGAACATCGGAATAATCATTTTTTCAGAAACTCCATACGCTCCAAAGGATTCTCCAGAATGATTCCAAAATTTTTCGTGCCATGGTGTTTGTTTATTAAAATGAAGGAACAATTTATTTCGGGTTTTTTAAATTTCCAGTTCACATTCGTAATTAGCGATTCGAAAAACCCGGGAGTACGAAATTTCGAGTCAATTACACGTAAGCAAAAATGTATGATTGAATAAATAGATAAAATTTATGCACATAGGCCGGTAAACAAATGAAACATTCATCATTTCAATAACTCACTCATGTTTATGGTGTGCAGCATATTAAGTTGTAATGTGTTTGTACAAACTGTATAAAAACAACGGTATGAACAATAATATGAGAAAACTGTGGCTCTTTCGACGGGCGAACAAAAGCAATATTTCCCGAACAAAAAAAGCAGCAATAGATCGTCATAAAACATATATCTATAGACAGCTGGCCACATCGCGACTTATCGTATACCACACGATACCGCACCGGCATTCCAACTTGTCGTGGTCACGGCGGCTGTATATACAAAACACATGAATGTATATAGATACGTAACATTGACATCGCTGCTGGTATACAACTGATGGAATATTTATCAATGGATTAATTTCGGTGATTGGCGAGAGGAAGCACGCGGACAATCGTGGTGATCTCTTTGTACCGATTAAACCTAAAAGTACTTTTCAATCTGGGCTTCTCGTCCTCCTTCACGTTTTTTTGTCACTCGCTCTCGCTCTCTCTCTTCCTCTCTTCCTCCCCATAATAAAAACTGCACGAGGACCCGCACTGATCCATGCAATCTGAGCATTTTTTGCGGAACGTCCGATCTACAGCTGTAGTAAAGCATCGATTGTGCATGGATGTCTGTGTGCTGATGTTTCATACATCAAAAGACCCGGGCGTTTTTTTCCATTAGTTTGGAATTTGATTAAATTGAAAATCTGTCAATTTAGGAAAAAGCATCCGACAGCTTATATTGACGTCGCGGACATTACATGTATGCATTTTTATACATGTGTGCATATGGATGTATACATGTGGTGGACGTGGAAAAAAAAAACACGGGATTGAGCGAGAGAGTTACGCCAGAGTCAACGGTTCTGCAGACCAACGATGGTTTATCCTGATAACCCTCTTGTCTGCTCATCGTGACGTCGCCGCGGTCGCACCTCCTCCCCTCAAGCGACGACGTTCACTCTTTTTTCCAGAATTAATCACCGCTCCGCTACTGCCGTTGTGAAGTATTAAATGTACGCTTGCGTATGTGCTCTTTAAGCGCGTCAGACCCTCATTTTAGCTTTTTCATGCTGTTACAATCATACTGTCCTGTTCTGCAGAGACTATCCCAGGACTAAAAAAAAAATGTATATGTATAACTGTATATTTATAATAAAAATCCGTCCTGCAGCCAAACAACGGTAGAGGAGCTCCGGGATTCGCCTGTGAATGAATTCGTTAATGCAAAATTCATTTGGCATGTTCAATTTCATGCATGAATGTACAAATGAGTAGAATTCTGGCTTGTCACAATAAAGTAATGGAAGAGCTGGATCGCGCGATACTCCAGCTCGTCTTTCTCCACTTATGAAACCAGTAATTTCATTTCAGTTTTATTCTTAACGAGTTTCCGAGAAGTCATTTGAAAGATAGCGACGATTTAATTGTCACACTTCTATGACGCACTTGCATTGTAAAAAGGATTCGAGTGAATGCAGCTGTCTGCCTTAACTGTAAACAGGATGTTCGTAAGGTGATCAAAAATAGTATAATCTCCGAATTTCAAAAGATATTCATCTGTGTTATGAAATCAATACGATTGTTCAAAACGTGAAAGGAGCACGTCATAGGCATTGCAGATTCGGATGTAGAGTTTCGTAGCTCTGTTCCAAGTGTCTCCGTGTCGTTTAACACAGAGTTTTGAAGGGACATGTGGGTCTTGGCTGAACTAATGGTGAATTTAATTTCGTCCTCTATCCGGCCAAAGATCAAGGACTAACTTGAGATAAAGCCTGTGGTGTCTCACTGCCCCCTACCTGTCATGAATCCAAGCGGTTTGGTATGAGCCGACGCTTACGATGTTCATCTCGGTTTCGCTCTTCCACGACGCCATGTGTAGCGTTTGTCGTAGAGACCAATGTCACCACGGCGTGCGGGCCCTCTCTCAAAGTAGTATACTGCTGTTACTAGTCCGGTGCTGCTGCTCTATTACCTACGAAACTCTACGAAACTCCGGCGAGAACTCTACCGCGCGGAGAGAGTATAGTATCCACGGGGAAGAGTGGAAATAGCGAGGCCAAAGGCAACCTGCCTCTCACACATTGCCAGAACTCCCTGGCGGTGCCAAATAACAATGTTGAATCTCATAAACAAAGAGACAAGACAAATACCCGTTGGCCAGTATAGCCCCGGGGTCGCGGAGTGGACAGAGTCCGTTCCACCACCGCCTAGCCACTGCCTCAGTCACCCTTCATCCTCCTCCTTTCCTCCTCCGGTCACCCGGTGCGAGACTCTGTTGGTAATTTCACGGTGTCTTGCATCCCTGAGCGAACCCCTGGCCGAGTCGTAGCCCCCGTCGTGTACCTCTGTTTCTCCCCTCTCCTCTACATGCGACTACTTCCTCCGCCGCGTCCTTCTCGACCTACTCCTAGTTCAACCCAGCAACGCCACGTACAATCCATTCACTTTGTGACTACGATCATTCCCACATTCTAGCGACTGCTGTGCCCGTTCGTGAATGCCTTCAAAGTTTCCAATAATATATTCCCTATAGTTACTGAGCTAAGATTCTATGAGGAACGAAGGGTTTACTTTATGATTGAATACGAGCGAATGTATGTGGATGGGATTAGATGGTATACCAGTTCCTGGGATAATTGATATGAAAAAGTTACATTTCCTGCGTTTGAGCAGGATGAGTGATACCGTAAGAAAACGTGAGAGGGGTTGGGACAGTTGTTTTAATTAAGGGTGAAAAATTATCCGTTCGCAAAGAGCTACGGAGACGGGGTTCTCTAACCGAATCGTGGAATGACTTGATCGAACGTCGTAAGCGAATTAACGATGACCAATGTTCTGCGAGATGCGTAGCTATCGTTCCTTGTAAAGCACGGAGTTCTGGAAGAAGCGGTTAAGGTCTAACTCAATTGGAAAATACATAGAGAGGTATAACACAGAAAGGGTTGCTGAACCATTAGTCGCCCTCGCGTATTCTCCTCCTACGTCCCTCAGACGTAAATTTGTCTACGATGACCAAAGGGTTTGGGTGCGATGGACACACTCCGACAAATTACATCGACGACAACTTGGAACTAGGCGAGCAGCGGCCGTTTGAAAGTTTTTCCTTCGTCAACCGCGACGACGACGACGACGACGGCGACGATGAAGGTGAAGATGGAGGTTCGAAAGCGCGGCGAATCATAAATCAAATTATCCGAAGAGATTAGATTTCTGTTTGGCTATACGCGCAAGCCCGAGAGTTTCAAACGTAGAGGCTACCTCTCCCCCGTCTCTAGTCAAGGGTTGTGTGTAGTATCAGGGTGCCCAGCGAATTGAAGCTCTGGTCCGGAGGACCGAAGCTTTCGGTTCTCCTCATCAGTCCTTCCTCAGCATCTCCTTCTCTCAAGCTTTTCACCCTCTCATACCATCTTCCTTTCTCGCTTCGAGCCAAGGCCCTCTCCTTCGTGGTGGTGCACTGCAAGGTCCAACATTAGTTAACGATTAATCAAGGCGCTTGTAGCTCAACATATATCATTAAACTAGTTAGCGAAGTAGGGTCGGCCAAGTGTGCTGACCACTGGCTACCCTCCCTTCCTCTCATCCACCGTTCGCCTGCCCCCACCCACTTACCACCCTTTCTCGCCCAACGGCTCAGCCACACACCGCACAGTAACAATCCCCGGCCTCCCCGTCGGAACGACCACCGTTCGCGCGTCCTTTGGCGAAGCTGGTCGCACTGTAAGCGTCCCACTTTGGCGACGTGCTCACGTACCAAACAAAACTCTTAGAGACTCCCAGCAATTTTAGCTTCACCGACTACAGCTTTTCCAACTGTCTACTGCTCCTTCGCCGCTCGCCTAGTTCCTGGACTCCTCCTTGAGGTCTCTCCTGCTCCTCCTTCATCTTCTCCACCATCGAACTACCCATTAAGGTTCTGAAATAGTATAAAGCTCGTCTTGAACAATTCCAACCAGGACTAGATGGAAAGGAAATTATTTGTTGTATACATAATTATAAATCATGAATCGTGCAAATTCTTACGTCAAAGGAACCTACAAGGAGGAAGTGTGCAGGCAATGTTACTGGCCTTTGTTGGTAAGTAACATGTGAAATTAATTCTGGGTACTTTGGTGAGTGAACAAAGAGAAGGTTCTCTGGTACGGACGCCCTCCATTGGGACTGCCTGACTGACCAAAGCATAGCTTTACCCTTCTCTCTTACTTGCCTCATGCCTGTTACTGTTTTACTCCCTTCGCTTGGTCATCATCCCCGGTCTTATGTGTTACATATATACTCAACACAAAATCGTCTTCTTCAGGATCATCAGCTCTCTACAAACTATCGTATTAGACGCCGCTTTCTCATCCAACCTCGGTCCATTTGAAACGTATGTATACCCTTATCCATATGGAGTTACCAAACTTACGTAATCATTCATAGAATGGTCCTAATTGATTTGAAATAAATTTCATAGAAATGTTGGCAGTTTCCAAGTTATTTGCACACTAAGTCCTGATACATGTTGCCACAAGTTTTGGGATTGTATACCACCCACCGCCAATAAGTTCACCCTCCTAGGTTGCTCTCTCGTGACCTCCTCGGATCTCCTCCAGTTTTAACCACTGCTAGAGATGCCGGGCCGCTCACAATATAGCCTCCCGTGCGCCCGCGGGCGCCCCTTATAAATCCTGCAGGACTCCTGCAGGCACTAATGTACGACTGTTTGCGGGTATAACTTGGCCCCGACACGAAGGATAGGGGATGGTATTTCCAGTACATGCTAAGCCAGGCTAAAGGCTCGCCAGACCAAGCCATTCCTCACCGCCCTACAGACTTGCAGCACCTCAGTTCTGCCTAGAACTCGCTCCCTCTTTGCGTCGACCCTAGCGCTTGTCTTTGCTTCTTATCCCTAAGCAAACGTGGTCAGCGCGAGGAAGGTCCGGATTTATTGATGGATTTATGACTTCTTACATCTATGCGATGGTTTATCTCTTTGCGTAGTGGTATCAGTGGATGTCTAGACTCTTGGTCTTAGAACTTTTACTTTTTGACGGAAAAAACATAAAATCGATATTATTTAGAAGCATGAGATGTGGTTCTAATAGAATACGCAAGTAGGGCTTTCAGAGAAATCATTTGACCACCACTGTACATCCTGGAAGATAGTATTAAATCCTAGTCTCTCTCCCGCCAGTGGTTTGGACAGACTTGTACCTGTGCCCGGGAGCGAACTATACAGAGCAGCACTAGCAGTGTCCGGCGGTGTCGTTAGCAAACGTTTGCTCCCTAAACAAACTCCCTACTGCTCGAACCTCTACAATTCCACTTCTCCTATTCTCAAATACCACTAGAGAGACGCTCTATTTTACTTTACAAATGAGATGGTCACCCTAAGTTGAAAATCGAAAGGGAACTGTAGAGGGAAGGAACTGTTCAACTACTGCATATACCGATCAGGAAGACTCGACCTGAGCATGCGTCAATGCGTTATCCTGGGTACAAGAGCACCCATAATCATTATCTGGTCACGTTTATTTGCATGAATCTTTTGAAAATGATAATGAACACTAAAAGAATTTCGGTTGTATTCATAGAATGACATCTTTCTCGTTCAATTGGAATACAGACTAGAGTTTTAACATCTTGTTGGAATTTACTAAGCTCCTCGCACATTTCCCAGCTGGCTGATTCCTTGCAGTTATTAAAGGATATAACACGAGGATGGCCTGAGCTTGGTTGAGGACGTTCTGGTGAAATTGGTGCTCGGACACTGGTCAACATTTAAACCACATCGCTCCGCGTTTCAGTGGGATGTGTTTGCCAATGAAGGGGTTTCTGTTCCCGAAGGACGACGAGAAACACGGAAGGCGGGAGTTAGCGAACGGCGTCGTGAGTTCCACAAGCACAAGCATTGAAGCAGTATAGTGTAGCCAGTAGCAATGTCCAAGAATAAGATAATCCCCCAGCACACACCGCAACCCGTTCTCGTCCTCGTCCAGCACTCAGTATTAATGTTTGCTCGTGATATCTGTTACCAGACGTTACCAGTACATATAACTGGATCCTCTTGCTTAGAGAAGAAGAAAGAGAAAGAGAAAGAGAAAGAGAAAGAGAAAGAGAAAACGAGACGGGGGACGAATAAGGGAGAGTAGTGGGAGCGCAACTGAGACAGTATGAGCTAGTTTCGTAGAGGGTATACCTATTCGAGCTTACGCCATGTTTGGATATTAGCTGACCACTGAGATTAGGAACTTCCTTCGACGTGGAGCCTCTCGGTTGTACCCACTGCCCACCCGGTTTCGCCCACACGGTTTTGCTTACCCCACCGTACCCCTTTCACCCTCCTGAAAACGTCGTCTCTGTATATTCACTTCGTCCTACTACTGGACTCTCTCCCAACGTTAGTTCATCCAAGTTCATCGGTAATAGAGAATACGGAAGCAAATTGCAAGCTCGCGGTCGACCAATTTGCCGCCCATGGTCAAGGAGCTCGTTTCGCTACGGCACTTACGAATACATGTATATGTATCTTCTAAGCAAATTTGTTGAATAGCCAAGTCCGCGAGTTTCGTAAAACTTCTTCGGAACATATAAAACTGAATTCATAGAACTTATTGAAGAAAAAAACAAATGATTACATCCTTTAATTGAAAATAACAAATTCATTACATCCTTCTTCATTGTCGTCCTTTTCATCATCATCGTTATCATCAGCAGATTTCAGTCTGTATTTTTACGATAGTACTGGTTATGTAACGATCACGAAAACGCTTTCAACAGGACTCTCGACGTGCCACGTGAATTTATTGTTCACCGTAACACGGTGGTGAGAGCGATGACACACTGACATTACACTGCATGACGAACTGCTCGTTTTTGCTACTGGTGCTTTTGCTGTTGTAGGTTTGTACGAAAGGGGACTCTTGCGCGTGCGTTTAAAACTCGTGGTAAACATGAGTAGAGGTAAAGACAGAGAGTGAAAGAGAGGCAGGAGAGAAAGAGAGAGAAAGAGAGAGAGAGAGAGAGCTTGGAGCATGTTCAACTTATCCTGCATATTTACATTGTCCGGCGTTGCAATTAAACCTTCGTGCGTGGCATCGACCGTGGCAAATTCCGTTCATTTAACGGCTTTTGCTACGGTCTTCTCTCGCTTCATCATGCTTCATCCTCTTTTTCTTTCTTCAGATTGGTTATTTTTAATCTCCTTCTTCCCATAATAAGACGTGGTCATATAATCCGACTTCTTAAATGATGAGTCATACTTTTCTTAGTTATACTTTTGAAAAAAAATTCTGTGTAAACAATTGCAGTAGTCCATGTTTCACTATCAGCGAATTGAATGAGTTTAAATGTTGTATGATTTTATGACAAGAATAGATTGAATGGAGGCAGTTGTGCAAGTAGGATTATTATTATCTCCCAGTCCCGCTTCCCTTCGATGCTCAGTTGAGCTTGTCGAATCTCATCGACACCTACGTACAAAGCAGCTGTTCACGTGAAACCCTGCAGAGGAATAACAAGATTCACGGTCAAAATTGTGGCTGTGATGTGCTACTTATACTACGTGCCGTTTGGGGACGACGATACGACGACGTTGGTGATGGGGGAAACGTTTCATCGAGTCGTTATCAGTTCTCCTTGTTGCTGAGGCGCAGTTTGCAGATTATCGTAGGCCGCTCCTTCTCCCTAGCGATAGCGATGTTGGCTGGTGGTTTCAGCTTGAGCCTGCAGTGTGGTACACCAAATGGCTCTTATTCAGGATCGTGTGATCGTTTGAGTATTCCTGATCCTTTCTCGTAATTCTCGTATCCTCGAAAGCCATGCAATCGCTTTTTCCGAGGACTCTTCATTTACATCAGCAATCTTTAGTCGACGAAGCATTGATTAATCTATTTGCAGAAGGTTTCATTGATCGTTCCTACGCCACAAATAAAATCTTCGTCAATGTCTGCACGCGTATATACATTATGACGAATATTCCAAATATAAATGACTGAAATTCGTGCTATAGTCGTATATCGTTGATTATAGTTTTAGCCTTGCAGATGCGAGGGATTTCAGGCTGGACTATTCATGTTTCTCAGCAGGTCATAACATCGACTGAGACTCGTTTCGTTGCCCAATGCCAGAGTGTAATCTAACGATAGTGCATGAGCTGTTTCACATTTTCCAACATTTGGGTGATAAATTTGAGCACATACCGATTCGTAGTACAGTAGCGAAGAGCCAGAGAGCCCAGTGAGACGGGAGAACGACTCACGAAACAATGGATAACATCGAAGGAGAGAGAGATGGACGAGGATACACTGTGCAAGGGTTAGATCCTCTTAAGAGGAAAGAGAGAGAGAGAGAGGGGCATATCTCTAGATTCTCTCCTCTAGTCACTATCTCCAGGCTTGCCCGGATCTATCTTTTATTAGCATCCCGTAGAAGCTATTTCGTATCCCCCCTACTCTCCCTTCTTCCCTGCTCTTTCTCTCTATATCGTCCTAAGCCATCGTCGTAGAAAGGAGTTTCTCTCAGAGACCGAGCACGACTACCCCCTCCGAACTGCACTGAGCTCTTTCGTACTTCAACATAAAGCAGTACTTGTAGTCGTACATATATTAAATACATTGCCGCCTATCTATGTATTTATGTATAAACCATACACGCTACATCGGGCCACACCAAGTGTAGGAGTACCAACAGAAGTGCGTATTTACGAGCGTTCCCGTCCATAAAGCAACCTCGCGCCTGATTTTGATACATTCTCCGAGCTGTGCACTATCTCACGCGCGAATACGACCTACGTAGCCATATACACTCGGGGATTTATGGAGATGCCGTTGCCCGCTCGCGGGAGAACTTGCCGCCGCACTCTTGCCCTCTCGAGTACATCGACGACGAAGACAACGACAACGACAACCGTATTATGCTCTCGGTTTTCATACTTTTCTGATATCCCAATCCACTTTCGAACGTGTAGAGTATTCTAATTCTGATTCTCGACCCGATCAAGGAGGCAGGTTTGAAATGGAAGTCATTGATGCTTGCCCTGCTGTCTACGATTGTCAATCAAATTTTTGCAGCTCTTCATTTATTTCTAATGTGATAAAATCAAGACTCAGGTATCAGAATTTTTTGGAAATGTTTTAATTCTTTGATTCTTCAATAAAATTGAATCCTACAATATGCGGTGGATGTAGTACAGCTGGAAGGGAATAACATGTAAAATCATTTTTGCTGGGTTCGAGGTATCGAAGTACAATTTGATCTATAGGTACCAATCCGAAATGAAACGGCCCATCGCTGGTAGAAATCCGCAGGGAAATACGATTCCCGAAAATATATACATTAAACATAGAAAAAAAAAATATTAACGAGTCTCGGTTTGGCCGTGCTTGCTTATGCGTGAATAAATGTATATGGATGAAATATATGCGAAGAGTAAAAGGGTGACCGATTCACTTGACGATGTGTCCGTGCGTACATATATTCATAAAGCAGTGATGGGCAAAGGGAACCATTCGTCCGAAGCTTCAGGGTGCTATATAGGCTCTAGCTCCGTCCCTATCATCCCCCTTTCTATACGTTCATCTCACGCCTCTATCTATATATCGTAATCACAATATTATGCTGAAATTGGGAGGGTCGAATTTCCCATTTCTATTTTAATGACTTCTGGGATTTCGACGTTGTGAACGGGTAAAAAGACTGCTCTCTGCATCAAGGATGGTATGGGACGATACTGGTATCGAGTGTCAACGAGAAGAAACAGAACCAAAAGAAATTATCGACTCATGGTGTCAAGAAATTTTGTGGCAACATTTTTTTTTTCGTCAAGTCATACGGAATGATAATCATTGACTATTGAATTACTGAGTGAAGAGGGAACTTAGAAGTTAGCAAAACTTTGGCAGTTACCGTTTAGGGGACGTTTGGGTTTGAGGGATGAAGGGCTTTTTCAGAATTTTGCCAGAAAAGCCCTTCTCCGTAGGCTCCTTACCATCGCATCTAATTATCGTCATAAATGTAATTTTTCTTGTAAACGGAGTTTATTTAAATACAAATGGAATGACAGAATAAACAGGTTGGTTTTTTTCTATTCTCCCATGTGGTGACCCCTGCCACTTTTCTAAGAGACCCCAAAAGATAGTACGACATCTCGAAAGTCTACAAAGTTGCGAAAACTTTTGGTTCGAATTAATCACCAGTTAACGGCGACTGCGAATAAGTCTCTTCTTATTAAATTGCCAGTCCCGCAAATCATTTTGGCCCATAAAGGGACAGCGGTCCCGCTTTTGCGAAAAGGTACTGCCCTCAACATTACCTCCCTTCCCTTTCTCCTCTCAGCTGCTCTTGTGTCGCGGCCGCAAAAGCAATTATTGGTATCCGGAGTACTTCTCCGCTGGCATGGGTAGCATGGGTAATTATTATGTCGCTGATCATCGTAACTCTCATTGATATATACAGACGTAATAGTCCTCATATTTTGTTGAATATGTACGACGCATTCTGCCACAAGTTGACAAACATGCGATTTTAACTGACGAGGCTTCAACTCACGTTCCTTGATTTTCATTTTATCCATTTGTCGAGTATTTTTAAGCCAACTTTGAAATTAATCAAAAAAAATCCCATTATCGTAGTGGATTTTTTTCAAATCCTAATTGTAGTCTCTTTCCATGGAGAAACTTTTCTTTTATTGCTGATCCTAATCAATTTGTTCTCTATCGGTGTCAGTTGTTTTTTTTCTCTTTTTTGGTTTGTTCGAATGACAAATACATCGAGGAATTTTGAGAAAGCCGATGACCCGCTGCTTTAGCTTCAAATTCCCTGTATATAATATGTTATACTAGGGAGTGCAGGGAGAAATATATAACAGCCGTCAACCACTCGATTTGTCGACAGTCATTTCGAAGTTTTGATGATCTCTCTGCTCGCGGTTCAGCATGCACGTCATCAGTTTTGGTAAAATAACTAAAGTCCATTCACTCCTCGTTACCGCATACCATCATACGATCGGTTAGCCGCAGATCTTTGAAATTCATTTATATGTCCCGTTTGTCACAGTTATGTGGATGAATATACCAACAATCAAATGACAAATAAATTCAAATAAATATAAATATCAATCTCTATCGTTGGAACCATGACAGACTAATAAATTTTTTAAATATGAGAACAAAAAGGGAAATTGCGGGAATCAATGCAGTTTTTTTACAAAATCAACAATTACACTTTGAAGTTATCATCAGAATTTAAGAACAAAAAGATGAAAAATTCTATCGATTATAATCCTTAGAGTTATTTGATTAAATTAACAAATTTTTTCTTCAGCGCCCACTGCACAAAATGCTGTGAAAAATGCTATTTGGTTCACTCTCGAATTTAGTGTATAATGCTTTTATTCGAACACTCAACCACAGCTGGTCCGAGTGCAAGTGCATTATGTCGATGAATCGAAGTCAAAGAGGCCTGTGAAAATAGTTGTCAAGTCAGCTTTTACGCCCTTTTTATTATTTATTCATTCATATTTTTAAGTGGTGCGTGTGCGTCCTGATTCTTTTTGTTCGTCGATCAAACGTCTCTCGTCATTCAATCGAAATCGTCCAGCTCGATAAATATCAATATATATGTACATACGGTCTATATACTTTGGACTCTACATACATTTTTAGTCTCACCAGCTCTCACACCAGAGGTCCGAATACAGACGCTGAAAATGAAATCGCCCTCCGCCTCCCTCCTGCTCTCATTCCGTTTACGAGGCAATTTTTATGACATCCGTACATTTTCGTACCTAATTCGGGGGAAAGAGAGAGAGAAAGAGAGCAGCCGGTGCGAATGCGATTTCGAGGCGTGACTTTTAACGGTCATACCACGTTACGCGGCACCTATCGCGTACATAACTTTTCTATTATGAAAATACAATCGGACGTTCTGTGAAGCAGAAAAAAAAATTATATGCATTTTGCTTCCTCATCATATTATTCAGTCTCTGTATGTCCTCGTTGTTAGTATGAAATAATCGTGAATTTTCGTAGCTCTCGCAAAAATAACGCACATTTTATTATTATCAATAATAATGACAATTAAAAATCAAGGAACACATTCAAATGGTGTTTCCCTCAAAAAATAATGAGAACTGAACGAAAATTCGATCCTTCTGCATTAAAAAAAATGTGCTTGTTATCACATTCTTTTCTGTCACCTGTGAATTGAACAAAATGTACGAAAATTCTAATTCTTGACTTTTTTTGTTCCGCGTTTGTTCTCTCGATAAATATTCACAGTTAATTACAAAATATAAATAAATCTAGACAAGTATTTTTTTTGTCATCAAATATAGTCACCACATTTTCTTCAAATTTTTATTCCACGCTTCATTAGATGAGACTTTTTTTAATGTAATGGAATGACGAATAAAATGGGTAAAAAAAAAAGTATTCACCGCACTAATTGTTATGCAGGAGACCGAAGCTTTTTCCTCTCAATCGTAATTCATTATTTTCCTTGTTTTGTTTCATTTAGTATTATTTCGCAAGATGAATCTCGACTGGTAGTCGATAAAAATTGTATTTCAGTGTACGTGCGATAAATATAACGTAGTTGTAATTATGAGTCATGTACGTTTGAGCCTCTACATACAAAGACATTTATTCATCAATTGACGTATTTAATAAATGTATCGGTATGTATTTTCATAGACTAAAACGTATACATATATAGAAATATACAACACGATGTTCATGCAGAGAAATAATATGAATCCCTGATGGATTCTAGATACCTCATTACAGCGCTATTGACCTGAATCTCTTATTATTCGTCGGCGCAGCGGTGTATTATCAGCCAAGTATCTACAGCTGCTGGGACTATCCCGGAGTCTCTCTTCCTCTCTCGTTTCTATACACACATACATGTTGCAGAAAATGTACTATAATATCCTCATCTCGTCATCCCACTCCACAACTCATTACACATGTATATCCATATGAAAATAATCATTACACATCTATTGAGAAATGAGACGAGAGGGCCAATTTTATATTCCGCATATGATATGCCTCCGGTGAATGCGAGTCTAATGACGATTAGTAGCCGTTGGCATCCTTAATGATGAACCCACAGCAGACTCCACTCGGTGCGTGGGTGTGTGCATTACTTTCCATTTCTCCCTTGATCTCCCCCCTTCTCTCTATCACACTTTGTGTTTACTAATATATACGTCATGAATAAATATACGAATTTACATTTCTCGATCATCCTTTCATCGCATCGCAACAAGTAAATATTATTTTAATATTCCATACAGTGTAACGAGCTTGTACTATTAATACATTATTTTGTTTGACTCTGATTATAAAAAGAAAAGTGGAATCGAGGTTATTAGTTAATTGTGGATTAGGGCGAATTATTGTTTTGTTTTCATTCCTCTAGTTTTTTTTTCTTCATATTATTAGATTTTTTCTTCTATTTTATCGTCGTTAACATTGAAAAAGTTGTCAGAATCCTTTGAAGATTATGAGACTACATTATTGTAGCATCGAAGTGTTTAATTTAGTGACATAGGAATCATATTTATTCACGTTCAATGCCTTGTGTCTCTTTTGAATTTGATACAACGATTGACGTGTACGAGTGATCGCACACTCACGACTTCAGACAAGAGGAAATAGAGATGAAGCAAAGCAAAAGCAATGGAAATAAAGTAGGCAAAGATAAAGAAAAAAAGAAGAGAATAAAAAAGGAGAGAGAGAAAGAGGGAGAATCGGTATTTCATTATGTGGATGCTGTACGTGGCTCAGATAGGATTTATAAAAGCAAACGGGGATATGGGGGAGTGAGGGTGTTCGTTGTAAACGCCGACAAGTCGCGTATGTGCTACTTTGATCACGGGGTGGCTCTGGTAAGGGTTGAATCGGATGAGTATATAAAGAGAGAAAAATCTTGGTGTATATAGACACAGGTAAATAGGAGTGGAGAAGTGAGACGAAAAGTGAGAGCCATCTGAGTCCCGTCGACTCCGTATCACGGCTGTCAGGATCCCATTTCTGTGTCTATACCTTTATTTCAATGTGTGTATGTGAATACATGTGTGTTTGGGTGTGTGTGCGCACTAAGCGTGTAGCAGTAATCGCGGTTAAAGGCTCAGATGGAAAGAGAGTGGAAAACCGAATAATCGTCCAACGCCACGACCCCCGATGTCGGTTAAAACGAGCGCCAAGCGAAAAGAGAAAAAGACAAGAATGTGAGCTAGAGAGAGAGGAAGAAAGAAAGAGAGAAAGTGGAAGAAGAGAAGAGACAGAGAGAGCGAGAGAGAGAGAGAGAGAGAAGAAAATATTCGTACCGGTGGAGTTAGCAGGTGGAATAGAGAATCGTTTGGGGGTGTGAACAGGTTGAATGAAGAAGGTGAATGATATATGTATATTGTATACATTTGGATGGATGTACAAAGTAGAGAAGAAGGGTAGAGAAAAGGATAAAATGGACCATCCGACTGACAGAAATTTACATCCTACCAGTGCGCAATCTGCGTGAGTGAATTGTGTCGTGTTACCGTCCGGAGAATTAGATCCGGAAAATCCGTAATAATTACTCGAGCGACGGCTATACCGAAGTATCCTCTTGTCTCTCTCTCTTTCTCTCTTTTTTACTTCTCTTTGTCGTTGCTTCTCATCGTTCTCCACCTACTCTTTGCATACTCCCTCCTTTCCACTTGTCAACGCTCTTCTTTTCGCTTTCTCTCTTTTCTCTTTTTCTACCAACTCACCTCCCTCCTCTCACCATTTGCCTCTTATTCACTTCACATCTCTTTTCCGCATTCTCTTATTTTTATCTCTCTTTTCTCTTATTTCGCATCAGGCACAACCCACGTGGCGTAAAACACAAAAATAAATAATGGCCTCTCAGAGTCGTGCACTTTCAACTCTCTTCCTCCTCCTCCTTCTCCTTCTTCTTTTTCTTCTCTCCCTCTGCTCTTCGCCATCAACTCATCTCTCATTATTCTACTATGCTGGACCGCACAAAAAACCGATCTTTTGGACCGGCATAGCATAGCAGAGAAAATCTGTCAGAGATTTTCTGTTCGAATTGATCTCTCGCGATCGCGACAACCGCGAACTTGTTTCGCACTCCGTCGCATATTAATTGCTTTCTTCCGTTTCATCTTCTGTCAGACAATCATCCCTCATGCTTTTTTTCTTTTTATTTTATTATTTTCCGAGTTTCAAAGCAGTGTTTATGATTAGAAAGTGGATTTGATTGTTCGCAATTACTTTTCATGCGAACCAAACGTTTTATTGGCGTCTTTGTTTTTTTTCTTTCTTCTAATTATTCAAATGACAGCACAATAAATTTATTTCGACGCGCATAAATTTACTTTAAACATGTTCAAACTGTTGCTTTATTCTCTTTGTTTTTGCCGCAACCAGATACTTTTTTATTCGCTATTCAAGACGATGGAATAGAAAGATTGTTCATTTATCTCAAGGATATAATACACATCGTCAAAGTAGACGTACGCGTTTTGTTACTGACGCGCGCATTTAAAGTCATTGTAATAATGATTGCGAAATCTAGACGCTCAATCGTTTCGTATTATGTTTCTAAGTTGAATTTCTTTACCTTACCCGATTCATTAAAATATTTATCCTCGTTTTACACATTAGAAATTCCTCATTCATTGTGTAAAACATTAGCAATTCGCAATTGCTTTTAACAAGGAATAAGAGTCACGAAGTTTTCCCACGACGATGCTGTGAATCCAAAACTCTTTTATGTCTCAAGAAATTGGTGCAAATTTGAACCAACGTTCTTATCTGTATTTATCTTCGCTTCAAATCGATCCACCAAATCCTTGAATGTACGGAACCACATTTGGTGAAAAAGTGTTGATATCTTCATAGTTTTTGTCGTTTGCTGAATTTAGTGAATTCGATCCGAACTAAATTAAATTACAATTTTATAAGATTACATTAATTACTGTCAATTAAATCATAATGTTTGTTTTTCTTCGATGCAAATTAGTTTGAAACTAATTTAATGAAAACACACTATTTACACGAGAATAAAATTTCACGAACATCGGACATACGGTTATTGAAGATTTCATCATTTTTCAACATAAGGAACTGAGATGCATTATTCGGATCAATTTGACACCAACGATGTTTTATGTTTTGTGCACATCGATAGACAACCATTTATGTGCGGACTAGGACAGTATCGCAATGCAACGACGCATCTCTCGCGTTGTTCGCCTACCTGTTTAGATCCATCTCCACGTAATTACTTCACTTAATGCCTCATGATTTATGCGTTACTCCCATGCGAATTAGGTGAATCGTGAGAGCAATGCAAACCCACCCACAGGGTGTTAAACGACCTATCGTGTAAACACGTAATGTACAGTATCGTCGTCAGATAGGAATCCATATGACAGGTTAGTTAAGAGCATACATTGACCAGGTTTACATTTGACAGATTGTGAAAAAAAAAACTTGATTTTTTTCTTTCCAATTTTTAATTTAAAGAAAAAGAAAAAAAACCAAGATTTTAACAATTACTTGTGCATGTTTCTCCATCTCTTCGATTATTTGTTCAAATTTTATCGAAATTGAGAAGAACGTTGAACTTTGTGGGCTCATTTCTCATGACAAATGTGATTTGTTTATTAAAAATCATGAGAGGAACTGAATGGCACAGAAAACTGTGATACTTTAGTAATTTTTCAAATTATTTTCTCACGGTGTTGATAAAAGATAAAAACATTATAGGTATTCGATATCTACAATATTTTTCCTTTGCAATTAGTCATTTGTGATGATGAAGTGTCACTTGGTCTTTGACGTGATATAATGTGTATGTGAGCGAATGCTTACAAAGAGCATTCGTTTTATCTCGTTACGTGAGAATGGCTATGATAATATTTTGTAGAATATTTACAACGTCGACAAGCTCTGTTAAACATTTAATGATGCTCCAAAACGATCGATTAGTTGTATCCACCGATGATGCTGTGTGGCTTGCGGCCCCACGAGAGAGAAAGAGAGAGAGCCCGATAATATCAATTCTCGCACCCTTCCAATATATCTCTTCATCTCTCCCTCTCTCTCTCTCTCTCTTGCTCTCTCTCTTGCTCTCTTTCTCTTTTGCTTCTCTATCCCTGAATGTACCCTCTCCAGTAGTCGTTTTCTCCACACAGCGCGTGTTGCACATAGTATAAGCGAACTACAGCTCGACTGATGCTCGTATCGGCCTCGTGAAAGCTTGTAGTGCCTCCACATACAATATACACCGATGCACGGGTGGTAAATTCCCACCACGCTTGGCGATGCGTTAATGGCATCAAAGAGCTTACACGTGGAGTCACGTGATTCTCTCGCGGAAAATCTCCACTTATCCGCCACCACCGATAATGTGTAGTTTAATATACAGAGTGTATACACCATTGAATGATTATCGTCAAAGTTGTACATACATCAAAGTGTGAAAATTCAGAATTTCAAAAATCACATATGTTTCATATCATTTATAAATATATGACCTCGTCAATTAATTGGATTAAAGATAAGATTTCCTCTGGAATTCCTTGAATTATGTTAATATTCAATTTTATTTCATTTTTGAATGCCACCTCACTGTCCCTGTTCCTGTTTCTGTAAAACTACCCCAGAATGTTGTCTCAGCGATTGATAGAAAATCGAATACATTGGCTAAGAGGCCACCTAACCAAGTACTGACCTCGCTCAAGGCTGCTGGATTTTAAAACTTTGGTGATGACCAAAGTCACTCAAAGCTTCGCACTCATCGTTGTCAGTAATGCACGTTTTCGCGATTTTTTTCAAATATTACACAAATTGGTGTAGATAGACTGAATTCTGTAACTGCTTTTGCATGCCACAACTTATTGGAATGACTGTAGAATTATTTTTATGAAATATGCACATACGTACTTCCAGTCTAGAATGTAATGGTGGCTGATGGTTTGGTATGTACATTAGGGTGGTCCATATGGGCAATGGAGCATTGAGAAAGAGAGAGAGAGAGAGAGAGGGAGAAACAGTTCCGATTGAATCGAGGGACGAAGAGATATTGGAACGCGCGTACGTAGAATAACGGACCAACGTATATACACGTGTACACATATGATCTAAATATTACAGATGTTTCGAAGCACATAGACGAGGAGATCGCAATTTCTACTTCTCCATCTTTATTTATCTTTGAATAAACTTTTTATCGAATTTATATCTCTTCAGACTGCGATCTTTATCATTTTTTCCAGGAATACGTGATACTTCGTTTCCTCATTAATTTTTTCGGATTTTGAAACCTGCGAAATTTTCAGGAATTAAAAAAATCTTAGCTCACAAAGTTTTGAATACTTTGGAAGAAACGTACGATGAATAATAAATAAATGTAAAAACCAAGTGATTCGTACTTCAGTAATTTCTTTCTCATTTATTCAGAACACATGACAATTTCGAATTGGATAAAAACGGCTGTGACAAAAGGTGAAGGAGATTTTGCGAATCAATTGCACCGAGCAGTTCGAAGCACGCAGACAAACACACACACACACATACAGACTAAGACAAAGCATCATATGCTTGGAATCTGGCAATAGAGAAAAATCGTTCAAAATTAAAACCGCCGAGGAGGAAAATAATCAGATTTCAACGTATATTATTAACGGAGATACGAGCCGTACGCTCCCGCACGAGAAATGAATGTGTATGTGATTGTGTGTACGTGTGGAGGCTCTCGATTCGCACAGGAAAACTATTGACTTCAATCAGAGACCGACCCTTTCTCTCTCACGTTTTTCTTCCTTTTTTATTTTCAACCCCTACACTAACCACGTCATTCTTGCGTCTCCCCCTCGCACTCCCTTCGCTCTTTCTCGCTATCACCCTCCAACTTTCTCGCCCATTTTTTCTTCTTTTCACCACATATCCACTCTTTCGCATTCTCTCGGTCTCTCTTTAACTTTTTTTTCCTCGGTTATATCTGTTTATTCCACGCATTCACGAATATACCACAATCCCCGCGAATTCAACTCGAACAAAACTTCAACTTGCCCCGCAATCGCCCTGTCTCTTTCTTGTTTATATTTCCATTCATACACTTGCCCCTGTTTTCCCATCGTTCATATATTTGTGTTCTTGTTCATGTAAATAGGAATAATTTATGGATAAATGTATGTGCTGGCCGCACCGTAGTACGTTTATCCACATGGGCTTTCTCTCTACTTATCACAATTGCTATGCAGTTTAAAGGTCACGAAAAATGTGAATGGAGGATAGAATTTAATCTAATCTTCATACTCTTAAGATATTCTATGGCTATTTTGCGGAATTCATCGCACGTTTTGATCAAGAAGTATTTAAAGTGATTCATTTGATGTTGAATTCGGAAAAAAATGTTTTATCGTCACCGATTTATTCACATTTTTGTGTAAATTCCATGAGAATATTCGTTGTTTTAGTAGAAACAACAAAATCGCAAACCAGACGTTATAATTTAGTGATGTGATTGCAAAAATAATGAATTTACTCACATTCTGTTTTTGAATAAAAAAATACTGCAGTTTCGAAACCCACGTTTAATGGAAAGTGTATTATTTCAAGCGATCGTTTATGTATAGAAAAAATTAAATTTATGCGTAACTATGCGCACCTGCATTTATAAAATCTCGGTACACTCGTGATTCGCGCCTGCAAGAGCATCGCGGCGTTTTTACGATTGAATTTTTTGTTTTCTTTTTTTTTTTCTTCTTCTCCATTTGCCTACAGGCAACACAAAGTATATTTAGATGAGTGTACGGAAGCTGCATCTACATACTGTAGAGCGCACGTGCACGAAAGAGCAGAAAAGAGTCGAAGAGAAAAAGCACGAGGGTGGTCGAATCGAATGCTCGAATGTCCGAAGCAGAGAATTTATAATACGATAAAAAAAAGTTTCGAGCTACGACCTCAGCTGGATGGAAAACCTCTAGGGAAAAACCGAACTCAAAGCTGGAGGAGGGAAAAATTTCGTAATGGAAATCACAGAGGTATCCACAAGGATTGTCGTCGTTCAAATCGCTCGATTTTAATTGTCGCTACTGCTCGAATCGTGACAATTACAAATATTTGGAATTTTTACATCGATGAGTCAGGGTACCTGAGAATACATCAATTTCATCTCGAAAAAATCGAAACAATTCAAACATTTTTGATGAATATTTTCAAAAAAACATCGACACAAACAAAGTATTTAATTTTAATGATTACAGATTTTTTTTTTTTACCAAATATCGAATTTCTAATTTCTGTGTGGTCCACAATAAGAGAATAAACCAAACATCCATCTTATTGCATTCGTTGACGACCAACTTAACCAAGACTTTCAAGATCCGATGTAAACTTAGCTTAAATTTCGGTTCGATGAGATTGCGAGGATTCCTTGAGGCTCATTTCAGTTGGTCACGACTCTCAGACTTGAGAAGTGCTGCAATGGAAATCGCTTCGCTTTCAAAACGATTTCAACTCCACGTAAGTCCACGTGGAAGGAGAGAACGGTGGCGAGGAAGATGGTGACGATTCCTTGCATTCCTAATCGGTCCTTTCCTCTTTTGCGTTACTCTGCGACCTTCTCGCAGCGCTGCTGCCTCTTCTTCTCTTGGATGCAATATCGATGCTGCACTGTTGGATCGTCATATAAATTAGGGTCCCATCTCCCTTGGAAGCTTATGGTAACCTGTATCACGTTGGATTTTCTCTTCGTCTCACTCGCTCCTCGTTCGCTTTTCTTCAAATAGCCTCACAATGTATACACGTTTATATCTATATATATTCATACATCTGTATAACTGTTCTGATGGAAAGAGAAGGAGAGAAGGTTAGAGAGACTGGGATCGAATCGTTACCATCAGAAACTAGTACCGCAAGCACGACGACGGACAAATGCCTTCGTCTATAGTCGTCCTTCAGGAATCTCGGGAGTTTCGACGTTGCCGCAAAATCCTTCTCTACGTCTCTAATTGGCGCATTCAACTTCGCGTTACGGGCCCCCTGCCGACGTGTATATCGAAACCTTCTCCTCTCCCTGGCTCGTCCACCTCGGTTTCAGGACTCGATCGGTCACGATGTAGCCAGCAATGCGTCACGAAAATTCCATCGGGTATCACCATACATATATATACTTATACGTACATTCACAGAGATACACTTCTCGAGTGTTTCAAGTCGATATAATTCGGTGAAAGAGGATGAGGGGATGAAGACAGCTAAAGATTTAACGTTGATATGAATGCTGGAACAGTTAGATAATCCAATCGCGAACTTCAACATCGTAGAATGTTTGCTCATTACTTTCGGGATGAATAAATGTGTCTGAATCAAAATTTATGCTCAATAAAAATAATTGGTGATCAAAAATTTAAAAAAAAAGTCATAATCAATGAAAAACTGATTCAAACGTTTTATAGAATTTATTTATAAATTATAAATCACCTTCTTCCGATGAAGTTTTGGGGAGTAAGTTGAAAAATATAATCGAGGGCAACAAGATCTGAAAAAGTGTCAAGTGCCGAAGGAGTATTTGATTTTGAGTATGAAAACAACGATTAAAAGTACTAAGATCTTGATAAACATTCGTTTCCGAGTTAAAGTTTCGTGTTGACTTGAACAATTCATCATTAAATTCATAATCAAGGAATAATTATTGGAAAGAAGTGAAAAAAACGCACAAACAGATGCATAGAATGATTTATTCTTCGACTGGATGACGAGGCCCATCGTTGTCATTATAAAGCAAACGTGAGATCAGGGTATTTTGATTGCGCCCATACATGGTCGTAGTTGAAACGCGATTTGCGAGGGATCGAGGCCGTCCTCTTGAGTTTCAACTCGAGATGCATGGAAATTTTTTCGATTCCCTCGTATTTTTCCATCGACGATTAAGCACGACGAGAGAGCTACATCCTCCTTTTTTTTATGCTCCTGACTATTCTGTCGAGGTATTCTGATGCAACGACACACGCGTTGCATGAACAATCGTCTCTATCCTTCCGCGATGGTTTTTAACGTGTATTGAGCCTTGCGGGGATTCCCCGTTTAACCATCTCTTTTCCCTATTGCTTTCTCTCTTCCGCGCCATATCCTTTCCATCAGCGTCGAATGGATTCGAAGGAGGGAGCTGAAAGAAGAGGGAAAGGTATCGAGCACCAATCACTACGCATAATCTTCGTCCTCATTATTACTACCACTGCATATGGGGAAAACAACAAGTTTTCATATGTATTATGTGTAGTTTCTATTTACACATATAGTCAATACAGATGTTGTGGCTTTGCTGCACTTCTCGTACACTATCTCTCTCTCTCTTTCTCTCTCTTTCTTTCTCTCTGTCAAAATATATACATCTATTTATGCGAATACATCGAAACACTAAAAGAGACCAAGAGGGAAAGAGCGAGAGAGGGAGAGGGAGAGAGAGAAAGAAAAAGAGAGAAAAGCTTTATGCCATGCACGTTCATTATAGAGACGATATATGCAAGCATTGTTTGCACAATGAGAGAAGGGTGAACGACGACGTCGACCCTGTATATCCACCCCTTAATGCGTCGATACTCCTTCTCTTTTCTGTCTCGTAATCGCGCCCACGCCACACCGTCTCGTCGCGACGTGCTTGACGAGTCTCCGCATTCTTTCGTACTACGATGATCCTCACAACCCCTCCCCCCCCCCCAACCCTATTCTCCCCTTTTTCACCCTCTCTGTAACCTCGCGGGCATCTGTTAAATTCTCTGTCCTTATATCTGGAACATCCGCGGAACTAAACCACTCAACCGTCGATATATTCTTGGCAATTTAGAACGAAATGATTTTTTCTGTATACATTCCTCAAACGGACAATTGTACGCTGGTCTTATTTACCCTCGTAAGTATTGAGCAGAACAAAAGTCTATTTTTTTGCTATTTTTTTTGTGTTTTCATATTTTCGAAACATTTTGAGAGTCAATTTTGGTCAATTAATTTGTTTCTATCGACTTTCTTGACAATGTTGCTCGTGGATACAAATCACAATGAGCTGGAGACAATTAAATTGTCGTAAAAGAAAAACAAATGATAATAACTTGGAAATCGTGAAACTGATTATTAATTTGCCACTCTGTGCTATTTAATCACGTTTCTCATGCACGTTCTCTACTAAAATGTATGTTTCTTATGGAATTGTTTATTTTCCTGACACTGGTAAGAAGCCTTTAATTATATATCACTCTTGGGTATAATAATTAATGTTTTAATTGGAACACGTGTGCGGAAGTGGCTGTAAAGATCCGCGGAATCGACACTGGTAGTCGATTACGATAGAGTTACATGCCGATCGTTATCGAAATCTACACGACACTCGAGTTACTAATATTTTCCATACATACTTCCATTACGTGAAAATTAATTTATGGCATTTTAATAATCCACTTAATTTATAAACATCGATAAAAATACATCGATAAATGTGGTTGTGCCATGAATGACATATCTTTCAAGTGAAACGAGGAATTCTATATTTTTTTTCGTTAAACACAACAGTATTACTTTTTATCGAAATAAACTTTGACCATATCGATGCTCGTTCGATTGAATATTTTGATTAAACGTTTCGGGTACTAAATGGAATATTTGGAAAAAGTTCATCCACATCCTCCAAAATAGCTGCAAAATCAATCCTATTATTAACCAGTCGAATTTTAATTCGATGTTTTGTTCAATTTTGTTCGATTCTTTATGACCAAGTAGGTCACCATCTTCGCATTGTAAAAGTATTTTAATGTTCGTATTTATAAATTATTCGAACTAAAAAACGTTGTTTGATTCTTTGGATAAACGGAAATAGTTAGACGACAATCGATCGTACGCGATAAATTCTTCAAATGACAATTGATCCATATTGAATAAAAATATTCGTTCTGCCAAGAATAATCCACTTTCTTAGCTAGAATCGATATAAATGTCAATGAGTCAAGTATAGAAATAACCAATGAACATTTATGACCGTAGTTCAACATCATATCACTTCCATATGGATGAATAATCACAGATATATATTTATATACATAACTATATATATTTCCTTTCCTTGGTTATGCCGATATATGCACAACTCGAAGCGGGCGCGCGCATAATTTATTCCGTGTCCTGATTAATCCACAGGATCGATAATCGTTCGCTTTTGCCCCCCGTGTACTTCGGATATCGTTTCTAGCCACGGCGCGCGTTTCCCACGTTGTTGATATCGCTCCGTATCTAAGAGATAACGTTGCCTGGATTTTGAAGCCTAGGGTGGTATATAAGTTGCCGAAGTATCGGGCCAATTCGATTCGTTTATACAAGGAAATAAAATAGGTTTATAAGCGTTATTTATATATGAGTCGATACGTACTTATAAAAAAAAAAAAAAACATGAACATATAGATTTATTTTCCATGCTCGTGTAATAAGTTTAAGTGCGAAAGTTAAATTCCTCGCGTCAAATATAAAGATACGCCGTACGAATCCACGTTAAGGTGGTAATCTCCCCACAGCGCTTTTTCTTTACACATTTTTTTGTTTTTTTTTTTTATTCTGAGGATACATTCCGGACACTGTTATGCAACAACGTGCGAAATTCCAAAAGGATTTTACGTCCCGTAGACGAGATATTCGCAATCGACGATTACGCCGTTTTACACGCGTTCTTATGGGGGGCCATAGAAGAATTCACATTTTATGAAATAATTCTAAAAGTTTTCTAGGGATTTGCTTCTTTCGTTTCGAAATTACACCCAACAGTTAAACAAAATTACTTTAACTTGAAAATCGTGCATTTTTGATTATACCAAAATGTCAGTTGTGACGTTCAATTATATTTATCACGAGGTGAACTTTAAAATTATTATTTTATTAATTAAACGACGACAAAACTACTCTTTGGTGTTTTGCTTTTTAATTCAAAATCCCAGAAAACTGCATTGTGATCGCTGATTTGTTTGCCATGCAAAGAATGTATCTGTGGGCAGATAGAAAGGTGAGATTTGGGTGCATCGGGGATCGTCGGAGCGCGCTAATTGCAGCGCAAATTTGGTCCCCGTTGAGAGTGAGGAAAGCCGGCGGAGAGAAAGAGATGAAGGGGCGAGGAGGGGGGAGAATCCTGATTCGCGTTGCCGCTGCTGTGACTCGCGGAGAATTCACGCGGCCAATATCGCAGATATATATCCATATATATACAGTTATATGCATTTACGAACCTGCTGCTTTCAACGTGCCGAAGAGTTGCGAAAAACACAACGAGAAAAATCCCACATAAACTCATCCTGGTAAAAGTACTGGTGTAAATATACGTATAGACGAAATATATTCGTACAATACAAACGCACTGGCAGGCACAGCAACGATGCGGATAATAATGAACGGCGAACTGTATCGCGACGCAATCTGCGCATACTTAACGACGGAAACTGCATATTCATGCAGTGTGTTTCACGCGCAAACGAGATGGTCGTACGTGGGAAAGGGAGTGACGCCCTTTAGTCCATTTTTATTTCACAATATTATTTTCTCCTTTAATTCCTTCGCATAAACAGAGGAAATTGATATAATTGACGGTTTTATTTAGCCAATTTAAATGATCATTTGTCGTTCGATATCAAAATGGTACAACATCGAATCTTAAGGATTCCAATGGAAAAGAAAAGGCAAAAGGCAAAAGGAAAAGAAAAAAAAACATCGATTTTTCGGGATTTCCGGCGAAGACACATGACTGAGTTCATTCATCTGTCATATTTTTCTCCATGTCTATAGTAATGACCGAAAAAATGTGTATGTATAGCTGGAAAACTTAAGTTTATCGAGCAAGCTCCTTTTCTTCAACAACCCTTTTACTCTCTGTCGCGGATGGATTCTCGCTTGCATCGAAAAGCTTTTAGCGACTCGAAGAGAGAGAGAGAGAGAGAGAAGTTAAAGTTATCCGGATATACCCGGTTAGCAAAGTGAAAATATTATTACGAACGGCTGTATCTGCTCATTTCTCTCGATCTTTGTTTTAATTTAGTTCTTTCGTTCTATCTCCCTCTGAGTCTTGCCTAAGAATAGTTAACCCAGTGACTTTACTTTGTCTTGGTGCATGTTCACGACAAACGGATAAAAAGATAAAGTTCACTGAGAAGGAACAAAAGAGGGCGAGAGAATATGGAAGAGAGTGGAAGAGAGCAACGTGTGGGAGTAAATGGAAGAGAGTGAGAAATGTTGGAAGAAGTTTTCTAGAAATAGAAGGACGAAAAAAAAGCGTGGAGCTTTCGCTCTCGATGACAAAGACTGTGTCGACAAATGAGAAGAAGAATGGTTGAAGGAGGACGAAAAGAAAGAAGAAGAAGAAGAAAGTATATAGAGAGTGGTTTGGTGACGTCGACGAGACGTTCGAGTAAGAAAACTTGGAAGTTGACGGCCAAGTTCAAGTCTTTCTCACTTAATGCTTTGAATGGATGTGGAACGATGCTTTTCCAGCATTTCACCACTTTCTATATACGTATATAAACACGCCAACCTACATAGACATTTATATCCAATGAAATGGCTCGTCCGACAACCGCGAAAACTTGCCACGCGCTGACCATGTGAATAACTTTAGAAAATACACGTGACGCGACTGTTCCGAAGATTTCTTTGAGTAGAACGTTGTCCATTTGTTCACCAAAACTCACACACAAACAGCATCGCTCTATAAATTTTTAGAATAAACAAAAAAGCATTAATTTGACATCTTTCTCTCTCTCTCTCTCGGTCTCCACTTCGATTTGCTTTTCTCTTCTGCTCTTCACGCGCTTGTGAGTCATCGCGGGTTGGTTTTATAGTTCGGAGGGGGCGGCATTGGTCGTCGAGGGTTATATACGCCGCGGGTTCTCTCGTCGACGATAATTGTCTGTGCACACCGAACTCATTGACCTCGGTAGTATTGATTTTTTGTTCGAGACACCCTACTCGTCCGAGAGAGCCCTGCATTAAAATCGATCCTCCCTCTCCGCGTACGCGCGTAATAGCAACACTACGTATTACATACACTTTTGTAACACACCGTATGTATATATACATATATAAATAAACGTACGGATGTAACGTGTATGTGGTACAAATGCAAAATACAATATATACATACACATGTATAAATATATGTATATAATTGAGTACGAAGCTGCTGGTTTTCGTATCGTGCTCTTGGGGGGGTCGATAAGCGTAACACGATACAACGAGAGCTCATTACAGCTCTAATTCGAAACTTTCACCCTCTCTCGTGCGCGAGGATCTCTCTTCCATGGATCCTTTCTCCACTGTGTATAGTTCCGAGATACTCGGTCGCCAAAGTACATACTTTAAATATATATCTGTATATGTTTCTTCATTTGCATATGTGTATGTAATTTTATACGTTTCTCTTTCTACTTCTGCCCGTTCGTCAACCACCCCCACGAGGCCATCTCGTTTTGTCTCTCATACTCGCGATCCCGCCACAGCCCTTTCTACGTAACTCGCGCGTTTCGAAAACCCTTCGCCCTCCTCTGCTAATCAACGCCCTACCCCTTTGTTCAACCTTTATTTATATATCTGTATTTTTAGTTATATCCGAGCTATTGAACTTGCTTTTATTCCTCCCTCTGATTCCAACTCTCAACTACCATCGCGACAACGGACACCCCTTCCGTGACCGATCCCCGCCGCCATCCTCTTACCAATTTATACCACTTCCAATCCCCCCCCAAACAAAGCTAAATATAAAAAGAAACAAGCCTTTCCCTCTTTTTTCCCATTTTGACCACTGCGGCATCCACGCGCACTACTCCCTTTACGCTTTATCTTCAGACCCTCTCCATAAACTCTGCCCTTTACTGCCAGATTGTTGATTTTTTATCTTCTTCTTTTTCATGAGTCTGACATATACGGAAATCCGAAGTCCAAACAGCGGATATCAATAAAATTACGATACAGTGTTCACGAGGAGCGCGGTCCTTCAAATTTTCTCAGGTGCTGTCTTATGATGGCAGTTTCTCAGCAAATTTTCTCGTGAATGTCATCAATCAAAAGTTGAACATTTGAATTGATAAAAATTATACACATTATTCGTACTACTGTCCTGAGCCTGATAAAAAATGTCTATAAAAAGATTGAGAAATGATAAGAATCGATGCAAACACATAAATAAAAAGTATACTTGGTGCTTTCGTTTACGATTGTGCCTCTTAATCGTGTTTAGGTTTCGATTTAAAAAAAGGAAGATTACGAAATTTTTGGCCTATGGATCGGTGGAATGAAGTGTGGAAAATGTTTATAAATCTTTTTTTTTACCACTCGCAATGTTTAGCTGACGCTTTTTTTTTACCGTGTAAAAATTGAACATTAACGTAATACGTAGTTGGCAACGTTTAGCGTTTTTAATAAAATGATTGTGTCACGTATACATGTGTTTGCAGTATACACATACTTTTTAAAACATTTTATTTTCGTCTATGTTGTTTTATTATCCGGCTGTGCACTCTCGTGAATATGGCCAATTTGTATATAGTTATAACAATAGAGTTTAGTATAATATACAGACATACAGTGATTCGAGCTTATAAACGTAAAAAGCTCTCTTGCGTTATAAGCATTATTATACGTACTTGCATATTATGAGCACTAGAGAGGGTCGCATGCTTTTGGGTCATGCTTGCCAGGCTGTACACAACCAACCTCGCACTCTCTGTTCCACTCTCTGATCCTACTGTGTGTCCTGTGAATTGGGAGAAACAGAGAAAAAGGGCAAGAGAGAGAGAGAGAAAGAGAAAGAGAGCGAGAGAGAGAAAGAGAGAAAGAGACCAAGGGATCACGATGGAAAGAGACATACATGCAGCAAAGCCGAGAGTTCTTTTGTCCACGTGTGCTCTGCTGTCCACCCGGTCACCCCAAACGTATATTTTTTTCGTTTCATTTTATTTGTTTATTTTCTGTTTGAGTGTTTTCTTTTTTGTTGTTTTTTTTACATTCATTATATTCCACAAACGGGAGTACGGTAGCTCGAAAGGTGACCAGAGAACATTGGCACTGGACCAGTCACGAGGACACAAATCGTCTGTATGTGTGCAGTATTTGTCTGGGTTTTTATAAGAGGCCAAGAGGTAAAAAAAAAACCAAAAATAGAGAAAGTAATATGGAACACAACAAAAAACAGCATTGAGTCGTGAAAAATCCGTGTTCAACGAACAACAAAAACCAGGCCGACTGATCAAACTGTCGGTTAACGAAACTCCCGATTTCTCCTTCTCCTCCGGTCCGCCAACCCTCTTTGCCTTTCCCATTATTATGCGTTTTCGCGCCTTCGACCTTTTGTCGATTTTACCTTTCTTTCCTCCTCCTTTTTTCGCCTCGTTCTCCTTTTTGCTGGCCTTTTTTTCCGATCCCACCTCTTCAGGAATGTGTTTGCTGAGCGTTTCAAATATTGTTTCGAGCTATTTTTATTCTCGTATTTATAAGCTTTCGTTCTAACTTCGCGACCATCAAAAAATGTCCCTCGCACATTCGCTCGTGGTCCTCTTTTTCAGAGATAATCCATCGGATTTTTCTTCCATGTCACTTCGTTCGATTAAATTTTTACTCGAAATTATTTCAACTTCCATTTGTATTTGTTTTTCACAATTTTCTTAGAACATGTTTTGATTTTATGCTAAAACAAATCACCCTGAAGACGACTGTTAACAAGTGCACAGGATTTCTGGCTCAAAAATCGGTTATTAAAAGCACCAAATATCAAATCTACTCCAAATCTTCGTGATCATTGATATCTCAGTTATGGTTACGTTTGTACGTACGTAAATGGAAAACGAAGTTCGACACATACAAAAAAAAAAGACAAAAAGAGAAAGAGAGAGAGAGAGAAAGAGTAAACGTCGCATATCAACGTAAACGCAGGCATGGAAATTCCGCCAGTCAGCAACACACAGAGTAAAAAAGATGGGGGGTGGAGAAGGCAGAGGGTAACGATAGATAGAGCATATACAGAGAAATTCCAGTAGAAAAAGCTCGTGCACGAGGGAGAGATCGGCAGAGGAAGGATGTATGAGAGACAAAGAGAAAGAGCTATAGTAAAAGGAGAGATCGAAGAGCGTTCGAACGAATGAACGATCGGACGAACTAACAGGTTCGGGACCGGTTCTAGATCGCCACTGGACGTTCTTCCCTCTCTCTTGCTCTTTCGTATAAATCAGCTATGCTTATCGGTCTTTCATCGTCCGGAGCAACGGGAGAGAAAGAGTAAAATGGAGAGATCGAGATCGAGCGAGAGAAAGAGAAAGAGAAAGAAAAAGCTTCGGTTGTGATGGTGGTGGTAGCATCAGCAGCGGGGGCTGGAGGTGAATTCATTCCATTCTCCCTCTAAATACGAACTCTTTTTTTCCACTCTCCGACCCTATCCCCTCTCCCTCCCCCCATTCGTGTGTTTCAGGCACACATGTATGTGTACATACCAAGCGAAAACCTATTTCGATTAAAATGGCGCTATCCGGAATCGCTTTTTTTTTTTCTTTCTTTTGCATTTTGTCGGATTATGAAAGGTAGGATCGAAAACCCCGACAACGTCGATTCGTTTTTCCGCAGGCAACGTCCAACCTGTATATGCACTTTTTCCCCTCGCTTTCCATCTGCAATAATGGCCATATCCGTTGATGTACCAATGCTCTCGTCTCATTATAAAAATATTCTGTCGTGTGGTGCTGTCAATGGATTTTCGAAATTGGCGAAACTCTCCTGACTGAGGGGTGAATTTGTTAACAGTTTTTATGATCATTTGTTTTTTCTCTTTCTTTTCGACTGTCTATTTGTCATTGAAGCTTTCATTAAAATTTAACATGTTGAACTATTGTTTTTACAATACAGTTTGCCCGAACGATTTAAAATAAAGAAGTGATCGACAAAATCTTGGAATTTTCTATTTTACAGTTAATCACACACACAAAGTCCTGCAAAATAAAATACTTCAATGGTTTTTTGTTTCAACACACGTGCCAACGCCATAATTTTTGTCATTCGTGAAGATTTTTTTAGTTTTACATGTCAGTTTGACTGGACGAAGTAGATTCTCTCGTGAAATCGAAATTTTATTTCCACATTTCGACTGACGAGCTTGACGAGACTTCCCTTAGCGTGTGCGCTGCCCTCGTCTCGTTGATCCATTCAATTGTCTCGTTATGCCTCCGATTTCCATGGGGCAAAGTCCGCAGGGATTCGAAAGAATCCCTGACTGCAATCCCTGCAATTGGGTGAAAAAAGAATGGGTCACAAAAAAAAAACGTGGAAAAAATTGCAAAAAAAATAAAATAAAAGATCAAAATGAAGACTGCAGTGTCCGACGAGTCGTCAACTAAATTAGTCCCAGGATTACCTGCCGATTCTCCAAGGGATGATGCCTGTGCTGCGATTGCCCTTTACGATTAATTGGCAGAATTGTGCGAAAGCTTTTTCTCTTTACCGCTCATTCGTCTCACGGTTCGGACTCGGTCGAAAAAAAAAATAAAAAAAACATCCTCACAACGATACGTTCCAGTCCAGGCTGTTTGAGGAACGCATTAATTTCAAAATCAGAGTTGAACTCGTTTCCTGCAACGTCAACTAAAATACCGTTCGACAAACGCCAAAAAAATACTTCATTACTGAAAAACAAGAAAAAAACAGTTTATTTTTGAATCCATAAAACTTTTCAAAAGTTCCAGTTGAATCAAACAACCGCAATTGACATCAAACCTCCTCGCCGTGAGTTGCAAGGTTTGAAGTTTTGGTGCACATGGGATTTGTTGCAACTGCCGAAATTCACGTAATGAAAATGGAAATTGTTGATTGACTTATCAGACGTACGTATGAAATTGATGTCGAACTAAGATGAACGGTTTCTAAGCGATCGGCATTGATGAGCTTCCAATAATCATCCCAAACTCGAAAAGCTCTAACTGCAGTATATTCAGCGAACTGTCTCCGTTAAATATGTGTATAAATGTATGTAAAGAGTAATGCAATAATATGTTATATTAGAACACGATCGTGTTGGATTGGTTCGTGCGAGTTTTGGTGCGTGCAGTTCGTGGGAGCTTCAACATTATAAGCAACTTATAGAGCATTCTCGTAAATTAGAGTTTGACTGGCCCACCTACATACTTTATAGATATGGAGTAAATGTTATCGTCTAGTTATATATCGGGTCACGGAAAGCCAGTAGAAAGGATGCCGTGTCGGTTTTCTAAAGCGATTCTGAAGGGGAAGAGAATGGGGGATGAAATTTCAAGAAGAGGCAGTGGGGGTTGATTGCAACGAGGTGAATCATGACGGTGTTTAATTATATGTATGGAGGCGAAAATAAGCGAAGCAGAATAGTTTTTTTTATTTTTATTTTTATTTTTTCATTAAGAAAACGATGTGAAAAACTTTCGTCAGGGCTAAATAAACTGTTTAGCATTTCGTGGTCTTTTGGAAATTCACGTTGTTTCGTTGTTTATAAAATAAGGAAAAATAGAAAGAGATGTTGAGCAAGAAGAACCTCCGAGCGAAACGTGCCCCATTGAACGGAATGCCACGTGAGAAAACACCAGGAGAGATAAATATATCAGTACAAAACGCCAAGTCACGAAAGCGTCCATTCCATAGTCCTATTAAAATATTAAAACACCTCGTCGAGCCCCAGGGAGTTAGTGTGTGCCGGCATGGGGTGTGAAAAAAAATAAATCTACCTTGTCATGCACAGAGAGACTCCCTCTCGCTTTTCATCACCCTGTTATCTTTCTCTTTCGCACAAACTCTCTCGCTTTTACTCTCTTGACGTATTCCTCTTCGTTGTCTCACTATTCTTGTGAAAGCTGACGAGAGGAAAAGCTTCGAAACTCACAATCCACAAGTGAAGCAAGAACACAATTATTATAATGCAAGTTATATTATTTTTTCAACAATTAAATATGTTTTTATTTTTATTTTATTTTTCATTACTTTCTAAAAGTCATGACCAGATTTCTCGTCAAACAGAATCGATGAATTAGGCAATATTTAATCGTCTTCGGTTATCACGTACTTTGATTACAAATCATTGCTGGATTAATTCCCGGTTATTTTTGTTTTTATTTTTATTTTTCAAATTATTAATTTGCGATTTTTTTAAATCCCTCGATCGCTTTTTAGGCTTAACTTGTTCGTATTTGGAAAATTAACCACGGGGGCTCGTAGCCATCGCCACTTGTACGCTATTTCGATCTCGCTGGACTTGTCCAGCCGCTCATCAGTCAGAGTCATTACTGGGATAATTAATTACATTTGCCCCCTCGTCTCCTCGACGCCACCTTCCTCTCGTCTCCTCCTGCGACTAACTCGTCTCGTTCCTCGTGTATATTCCCCTCTTCACTCACCCCTTCCCTCTCGCCCTACGTATATCCAATAAGCCCCGTTCCCTCTTTCGTTCTACTACACCCTCTCGTCGTCGTATACCATCGGGGGCAAACGAATCGACGTGAAAAATATAAAATTACGAGAGCTATATACAGACGAGCAGGAATTCTGATGACGTTGCGCGGTTCGATCTACTTGATGGACCGTGAGACCTTATCGACGTCCACATTTTTGTTTTCCTATTTTTTATCTCGTTCTACATTCTTCTTTGGCACCGAGAAACTATTGAAGACGAAAAATTACTGGCAATTTGATTTTAAGACAAATTTAAGAATTTCTCGAAATAGCACACTCAACAAACGCTCATTACAGTATCGCGACGAGCGAGTTGTACGCCTCGACATAATAAGAAATAGTCTTTTTCTCTTGTCACATCCACACATCCATCAATTTCTTCCAAACAAAAGGGCACCATCGATGATAGAAAAAAATGTAAAAATTCTTTAAGTTTACGCCCTTATGAATTTTAATTGTCTGTACACGTATAAGTATATTCTCTCTCCAATAGAAATGTGTATATCTTGGAGATGAAGAAGAAGAAGAAGAAGAAGAATTCCGAGGTCGAGGCGTAGAATGAAAATCTGTTGAAAACTCGACTCCTTCTTTAATTAATTATGCAAATGGCCCTGGGGGCTTCCATGCTTAAACTTTTCGTCTGAGACCTTCGTGCTTGCTACTTTTCTCGCTCTCTCTGTGTCTCTCCCTCTCTTTTTTTCTTACCACACCCTCAATCTCTCTCACGTTCTCGACTCCATTCTCCTTCCCTCTATGAAACCGTCCTCACTCTCTCTCTCTCTCTCCCTCTCTCTCCCAACCACCCACAACCATCCCTTCCTGGATTTCTCGAGCGGGCGTTAATTATACACCGAATAATAACAATTATTACAATTACCACCCGCAGCGCTGCAGCAAGACTCGCGAGAACAGAATACGAATTCTTTCTCCGGCGTGCCTTCGCTCTCTCTCTCTCTCACTCTTAACAACTTTTTCTTATTTCTCTCTCCCCCCCTCTCTCTCTCTTTCTCAGATTTCCTCCATTCTCTATATACACCGTTTAAACCACCCGAGGTTCCGTGATTCCTGAATTCAGTGTGAAATTATATATCTCTTTAATGTTTCTTCGCTGTAAATAGAATGCGAGAGAAAAAATACTGAGAGAGAAAAGAAGCCCGTAAACTTGAGACGAGCACAGACAGAGAATTTTCTCGACCTCGTGGTTTATCGTATTTTCTTTTCTCTTTCAATCTAAAAACTGTTTATTCCAAATTTTTCTTCTATGATAAAATAAACTCGAGGCTGGTTACTTAACAAGTGAAAAGAGAATTCGTTCAAAAATTCTCAATGTATTTGAAAGAATTTTTCAATTTGTTTATATTTTTTTACAAAATTTTACTTTTATGTACAATTTTGTGTTTTTTTTTCTGTTGAAATGTCTTATTATCAATGTAACGTACGATCTTTTTTTGCACATGGTCAAATACGTGTTGCCATGTTTCGTCATTAGAAATAAGCCTCTTATATGTTTTGTGCCTGATATAAAGGACAGGACGTTCGAACAATTTTAGAACGTTTATGGTTTGAAAACATGGCCTCGTGAAAAGCCCCGAGGCTTATGAGACAGACAACTCTCGGTACCGTTTACACATAAGTTGACGAAGTCAGCTTGAGTTACGAGAGCCACGCTGACAAGCCAGTGATCACTCTATATAGCACAATAAAATGTATGCGAGCTTGGTTAATGGACAAGGACGTAAATAATAAAATGCGTTACGTGTTATCGTTAACGTTCGCGCAATTCAGCCACAGATAATAAAACTTGAGAAAAAAATCACTAAAGGAATCGCATAGCGTCGCTGTTTTTTTTTCCTCGAGTCTAAAACACTTGATTATTTTTGAAAGTTTATTCGATCTGTGAGTTCTATTATTTACTCTGAAACATTTAAAGCTTTTCAGCATTTTTTTTTATATTTAAAAATCACACGGTTGACAACTCGCGTTAGGAAAAGGTAATAAAAAATCATTTGTTTAGTTTTATTTTTGTTGCCGTAGAATAAAAAAAATCTAGGTGAATAAAAATTTGAAAAAAATTGATAAAACTTAGAAAATTGCAAGATATTCGCAGAGTGTTTATTCCTTTTGTATTTAATTGTAACTTTTTTATTCGAAATGAAAAATTGTTGTATTAATGCAGTAAGTTTGTCGAAAAAAATTGATTCTAAATTAAAAATTAGTGAGAAAATGAGTACCTATTGAAAATCCATTTGAAATATCATGTAGAAAAAGCTGCGCACGAGTATTACAAACAGCAATTACAGTGAAAAAATCCCAGATAATCTCGAAATAATATTCAATAAGAGCTGCGATAATAATATAGCGATAAAAAACATAATAACAATAACAGTGTTGTGTGAACTGAATTAGATGTCGCTGCGAATGGTGAACGGTAACGTTATATACACTTCTTACTTATTAAACTGAAGCGAAACGGTGAGCTGGTCCATAAGAGCGTTGCTAATCGTGCTGAGATGTAAAATAATCATAACAATGATAATAATATTAACAATTAATTTTCCAATGTTCTTCGGTCGCTCGGGTTTCGCCACTTCCATATGTGCGAGTAAAACATCATTTATTTTAATTGTCGATTGGTGATTAGCGGCGTAAAGTGGCCACTTTGTTCGACTTGCAGGAGAGGGAGGAGGGAGTGATAAACTGATAGAAAAAAAACTTAACGGTTCTCTTGATAACATCGTTTTCCTGGACATACGAAAATAGCATAAATACAATTTTTATATTTTTCTCCTTGCACAGCTTCTACGTTTACTTTCGATCGTTAGCAATTATATTAAAAACAAAACTTTCGAACCTTGTCTAGAAAAACCTACAAAACACTTTGTGGATCGAATTTCAATTGAGGCAATTGAAAGTTTGTCGTAAGCGATTGACCACAAATGGATTCGGTAATTGGTTTTTTTGTATTTTTTTATTTTTTCTAATATCATAAACTCCGATAAAATCGTTTGTCCTGGACTACAAATAAGAATCATTAAACTAGCCCTCAATTTTCCAAACGTACACTTTCTTCACGACTTTTTTAGAGTTTTATCGAACGACGTAGCACACAGGATACACGAGACGAATTAAAATTTTCCTTTTTCCCTTGGCCATCTGTTCGTACATACACAAATATTTATTTCTGAGCCTATATGCATTACATTTATATATATATCTATGTATATAAATGTATATTTACGGTCTAAGAGGGTTTACGAAGAATCCTGAAAGTCCTGGAAGAAACAATTACACCGGATAAAAAAAGCCCCATTCTCTACACTCCTCGCAAAGCTGATGCAAAGGGGTACATTTCCTTTCTCATTAGGCGTCGGGATAAAGAACGGAAAAGCAGAAAAAACAAATCCACAAGGATCCCGTTACTAATTAGTAAAAGGAAAAGAAGCGAGAAGAGCTTCCAGCAACTTCGTACACGGACTACATTCCTATTCTTCGTGTGATATATGAGATATATTTCGCGATGGTTTTACGCAGATGCGTTCTTTATGATACCTTGAAATTTCTTCTTTTCCCGTTAGTTATCTTGAAGGACTGCATATAAAACTTGAAGTAAAAGCTCTTACAATGGTTTTCTACAAAAATTACCCTACAGACGACAATGGATGATAATATTTTTGATTTCTTGTTGAATACTTTGTAACAATGCTTCAAGAACTTGTTCTTATTTTTATTTTTGGTAACTCCATTACATTGTTATGGTGATGACAATGAATCACGGAGGCCAGTACTTGGTTGGGTGACCGTTTAGTTTGCCATACCAGTTTGCGTATCACTCGCTGAGCAGGATTTCCACAGGGAACGTTCGATTGACGGAATGGGTTCGTAGAACCCTGAAGGGACACAAGAACAATAAAAACTTTATCTTCATTGCAAATAGTCATTATGTTTTTAATATAAATGCTGATAAGTTCAAGAAATAATGGAACAAGCTTTCTAACGTTTTTTTCTTTCTTTCGAATTATTGTCATTATGCGACTGATTAAAAAAAATCGTTATTCCTCCCTTGGAATACGGATTAATTATAATTCCTTCGGCTACAATTGCCTCGAGTATTCACTAAATTATTAACTCGATGTTTCTCTCCGAAGTTGGTTGTTCTCATCCAGGAGATAAGTTATTACTATCGGCTTATGTAATATATGGCAATCATCTACAACGGGCTCTAATAAAGGTTGTATATGCGACGATTGCAAACTGTACCGGCAATAAATTGTCGTATAATTATGCGTCTCAGTGGAACCCTCTTGCACTACATAAATTGACGATTCAGGGACTCAATTGCAGAATGAGAAGATCGTTGAAACGTTCTCTATCCGAGAAAGAGAGAGAGAGAGAGGGAGAGGGAGAGAGAGATACAAAGCTCTATACACGTGACACTATAATTTTTTGTCATTAACTATATATAGGTGCATTTTTCTTAACATCCTTAGTATCTATACGACGTCAATGTGGCAGGTGAGCATGAAGTTTAAATGAAAAGAAGGGTTGAACGATTTAGTTTGGCGTAGTATGCAAGGAGAACAAAAAGTGACAGGAAATAGGGGATGAAGTTAGAAGCTTCATACAGGGAAATTCTATTTGCAACTTAATAGCACTTGAAGCTATAAAATAGAGTTTGTATTGACGAATAAAAGTTCTGAAAAGGGTTGTCACGTTCAATGACACGCTATACGCATATCATTCGCCTTTCTTACGTACATCTAAGGCACACTTTAATTTTATAACTACCGACAACATCGTACTCTACACTTAATGCCATCTGGACAATTATTTATTTCTAGGTAACTTTAAACTTGTCGGTTACTTCTTCGTTATGCTTATCGGAGCAGACTTGTAGATGACACACACAAGAAACATTGTCTCGTATTGTTGTAGATTTTTCAATGCTTGTCATCTCTGTCTCTCTCTTTCTCTTTCTCTCTCTCTCTCTCTCTCTCTCTCTCTCTCTCTCCCTTTTCTTCACATTATAGAATTTCCTCTCTTACTCTTTTCTTTCCTTCACTCGTTCCCATTGTTTCGAATTCAACCCTCCACGACTGCAACACTCTGTTCCATACCCTTTACACTTTTTCGATGGTCAACGAGGCTGATGTACAGCTGTGGACATACAACTCTCTGTGGGCAGATTCTCGTTTGGTAACAATATTCGGTCCCCTGCTCGCGCTCACTACTTCGTCAAAGACCGAGGGAAAACAAAAGGGTGACTGCAGGGATGAGCGTGGGTGAAAAAGCAGGCCATTTCTGAGGTCTCGTTCGTATAAAATTTCCGTACTTGAAAGATGTGGGATGAATGTGGATTTCAAGATCTTTTTAAACGAAATTATACCGTGGAAAACTCGAATTATTTTAAACTCGATTATAAACAAATATCGTGGTTAAGTTTACTTTGTTTTTCATCACAATATCTCGGTTTTCTTTGTAATCTTACGGTAATAATTAATAGCGTTGGAAAATTTTAATAAATTTGGTCGCATTCTTCGGGCTTTGAACTGCGGTCAACAATAATTTCGATAAATTGGGTGGTTGAGTTAGCGAGGAATGTCCCATGTACAGACACACAATACACACGCTTTATACATGTAGATATTTGCATCGCGGCGCTTCTGGCTGACAGGAATAACGTATACCCGAGGTTTGGCGGTGAGTGGCGTCGAGAGAAGTTCGCGATGTACATAGATAGTGATATGGAAGAAGAGAGCGAGAGAGACGAGATCGCGAGTGAAAAAGAGCGCCCACGAATGAGTTTGAGGCACGGGGTCGCGGAGGGAGGCGATCGAGGGTGGAGGGTTGTACAGGCATGGGTGACGGTAATACTTTTTTCGGGTGTAATTTTTTATCAGCAGACCAGCATTGAGTGGGAGGAAGAGAGAGAGAGAAAGAGAGGGAGTGGAGGCTTTGACCAATCCCTGACTCCCCTTCTTCATCCCGCTGGCAACCTGATCCCTACAATTCAACATGAGCCACCCCTTCCTCTCATCCTTTTTCCGTTCTCCTCTTTTCCGCGATTCCTGCAGAATTGCACGTTTCTGCACTGTATTTCCACTTTTATCTCTCACTCTCTCTCTCTTCGAATAGCTCCTGGTTTTTTTAAAATAATTTTTCCACTCGTCCGTTCATATCCCTCCCACTCCTGCGCATATATAGCGACGAGACCCATCACCAATTCCGGCGTATCGGTGCTCAATCACATTTGCGATGCATTTTTTTTCATAAAGCTGGATTATAATTGCATCGCTAGAGAGAACGAGCGAGGAAGACAGAGGGACCGAGAGAAAAGCTAGTGGGAATGGGAGGTTGAACGAACAAAAAAAAATAGTCCGAGTGGCGCGATCGTCGATCGAGGGCCAGGGAAAGGGTGATCGGGTAGTTTTGAAGAAGAGCTGCATAGGTTTTTCCATAGGTCCACGTGGGTATGTGCAGCCAAACCTCCACAGCGTGGAGGGGGAAATTAAAAATAAAAATAAAATACAAATTGAAAAAAAAAGAAATAAAAAAAAGAGTGGAAAAAAATTCCCCGATGAGGTTTGCAGCCGGTTGATTGGTAGGTTGTTGGATTGTAGGTTGAGTGTAGCCAAAGCTACTGTACACTATATTTCTATACGTGTTTTTACATGTAATGTTATATACACCAGTCTATAGTGTACATCGCTTTGAGCGCCTATTGCATTCCGATGTATCACTCAAATCTCTCGCTCTCTGTTGTTCTCTGCTTTTTTCTTTTACTGTCTTTTCCCCCTTTTTCATCCTCCACAATCGTGTTTATATGTATCCATCTATTTTACCTTTTCCTCCACGTTACATTGTGTCTTCTCCCTGTGCATACACATCGCCAATTGAGCCAATTCTCAGTCCATATCTCTAGCCATGAATCAAAATCGTTTTTCATTCAAAATACTCCTCGAATCCGTCTCCCCAGTCCATCGAAATTATGGTTCTTCAAAATTTTGTCGAATTCTTGCTTTCACGAGTGTTTACACGCGTTTATCGATTTATCAATCAAAGTGGACACCACAATACATCTTTTTCAACGTTTGCCCCACACTGGGAAGAATAATTAATCAAATCTTCTGCTTAGTATCGAATGTTCTTCGTATGCCACGAAAACTTTTTGATGCACAGTAATCTCTTTGTTTTTTTATGATCATTCGATTATAAAGACGATAAACTTTGAGATTGAAATTTTGGTGACGTCACTAATTATCCAGTGTCGTGATTTTCTAGAAAATTAATGAATCTGGCATTGAGGTCAATGCCAAAGGGTGATATTTTCATTGTAGTCATTGTATAAATAAACTTGATGACGAAATATTTAGAATATGAAATGCATGTGCACTTGTACATTGAAATACATAGAAAAATAGTCGGTACCGATCTGACGCTAGCAGGCGACGGGCTTGTTTGAAAATCCGGGGATTTTTTCGCATTTATCAGCGTACGCTCAGATCTGGCTTCCGTATCAATGTCCGAACACACGTGAAACACAGACAATCGTTCGTTTAACGCATACATTGTCCCGATCGGATGGTATGGATTTTTTTTTCCACCCGGTAAAAAATAACGCATACATTTCTCTCCTCTCCCGCGCGGACGGGCTCTGAGGCCAAAAAAGCCCTCCCTCTATGGCGGCGCCTTTTTTTTCCCAACGTTTCTATCTTCGTTTCTCTTTCGTGTCAAATGTGCCTGAACTATTTCTCATACGCTCGCTCAAATCCCATACACCTTTCCCCCTTCAATCGACTCGCAGTTACTCCGTGAATCTGATACATCCTTTCCCCTTTCACTGCTCACGCAATTGCGCCCCATCCTCATTTTCTTCCCCTCTTTTTCTCCCATTTCCGCCCACTGCTCCCCTCTCTCTCTCTCTCTTTTCTCTCTCTCTCTCTCTTTTCTCTCTCTCTCTCTCTCTCTCCCTCTCTCTCTGTCTATTTCTCTCCATCACTTCGAACTCTTTTCGCTATTCAAACAGCAACTGTAATTTTAAGCTGAAAGAACCGATTTACGCGGACATCCCCGATGCCATTTTTTTCCCCCTGATCGTGACGCACCCTCTTTCCCTCTATTCCTCGCCAGTCTTCATTCAATACGCATCAGACGATGTATTATCACAGTATGCATGTGCATATAGCAGCACAAAATACACGTATACACACATCAATTTTTTTACCCTGTCCGCATTGCATCACTGAATAAATATAAATAAAAAGATTTACGCCATTTTATTTATGTAGACACGTATATCGCTCGGCACCGACTAAATCCTGATGCGTGTAGAGATGCATTTCTGCATTTGCCCAATCGATTCAATATCATTTGAGAAAAGCTTGTGGATTTAAAAAAGTCTCATTAAACCTGACCGGAGCTTGCAACAAGGAAACAAAATCGAGTTCGCAAAAAGGGTGCACACAGCGGTCTAATCCACCAGACGAAATATTATCCATGTCGAAACACTGCTGAACTATTTTTAGCTTCAAAAGTAAATCATTATCATTCCGGCTACGAGAACGCGTATTGTACAGATCGCAAGGGTAGATTATCGTGAACAAGGCTGCTGCGGGAGGGGAATTCCGAGGGTGGCTGTGGACGCGAAACTCTCACGAAGAGTCCGCAGAGATCGGTTTCGTCACGTGATGGAATGTGTGAGCATCTATGGGAGAACAAATTTATGTTCTCTTATGTCTGTTAACGACAAATTACCATTTTTTTGTCTTGAATACGAGAATTTTTCGGTCAATCTTCTTCGTAAACGTAAAAAAGTGTTTTTTTTTTTCAACATTCCCACGATTTTTCCATTTCATTAGAATGTTGTACTATTTTTAATAACTTTTCAATTCGAACAATGTGTTTTTTTTTTCTTCAATTTTATTTGTAATTTGGAATATAATTGAATTACATGTGGTCGATAAAACCATGTGGAAAAGATGAGCCCGATAACACGTTACTGAACCCAAACATCATTAAATATACACCCTGCAGATAAATGGTTGAACGGTGATTATTAATAATATCGTTTATGTATGTATATATATATATATATAGATAATGCGTATGGAAGTCTATGTATTTCCATAGCTTCACAAACGTCAAAATCATAGAAATGAAATTCGAATAATTATTAATAGGACTAGGAAATTAACGCTGAAACTGGAGGCCTCGATCGTTAACAATTCGGTAATTAATTACAGCTGGACGTGATGTAGCATTGCCGCGGTGGTATTAAATTGACGTATAGTTGGGATTTAACAGAGGTCAGAGGGTGATCTCTGCCTGCTCTGTCTCTCTTTCTCTTTCTCTTTCTCGTGTAGCTTCTCACGAGGGAATGGGGGAAAGCATGAGGAAAATTTTGCCTATATCACTAGTTCGCTCGGGAGGGAAGTCAGGCCGAGTGTTGAGTTGATGTTTGCCAGCTGATTGATGATGTTACGTTATATCTACGGTTCAATTCAACCCACATCCTATTTTCCTTCTTTTTCCACTTGCTCACAGATGTAAATGCATTGGGGTGAGACTTTCCACATGAATTTGAGGAATTTCTCATTGCGAAAACTCGTCATTTCAATTTACAACTTGTCCATGATGGCAGGACCTAAAATAATACTTAAAAAACCATGTAAAATTGTCTTCGAGGCATTAAAAATGGATTTTATTCTAATGTGCAATTTTTTTTTTGTTACAGGTGAGTACCAAATGCAAAATGAACGACTGCATCGAATTTGAAAACTCTCCAATCAAGGTAGATAAATATAACATTAATTTAGTAACGAAAAAAAAAGTCTATAACAATTTCATGCTCTCGAAGCTCGCGTTAAAAAACTATAATCAACACACATTCTCAAAATGGATGATAGAAACAATCGATAAGATGCAATGGTAATAACCGATTGCATTAATCACTGAATTGAATGGATTTACAGCTGATGATAAAAATATTGTGAAACGAGGCACATCTCGCCAACTATTTCACGCTCCTGATTAATTGAAATAATAATAATATTAAAACGCATATATTTTGCCGACTCCAAACATAATAACAGATGCAAAGCAGAGAATTAACTTGAGTAGATACATCGACTTTGTGACGATTGGGCTCGACGATCGATCTTGATCAAAACGTTTGCTTCCTGTTTGCTTTTGGACGTTTCGGCGAGAGCCGAGGGGGCATTTAGAGAGGAGAGAATATTTGAGATTGGAGGTGATGCTGTTACCTGCTGTTGCTATGACGTTGCTTTCGTGTGTGGGATTGCAAGGGTTGTTTGGGTCGGAGGAAGGGAAGGAAGTTCCAGAGACACATCATTTACGTGATTAATGTTGGAATAAATCAGAAGCTTCGGTACGGCAGTCGATAAATCCCATAATTGCTGGATTATCATAAGTAAATAGGTAAAATCGATGCCGATGACATATCTGACTATAGACTAGCACCTGTTATTGGATATTAGATATATAACGAGAGCGCTAGTGTGTACGCACCGCCGGACGAATATTCACTCGTTCCCTGACGCCGTATCGTGCATTCATACTCCTCATAATGCGCTATATCTATTAAATGTACATATTTCATGCACATGTGCACTCTGAGTGTGAAGGTATTGCGTTACAACGATATTTTGTAACACTGTGTGCAGCCTTGTCAAAACTAGTGCATTGTTAATACGATACCCGGTTAATATAAATTAAATGATGTGTTATATTTAGTATTAATTATATTCATATTGATGCGGATCATGATAATTAAAATTGACAAGCTATCCATTCCATAATTTTATACACTAATTAAATATCTAATTGGTTGGATAATTATTTAAACGTTTGAGTTATGAAACTACTCGATATATTGACGAAAATAACAAAAAAAAAAAGGAATTATTCTTATTGGGAACCGATAATGAAAATTACAATCATTTTTTTCTTTCAATCATTTTTTTCTCCAGTGATTTTCATGTTTAAGATTTCGTTTGTTGAATTTTCGTGTCAAGGACAAATCAACAGTCGATTTGGTGCTGACAAAAAATGAGTATTGACCCTATTTATTCCACCGTTTCTTCAATGCCATTCACGTGAATGTATCACGAATCTCCTTCCCCACCAATCTCTGCCATTTCGTTCGTCCCTGCCGCACGTTTTTAATTATAAATAAATTAAAGGAGCTATTCCGCTTAGGTACGAGAGTTTGATATACACATTCATATATATATCTATAGTGTATCGCGGTTAAAGGCAATCGTGTCGAATCGACGTTCGAGCTCTACACAGGGAGCCGACCCGGACGTTTCATTATTTGGATCAACGGAATCGAATTATAATCGAATTGCTCCAGCGTGTTCAAACCGCTCGCAGAGTTCTCTCTCCTTTCCTCTCTTTCTCGTCTTCGGATATAAATGTGTATACATATATTTACATATATAAATAAATATATATACATGTATATAAAATGTTGGATGCATTAGCTATCGCGAGTTATCGAGACTGAAATAAACGTCGAGCGTGAAGTCTTTCGACAAGACGCGACTTCGAATGATATTTCTATGCACAATTTCGAGGAAAACGTCAATAAAGAATTTCCGCTTAGGTCACCATCTATCAAAAGAAAAAAATAAGCAACGACGACATTTCGCCAAAGTTCAACATTCGACTGAAAAGACGAAACGACTGACTCGTTGCTAGAAACTTATCACCTATTTTGAAAATCTTACTGACTATTCTCTACTTCCACGAATCGATGACGTCAAAAATAGCTGCTGACTAATTAGTACAATTAAACGATCTAAAATAATCCAAGCCCTTTCCAGTTGCGAGCTAAGTGACATTTAGCAGGAACCAAAAGGCGAGAAGACCTCTCTCCGTGGACGAAGATCCATTTGAAATAATTACAAGACTTATTAATTGTACGAACTGATTGTTCTATGAATAATGGCGATGAATTCGTAACCGAAACGATCTATTTGGGTATTTTTGCGAAACAAAAAACCATCGGAAACCGATTTTGCAATGAGAGAAAAAAAAAACAATGTGATGTTTCAATGATAAAAACGTTAATTGAATATTTTTCATCCAACGTTTCGCTAGGACTGTCGTCTGTGTCTGTCACCGACATGGCATAATTACGGTCGGAAAACATGAAGAATCTTGATAGATGTCGTAATCGGACCGCGTCCTCCATGTAGTTACGAAACAAAAGATCATGTTCGCGCGTGGATCATAATTATTCGTTGCTCTCAGTTGTCCCGACACTTGGAAAGGTCTTCGCGTAAGCGTGTGATTATGTGAGATACGTTGGTGTGTGTGGTGTTTGTCACCATAAGTGGTTGGTCGTATGACGGAATTTAGCGAGAGAGATTGATGCACTAGCGTGAACGATCAGAGAGGCGAGGAATCATTATAATATGAGTGTGACCGGTTATGCGTGTCGATCACGAACACGAACACAAGCGAAGGAGTAAGAAAGCGTGTCGAGACGGACACTAACACGAAATGACAAAGATACTTGGCTGGCGATTGACCGTACGAGATAGTTGGCTGGATGTTAGGAAGTGTAGGGATCGCATGAGACAATCGGAGTTTGTGAGAGAGTGTCATGGCGTTGGATAATACGTGCGATAATAAGCGTGATGTGTAGGGAACGCTAGGCGATGAGTTTCTGAGGCTGGAAGCTTAAATAACACACACACACACACACATACGAAAATATCTATATCTATAACACGTTGGAATCAAGGGACACGTATGGGACGTAGAACTTGATAGAAGCACATGTGGAAGTGAGAGTCTGATGAAAACGAAGGAGTAGGAAAGCTAAAGCCATCGAACGAGAGTTCTAGGGCCAGTTAGGTGCGATGTTAATTAAATGATATGATCATTAGTCATTATAGCGTCATTGTGTCGGCAACAACTTGGCGTCGTCGTGGCCTTCTAAGCGAAATATATAGTCACATTGGATATTAAGCAACAAATACGGCGTAAAAATAAAAAGGGCGTAATGTGTATTAATTTGAATAGCAAATGCAGGCGAATAGGGCTTTCTGTTTTCCAGTTCCCCAACTATATGTATATATCCTACATTTTCACATATAAATATGTATATGCGTATATATATGACTGGTCCTCAGTGTGTTCCGGCCAGGATCTCTGCGGTCCAGGCGATGGGAAGTCACAGGGGAAGTTGCTGTTGTATGTAAAGCTACGGTCCTGTTTCTCCTATATACTTAACCTGATATACCACCACGTGTCGAATGCGATAAGTCAGATTGGCGGGTTTGGCTTCGTTGTAACGCGCTAAACGATCGAGTATCCGCCACTTTGACTCTCAGTTGACATTTATCACGTATATATGCGTATACGCCATCCACATGTACATATTCATGTGTATCTGTATATCTAGATGCTTGAAATATATATATGTAGAGAGATGTACATGTTGATACGCATTGGTAGGTGGCGCTGGTACTATTAGGCAGAGGGTACGGATCTTGCTGATGCTCCTGTAACCAAGCGTGTATAACCCGCGCCGGACATGTAAGCACACCACACCCGGGAACCGCAAAATTTCTATAGCCCATATAATACGCCGGTAAGCAACGATCGGATTATAAACGGTTCCTATATACACACACACATCGTATATGTGTGTATATTGATGTGTATATGGAACTAAAATACACGCTCCTTTCTCTTATACACATAAGTGTACATAGGCGCGTGTCTCTAATGACGTATAGAGACGATGCTTGAGGTAAAAGTCAAAAGGACGTAAAGCCTGAAGTTCGCAATACGGAGAACAGCTCCGACGATGGCGGTTTGACTTTGAGATCGTGTTGATGCAGCTGATGCTCTCGATATATACAATTCGATGGATATTTGTGCACAGATCGGTATAATGAAAGGCGATAGAGATGTGGGAGACGAGCAGGTCTCGAACTACTACTCCAAGGGATATTCCAGAGTGTGCGATCGCAGACCTCTGCTCTCCTCACTGAAGGCATGAAGAGCGAGTATATTGTTAGAGGTCGAGGAACAGGAGGATACGTGTAACTTGGCCCGCTATATGTGCTAGAGATGATCGAAGGGTCGCGTGTGTGGAATACACATATCGCGACTCCCCGGAGAGAGGCCCGAATACCGCGTGCTAGGGGAGACGGAGCGGCAAGGAGGAACAGGAATTTAGATGCCGATCCACAGCATCACTACTGCATGATGATCAGACGCACATGTTCTCTCCCACTCCCAGTCTCTCTCTCTCCCTATCTCTGTCTCTCTCTCATTCACTCACTCTTTAACTTCATATCTTTCTCTCTCTCTCTCTCTCTCTCTCATGATTCTCCATACCTTGTGCTATGTCGTTCCAGTGGCTCCCATTAGACACGCAGATCGACCAAAGATTCCGATTATACTCTCGTGCCTCGTATCTCATACTCACACCACCAAAAATCTAATACCCTGGAGCTCATTGACTGCAGTCTCGTTCGGTCTTTAAACCTTCTCTTCCTTTTTTTGTTCTGTTCCATTTTTTATATTTTTTTTTATTTTTTGCTTTCCGTCGAATGAATTCTCGAGGCTTTTTATCTATTGTTCAATTTTTAATTATTGCATTTCCTCACTATTATCATTGAAAATGAGAAAAGCTGTTTTTCATTTTACTCCTACGATTAAATACAAAGCGTTTGAATTTTTATTGGCATATCGTGTTTATGTAACAGTTTGAATGGAATAAATATGACTTCAGGGACGCGTAGAACTCTTTTCATTGCCGTTAAGCGCGCGAGGGAGCCTCAAGAGTAGATCATAAAAAAATAACCACCGGAAATATATGTATGGGGATATATTACCTTAAGGTGGATTTTATCACTTCATTAAGGCAAGTTACGAGGCAGAGATGCAGAAAGTGAGAAAACGAGACGGAACGAGAAGAAGGAGAAGCGAACGCCAATTCCCTGATCCAAACTCTCCTGCCCCTCGACCGCGAGTATGCAAATATATAGACGAGGATATATAGGTATAAACACACAGATACACATTCTTGAACGCGTGACTTCATTAATCGTGAATTCTCCCTTCGAATGCGAGGCACACATCACAAAAATAAGCGAAATTTAAGATATTGGATCTCGGTTTCACCTCTTATCAAATATGTTTGCGTTTCTTTCAATTAGTTTTCATTGATATTCGATGCTCATTAGATTTCCGGAAAAATTAATATCAAGCGATCGATTGCTATGATTCTATTACGAAAAAAAATCATTCCTTGATTACGATCTCTTTTAATTCATACATTTTTTGATCTAAGAACTTCATAAATTAATAAGTATTCAGAAATACGTTTTAATATTGAACGTTAAAGATACACAATTGATTGAAATCAATATTCCCACGTACTTTATTTATAAATATGCTCACTTTATTTTTCGAATGGTTAGAGAAATGTGTAATCGTGTAAAAATTGATGCTTGTCAGTCACAGACCAAATGCTAAAATTAATGAAATCTCGAAAAGATGGATCATTCTTACACAGATGAACGTTGAAATATAATTAAGTACTCGATTTCGATTGGGATTCCAAGAAATACGAATTGTAACGTATTTATAGCTTGAAACAAAGAAATGGAGAGGATTCTGTTAGGTAGTTTCTTCAGTAACGAACTTGTGGGTGGTTTATAATTAAGTATTTGTACGTAAATTGAGCCAAGAAAAGATTTAAAAAAAAATACGTTCCCCCTCATGTTATTTTAAGAAAACAATCGACTTAAACGCTTTTTAAAATATTTTCTCAGTCTTATTCTCATCGCGTTGGAAAATTTTGTTAGGCGAGTCAAACCACGTTAGTTTCTTTGTCAATCAATGTAACATTTATCAGCAAGTATCTTAATTTGTTTTCGCAACAGCACAAAAGATCTTTGTTACGTATTTTCTTTTGTAAATTAAAGTAATCCGTGACCTACGTCTATGACGACTATTATATGCTCCAGCAAGCTTCCTCGACATCGCATTTTGCGTTAATGACCACAATTAGGTGTTTTAATTAGTGGCCTCGCGATATAGACTGTGCTGGCAGCTGCAACCAAATTAGGGCTCTACGAAACAATAACTGCCGATTGAAGAACGTAATTAGAGTGAGCTCGCGTAGGGTTTGCTCCCGCAGAAGTGTACACTCCGATCCTTATTATTTATATTAAGCTCAACGAGTTTTTTTTATCATCGAGAAGGCAAACGTGAATAAATAATTCAAATGAAAATAAAATACGAATAAGTCAAAACCCAGAAAAACATCATTTATTTTTCTTCACTCATCTTACATAAATTCTATATAAAATCATTTAAAAAAAAAAAAAAAAAAAACAAATGCAATAATTGCTGACATTTCGAGAATGTAAGAAAAATTGTTGTGCTTTCGTCATTTTTTTTTCTTTCTCATACGATTGCATGTCCATACGATGCGAACATTGCTCTGATTTTATTCACGTTCGTTGAAAAGAGAATTTGAGAAAGAGATGTCGAAGAGAGAGAGAGAGAGAGAGAGAGAGAGAGAGAGAGAGAGAGAGAGAGTAGGAGAGGACATCAGTGGCAGTTTGAGGCCTGCAGTCGGTGGATAATCCTCTTCGTATAGTAGATATATATTCAGTGTCGAGTACGTTCGGCAACCCTCCGACTTGGTGCCGCGATTCACGTGTCTTTATATATACGTATGTACATTTAATACCGATGTATATGTCTATATATCAATATATATATATACATATACATTAGTACATATAGGCAAAGTTGGATAGTAGCTCTCAGACACTGGCAGACTGTAATTTAATACACGCACCGCGAAATGGAGACAGTAATGACTCGTAGGGTTTCGGGCTTACAATTAAATGCGACTATCCGAGTTAGTAAAATTTCTAATTCGTTCTGTCTCTATCTTGTCTCTTTTCCTCTCTTTATCTCTTTCTCTTTGGCTCTTTCTCCGGCAAAATGGGGATTCCGTGAGCTGGAGAGCATTCTCTGAAGCTTTTCGCGCAGCTTCTATTCCCTGCTTTTCCGCAAAACAAAATTCCTGATGCTATGGGCGTTCATGAGAGTCCATTTCCGCGGTATCCCATCTCGATTCGTGACATTCTACGGTATAAGCACATACATTTTTCGTGTGATCTTTCGGGGCTTCGGAGCTTCGTCGTTCACAGGGAAAAGGTATTCCAGCTCTTTCTCTACGGCGACCCCTTCCCCTTTCCCCTTTTCCTACCGCCGTTCACTCCCAAATGAAGGTGCAACTGGACGTGTTCCAAATTAAATTGAGGAACAAAAAAAACCGAGGCCCACCGGGGAGAAGGCATAACCGGAACAAATTGAAAGCACCCTCATATAATGCTTGGCCCTTTTTCTCCTCTTTATCCTCTTACCTTCGCTCTACTTCTTCCCTTTTTTTAGTGCTAACTGATTTCATACCTGGATAGTAAAAAAAAAAATTATGAAACAGTAGAGTAAATTTGATGGACCTAAAAAATATTTAACTTTCTATACAATTTCGCTGCTACAACCAGTTTTTTTTTAACACATTTATTCATCAATTTTTTACATTTTTCTACTTGCGTTACATCGTTTTTTTCTGATTTTTATTCTTGACAATGCCATTCAAAATCAAACGATTATTTGACTTGTTTTCGAAATCGTGTTTGAACAGCCTCTGTTCTGTAGGCAAAGCCTGTTCTCGTTTCCAAGAGAAAGAAAGTGATGCAGAGATCAGTCAGGGTGAGAGAGAGAGAGAGGGAGAGAGAGAGAGAGAGAGAAAGAGAGAGAATGAGAGACGATAAACCATACACGTTAGGTCTACGTTATATTCGCTCCTCTTATTACAGTCGCAACTAGACACACGCGTAACATTTAATTAATGTCTGGGCATTAGCATATAAACTCGTACGTAGGGCTCACGATGATGTAACCTCCCCCGTAGTTCCTTTATACCGGACAGTGTCACAGGGCGCTGTGTGCTCGTTGGCCTGGACACTAACCCACCCACACACACATACGTACGTAAATTTATATATATAGATTCGAAAACACACACACACACACACAAACACTGCAAAACTATGCATAATACACAAAAGACAGGAGGCAACGAATCCTCTGGGCGCGAGGACCTGTACAGGGTGAATCGTAAACGAAATAAGGTTTCATGTTTGTGTATAAAAGTAAGTAAAACTAGTTGGCTAATGGTAAACCTCTTAAAAGTTGCGAAATAGGGCTTTTAACCCTTTTGCGAAGTTGGTACTTGGTTACATTACTCTTATGGCAAGTAATTCCATTTGAAATGTCATCATTATTGCAACTGATAGAATTATTCGTAAAACGTGGTTGGAAAAACAATAAATTTTGTACGTGATTGACAAATAATTGGACCGTGATTAGCGTGGAGGAAATTCATTTTCTTTCAATATCTGCGACTTGACTAGCAGCCGGGATTAGAAGTTCAATGGAATGTGAAAATGTGTTCCGGAAAGTAACACTCACGGTGAACACATCGTAGCCAACATCAAGTACTACGAAGCCCTGTTCAGTTTACTTGCTTGGACCTACTCCCTCTGTACTCACATCGAAACTTCTACAACCACTAATAGTTACAGGGTCTAAGGGTTCGAAAATCTAATGAAGTGTCCAACATGTTCGGGGATCTGAGAGTCCGGACTTAAACTCACTAATCTCACGTTTTCAAAAGTTTTATTTTAAGGCCGTCTTGTCAAAGCGTTTTTCTACAGACTTGTTAACAATAATGGAGGACACATTCAGGACAGCATTATTTTACTATGTCCATGCATCTTAATCATACGAGGAACTTTGTCCAATAAAATCAGGATTCTCGACCATTTAGTATCGAAGACTCGGTCGAGAATGCAGCGATTTCTTTTTTTTTAGAGTTTCTCGAACTCTAAACTTTATGCGAGACATTTTTTTCGAAAGTCAACATGTTTTTAAGTGAGTGAAAAATTGAAGTTTGAAGTCCAAACTGTTTGTTTCATTATTCAGCCAAATTCACGAGACCGTGAGCGAATATACCAGTGAGAATCGACTTGATTATTTCATTGGCGTCACGCACAAATAATAAACATACAAAATGTAGATCGTGTCATCATCAAGATTCATTTACATATATTTAAGAGATAAGGTTTCTGATAAAAGAAATGTAAAGTGACAATTAAAAAATTTGGATGAAGCAGTTTGCAGAGTGGTATTTGCAGGTTCGAATTGAGAGATATATATCGATGGAGAGGAAGTGGATAAAAAGAAAAAAGAAAGAAAAAATGCAATCGAGTATCGAATGTAAGGCGTATCATTAGCAGGACGATTAAATTAAAATATTTGATTGCCAAAAGGGTCTCTCACCTCTGTTCCTTCGTTCCAAATGTTCTCTGTGTGTCTTTCGGCTACTTGTACTATCTATAGATATATATAAATACATATATATGTAGAATACGAATGTATAACTGGCAGTAGAGACCTCTCTCGTTCATCGTTGCGCTTCCAAATTTGAAATGCTAAACAGCAAATACGCCTAATGAACACGTATGCTCGCCATGTCCGTCTCTATGTTTGTACCAGCAACGTCGACATTAACTGACGCGACGATATTTGCGTTGGTAAGTCTCCCTCTCCTCTCATGTACCGCATCATGCGGATAATAGATTCATCCTTCACGCTTCTTAATTAGGAGGTTCAGTTTTATTGGCCTCTCTCGCGTCGCTCGACGCGACGACCAACATCGTATCTACGTTCACTCTGGATACCGTATATTTATAATAAATCTATATATATATACGTCGTACACGTCGTACATAGACATAATAATAACGTAAGATTAGAACGACGGAACTTAACGAAAGATACAGCAATAAGAAGAAACGTCTTTATATTATTCGAGGAATCGTTTACTAATGCATTTTTTTTTCGAGACTTTCGTATTCATGTGAGACGAAGTAATTGAGGTTTTGGGATCGTTCGATTTAATTGACTTATTCGAGATAAAATTCGTTAGATGGCTTTAAGAAACATTTCACTGGTTCATTTAGTTCATTACGAAGTGATCGAAAGTTGCAAAACTTAAATAAGAGATTGTGACGTACATTTCAATTGTTTCAAAATAGAATGAATTCGAGTAACACTTTTGAATTAATATCGATGTTCCAACTGAGATTTTAATTAGTCTAATCAATATACTTTTATTGAGAAATTCACAATCCATAGATATTTGCATTTGATTCAGAAGAGAGTAAAGAAAACAAAACATACGAACACGTGTATTTTATTTCTGCAATTAATCTAAAAAGCTTATTAAGCATTCACCAATTTCGTCACTCAACAGTTGAAATATTTATATCCATTTTTATGTCGAGATGAAAATTATACAATTTTTTTTTTTATATTCTGTGTGAATGATGTTTGTACGTGATGGTATCATTGTGTAGAGCGTTTGAACGTATATATTTATGTGGTTGTACAGTCGCGTCTGTCGTCGCAAAACGTTACAAATCCCCCTCGAGCTTTTCTTCGTCGTTTCGTTCGTATCGCGCTTCGCGATCCCGCGAGATCGTTTTGCATTTTATCCGCACGAGCTATCACAATTCCGAGTGCATGTGCATATCTATATATTAGTATCTGTACTTAAATATATATGTACGTGGATATAGAAGTGAATGTGTATATATGTATTTATTGGGAAAGAACTCATAGTTTTTACAGAAAGCATCAATATTTATGTTGCATAATGCATTTGTAATTGCCGCGTGTACACTCTATTTGTTCCGATTTTGTAATGGCATGAAAATGTATGAACCGATAGCTATTATTGGGAGAGAGCCATCTCTGTCTCCCTCTCACTCGTTTTCCTTCTTTCTCTATCCTTCAACTATCTCGGTTCGAGAAAAGCCCTGGGGAGATGAAATAAAAAGGTCTGGGGAATAAAAAACTGCTTGGTTCGATTTGTTCCAGCGACACACAGTTCTTGTATTATTTTTGTGCATTGGAATACATTTTTGCCAATTTGTACGTGTGGATTTTGAGCCTAGAATTCTCGTGAACTTTGTCGTCGAAGTATTTTGGTTTTTTTTTTCTTTCTAAATGCATCAGGTGATTCCCTTTTTTGAAAATTTTGATGATAGAACAGAAAATTGAAGAAAATGAACGGAGAATAAGAAAATACAAAAAAAAACCTCTTCTCCTCGAGAAGAAATATCTATCGACGTTCAGAATCTCCTCTATTTGTCCGAACGCGTGAAATGGACCAAAAATGTGAGCAGACGTGATATATCTGAATCTTATTGCATCTCAGACGGTGAGTTATGAACGGACAGTGGGAGAATGAGAGACGACGACTAGAGAAATCCATCGAGTGTAGCCAGAGAGAAATCGTTCGACCGTTTCTCTGATTTTATCGACAACCTGTATACAAAACGTCTATAAACGATAAGACGATGCTCGTTCTTGGTTGTCCGAAGTCGAGCGATGAAAATGGGCGTTGTTGTTGTTTCATGGGGCCCATTCGAGAAACATAATCCACATTATTGTGCTCTGCAGCGCTCAAAATTGAAGCCAGACGTGAAGAATATAAAGATAATTAAAATCTCCGTTTAACCAGAGTATGCGTCGATCATTTACATTTCAAGAAATAATATTGTATTCATTAGTCTCTTATTTTTCTAAAAGATATTGCTGAAATGCTTAACACACAAACACCATTCTTTCTAATACTCTGACCAGCAATGTGAATGAAAAAAAGGAAAAAACAAAACAGAACACCTTTCGAGTTAGGAAATTTATGATGAAAGTAGCATTAATTACCCGAGCACGTAATTACAGCTCGTCAAGTATTGATAATCATCATCATTGAAAATTAAAGGAGTGAAGAAGCAGGAAAAAAAGAGAAAACAAACAGGCCACGGCCTTCTTTCTAATGTACAAGCTCATGATTTATATCGAGTCTCGTTCGTTGTCCGTCATGGCTCATGTAAGAGATTCATATCTTATAGTAGCCATAAAACATTCGCCCTCCACGTCATCGATTAATTACCACTCAATTCGTGTGGCATAAGCGACAAAACTGACACGCAGATATAATCGCGTTGTTCCTGATCGCATTCGAAGGGGTCTCAGGAGTAGAGACGAAAAGAGATGGAGAAAAAAATAAAGATGAACGAGTTTTCATCACGCGGATGTGATTTTAAATATTGGGGAACCATTCTTGAATCGAAGAACAAGCAGATAGTGAAAAGGAAGAACGAAAATGATCAAGAATACATGAGATGAGTAAAGACTCTGGGGGAGAAAGACAAGGAGAGGACTCTCGAGAGAGATAGAAGCGAAAATAATCAGAAGACAAGAGGAGGAGGATAGGGAGAGTTGGGAGGAAAGATGAGGATACCGCAGCTAGAGGGAAACTGGAAAGTGAAGAGGGAGCCTCGCGAGAGGCTCTTCGTTCGTCGTGTCCGGTGTCTCGGGCATGCGACTAGTGGGGTGATTGTGGCCAGTCATGAGGAGAAGGAGCAAGCGTTAGTGAATGAGAAGAGGGAGGTTAAAGGAGGAGAATGATGAGGAGAATGAAGGTGGGAGGAGGGGATGAAGTTAGGTCCCCTTGTACACGACAAGAGAGGCGAGGTTCGGACTTGAGAGATCAATAAACGACCCTCCAACCTGGACACTCGGCCCATCCTTCATCATCGTATCTTCCTCGCACTCACATAGCGCAGCTAACAACCTTCAACTCTCTCCATGTTCTATTACTGCCTAGTCTCCTCTTTCTCTTTCTCGCTCTCACTCTTCGCTGAGTCTACATTATGCCGATCAGTTGCCGCCCTTGCTTGATAATACAACCCTGTCTCGTGTACAACACACAGCTGGAATCACTTCTTTTCCACCACTAAATCGTCCCTCGCGTTCTCCTCTTCCCGCGAGACAGCCAGCACAACCCAACCACCTACGACTAATCTCCGATTAATGATCAGCTCGAGCCAATTTCGGGGGGACGGGGATTAACAATCCCGGATGATTTCAAGGCTCAGCGTGCTATGGCACCATATATTATTTCGTCAGATATATTCGCAGTAGCATTTCTCTCTGAACCACCACATTCTTTTGCTTAGATAAGCAGAACTTGCTGATCATGCGGAAGGAACCATTTGGGATAGTGACTCCAAGCGTTTTAGTCATTTTTATCAGACGTAGAAAATCGAATGATTGAAGTCTGATTAAGAATCATTTTTGATTAATCCGTCGAGAAGGTAACCTTCACTTTTTACTAAACCTTTTTGTATTTGTCATGTTGTCGATAAGCGGGATTTGTATGCTTCTATTTTTCATGTCGTTCTTTCTTCGTTTCTTCCTGTAGTTCCCACTCAGTGCTATACAAATACAAAGTATCAGCGATCGGAGAAGCAATAAGGAGCGTAATGGTGTTAGTAGAATCGTGCTCACCGTTTCATCCTCCCTTCGGCGAATTTACGAATGTTCATTCGGGACGGAGTTATCTGGTAGAAGGTGAAGTAAAAATCGACGAACCGACGGAAAGAGGGCAAAAGATTGAAAGAGAAGTGGGTTTACTTTGGGTAGAGAGTGTGAGAGGGAACGTCGAGGTGGAGGTGACAGCAGAAAGTGGAAGAGGGAAAGACGGAGAGATAGAGGAGTTTCGGACTTTTACTGTTGGGGTTCGTTCTCTTGGCAGAAACGCGCCAGAGATCCCTCTATAGAGAGCTAACCAGTGAAGGTGGAGGGGTGGAGAAGAGGAGGAGGAGGAGGAAGAGGAGGATGAGGTCGACTCGATGCACTGGCGCGGCGTCGAAGGCACGCGGGTCGGAGGATAAAGAGGTGGAGAATGGGTGGAGGGGGAGAGTTTGCGGATGCCGCGAGCAACTGGTGGTGGAAAAACACGCTCGTTCGCCACCCCCTTAGCTAGCACATCGCGATTCTCTACCTCAACCGAGCCGCTTTAACATGCTTTTACTCTCTTTCTCCCTTTCTCTCCTTCACTCTTTCCTATCTTTCGCTGGGACGCTTTAACCTTCCCTTGTGCTCTTTACCGCAGCGTTTCTTTCTCTCACTCTCTTTCTCTCCTTTTCTTTCTCTTTCTCTTCTTGTTCTGTATTATTTTGCTCCATGCCGGAATTCCTCCTCTATATATACTCAATGCTCAAAGCAATAGGACTCTCCTCCGCTTGAGTTTCTCCTCTCTCGGTGATGCTTTTATGAACGCATAAATGCCAAAGGGCGACAAGGTCGTATACAAACTTCTGTCTGTATGGTAACACATTGCGACAAGGGAAGCAGCGCGAGCACGTGTCCGATGGTGGCAAGTGGAAGGGCTTGATAGACACGTATCGAATTTTCATTAAATTCAAGTTCCGTTTTTAAGGCAAGATGCGAAATGCACTCATAGAAGTCTTGTCGTTGACTTCTCATGTCGGTTGACTATAATGAGCACATAGTTTGACATCTTCATTGCTTAAACGCGTCTTCCCAAAAGAGAGCCATGAATAAAATTGAATCATTGACAACCGATGTGCCACGAAATATGAGAGCCTTGAATAACAAAGAAAAAAAAAAATAGAAAAAAGTATCGAGGAGTAAGCAAAGACTCGTGGAAGATAATCTCCCTTCGTTTCGAAGTGAAAATCCAGACGAGCTCCTAATTCCCCGACTGTTCATTAGATCTTGCAATATTCACGTTCTAATCCCTCAGATCAGTGGGCGCCGTGGTGGTTAAGCCATCATTAAGACTCGAATAATTCAGGTTAACAGAGATGAGCGCGAGCGTGGGAGAGGGAGAGAGAGAAGGAAAACACGTGGGTCGCCGTTGGCAAGCGAGGTGTAATCTCAATTTGCATTTTCGTCCGTTGTTTCTACGTCATGTGTGAGTGTACACACTCATTCAGCGAGCTTTTGCCGTGTGTCTCTATGCCTTTATAGGGGACCGCCACTGTGGACAGTGCAAGAATAAATATTCGAGAATCGAGGGAAAACAAGCCGAAAGTTCGTGCTGGTTTTTTTTCTCATTTTCGTTCTCACTCTTGACTATCATCCTTCTCACTCTTTACCCCCAATTTCTCTTTTGCTTTTTTCCTCTATACTCACGCTCCTTCATTATGGAGGACTTTACATACATGATGACGGGGATTAAGCAGTCTAACTATTTCCCTTGAGAGGAGGCGGACCAGAGAGTGTCGACATTGTTCCGTCGATCCTCGTCATCCACCTTCTAAAACAACCGCAACTATCTCGTCTCTCGTCAAGGATTCGTCCGAACGACGATAAAAAACCACTAAGTGATCATTAACACACAATTCAAACACATACTCATTGTTTTGTGAATTATAAGCAAAGCAGCACAATCTAATTGACTAATTGAAATCAGTAGATGGCAAAGTCTTTAAAAAACGAATCACCCCAGGACTAACATCTGAAAAGAACACTAAATTTAAAGATCCTACAAAATACGAACGCGACGATGTCAAAAGCGAGAACAGGCAGCAAGAAAATAGAATAGAGTGTTCAATAAAAAGCTAATAATGAACTTGGAATAGTGCCCACTTCGGTCTGGAGCAATGTAGAACGTAAATTACCATCAATCGAGAGTATCGTTTGGGTATCGATTTCTCTCGACTCCTCCGCAATGTGGAGTCAGTCGTATCTATGCGAACGACTGCTCGAGACCGAAGAGGTTGATGAGGAAGAGGAGAAGGGAGGTGCGGTTCACCTCGTTCGACTGTCCTTGCGGAATTGGTTTCTTCGTGTATTAAGGCGTGGTGCACTGATGGAGGGAGGTAGGAGGGGGGTGGGGGTCCCTTCTGGCCATACAGCCCTTTCGTCTTCATCTATCTTTCTCGCTCACTCTTCCTCTGAGGATCTCAGCGTCTACGTCGCTTTCTATCATCCTTTGCCATGCATCCTTCGTTCCTCTGTCTCTTTCTTTCTTCATCTTTCTCTCTTCCTCTATCTCTCTCTCTTCGCCATGCTCATCTTCGCAGTCAGTCTCTTCTAGGAGTTTGGAAGCTGAGGAGCATATACCCACAGAAGAGAGAGATTCTCTCCTTCCTCTATCTTACCCTCTGTCTAGCTCGTCGTAGACTCGTCCAGCCGGAGTCGGGGGTGGCTGGGCAAATACAGGCTATGCATAACAATCGATCTCCCTGGAAACTATGGGGGCGGGATGCTGGTCAGCGGGTGGATAAAGGATCGAATGGTCCAAGGTAGAGGAGAGTTCGCTAGGCAAGATGAAGGTGCTAGTAGTGGCCATCCAATGTTAGCTGTGGTGTTGGTAGTTGTAGTCGTTATGCAGGTATAGTGACGGACAGGAGGACAAGTGGATGGACGGGTGGGGTAGCCGGCGCTGCTGCTTTAAGCAGAGCCCGTTGTAGTATTGGTAAGCGCGTTAGTTGTTCCCCTGCTGGTTGTCTAGCCCGAGAAGAGTAGATACCCGGCAAGCTAAGATGAAGGAAATAGTCTGAGATAGCCAGTAGCCGACACCCTGTCCGATGTCCATTTCTCTCCATTCTATATAAACCCTGTCCCTTCACCCTTTTACTCAACTCAGCATCTGCCAACGGCTTCATTGAAACCCAATGCTATCCTTTTTCTTTTTTTTTTTTTTGCGGATGAAACACCCAGCAAAATCCTAACTGACTGGACGTACGGAGTCCATGTAAATCGAAAAATGGCTGAAATCTCTTGCATTTCTATCACTCTCCCAGTAACCATTTATGCTTCGATGGACAATGGTATGAAGAAATAGTAACTGACCGTCGAAACACTAGTCGGGCAGTTTTTTCACACCCTTTTAACTTTCCATTAGTTTTTAATGGATTCTACTAACGCAATGTCAGATACAAATTTCTCTAGGAACCAGACAAGAACGAATCACTCGATCTTAACCCCTTTTATCCTCATTCGTGCCTCACATTCTCTCTTTTTTCCATCAGTCCACATCCACAAGCTTTCTGAACAAATTTTTGGAACAAATGGAATGTCCGAGTTATAAAAAAGCCCTCTGTCCCTTTGCTGAGAACATAGCACGAAGAAGCGTTTTGTTCAAATATATGCATGAAAGTCATTTCACTGGGATAAATTTGTGGCGCACGTACTACCCGACCTGGATGTTCTATGAAGACGAGTACGAGGGCGAGTCATCGGTCAAGCAGCATTATGGCATTTGCATGTTATTTACTCGAGAGCCACCGAGTACATTTGTTTGGATTATCCCCGAAATAAACTGGAGCTCGTTCGTTGCTTTTGCCTGCTCTCTCCTCTCGATACCATGTATAGCTCGAGCCTTGGTGAACAACACGCAAGTGGATACACACGTGGTTTTCACAAACATATACTTGCGAGTGGGCTTATGGATACTGAATATATTTTCTCCTCATCTTCTCCATGAAACGATGGACACAGTCGGTCTACTCTAAAAACCAACAAATCGCTTCATTTTGCTCACTTTATGTTTTACTATTTGTATTACCTACGAGAACCAGGTTGCCTCTTGACTGCTTGATTATTTGAACGTTGTCATATTAGCCTGGATATATGCGGGCTGTTGGAATCCGTAGTAATGTGCTTCGAATTATAAGTGTCAGAATAAAATTATTATTCCAGAGATATGTCTTTAGAATGAATCCAAGTCAGAACCTTTTAAAAATATTTATCTAGGATCCATACACGTGTAACGTGTATAACGTTAGCCATAGAAGCACATTGACCTAACTCAGATTTCTGCGATTGGCAGAGATTAAACGTGCAATTAATGAAAACGAGATGGACTTTGGCGATGGTGCGGGATGAGGGTGCAAGGAGATGGTTGTGATAAGAGACGAGGGAGGGTGAAAAAACGAGGCGGTAGAAAAGAAACCGGACAGCTTCGAATCGGACGTTCATTTCCAATTAGTCCCGGTACGATTCACCGATGCGCGTCCACCTATCACCCACGATATTTCTTTTTTCTTATTTTTTATTCAATCGAATATATGTAGAAATAACGTCCTGGTACGAGTGTCTGTTATGTAATCGAGTGTCTACAAAAAAAAAAAAAAAGATTCATTCCAATTAAATGAATTGGTCAGTTGGCTTAAAATATTATCATCGTTTAATTGAAATAATCTTTCGTTAAGTAATTATGTAAAAAAGCATAATGGGAATAATTACAGTGATTTGACGAATTGAGCTCGAATTATCAGAATCCGAACTTCCTAGCTTCGAATAAATGAATATTTGCTTATGGGTTACTTTTGAACGTGGAAATTGGAAGATCTAAACAAATCTCGATGTTCTGCAAGTTTTTTGGTGTTACATGACTTTTTCAGTTCTTATCTACTTCCAAAATATCAGGCCACTCCTTTCGATTTTCTTGGTAAAGCTACAAACGACCAGATAACCACAAATTTATGTCAATTTCTTAAGTTTATTCGATCGAGAGGAGCCCTCATGACATAAATATGTAAACGTTGGTCAATGGCTCCGCAAAAGAGTTTGTGCGGCAAACCAGAGAGTGAAACCCCGACAGAAGCAGAAAAGTCTTTGATGGAATTATTCTCGAAAAGACCGCTGATGGGCCATATAAGCTTCGCTTGTCCATCAATGTCTTCCTCAAGTCCCAGAGTCGCATCTTAGCTCTCGAGACTTGTATAAAATGTCTTAGAAGATTCAGCCAATTGCAGTCTTCATGGTCCTCACTTCTTATCCCACTCTCTTACCACATTTATAAAACTTTTAAAAACACATTGTGATGCTCCGAGCTCAACATAATCGCATGATCACAGCGTTTTACCCCGTTTTCCGTGTACGCGTTTCGCATTATTATGGTTCGTGGTGTTTTCCTGTTGAATGCATCGAAACATCATTGCACAACGTCTGCTTCAAATGATTCCGATCATTTCACAATTCACTACAATTAGCGAAAATGAAAATGAAAAGAATCGAATAAGTTTGCGATGGATTCGCAACTACAAACGGAAAAAACTCTGATCCTTCTTCTTCAGAATTTTATGAAGAAAGTCAGAAAAACGAGGTTTAAAATATTTATTTGTTTTTTTTTCAATCACTTGATGGGAGAGTTTCAAAAAAATGCTTGAATCCAAACTCTATTGCCACAAAGTTTAGACTTTGTAACAACAGCATGCGCTAAGCTGCAAACACAGCAAACATATATAAATATATTTATGTGTTTACAAACCCATAAATATGTATACAGTGCAGCTGGTACATTGAATAACTCGAGATAAATCTGGTTGATTCAGTAGGTAGAAAAATCTCAAATATCCATGTCGCGCATTCAATGTTAACTGACATGAAACTCCACAAACCAAAACCTTTAATTCGTAAAAAATATTAAAGAATATCTCAATCCTTTTATTTTTTATTTGGTTCATTCATCCCTTAATAAAAATAATGACATAAAAATAAAACGTTTTTTTTTTCTTCACAAATGCTTGAATTTTCTTTCGTCTAATCTTTCTCTAACTCAATTTCATTTTCAACGGTCACCAGGTTTCAATTTTACAAGAGAAACATGGAGTTTTTTGAGTAAAAAATTAAGAAAATAAAAAGATTAATATTTATGATCGTATACTTCGAGTTGCCTCTTTCGTCTTCAATCTCTGACGTCTTAAACGAATCTAATTAATGTGTACGACATCTGCATTATTTGTTTAGTTTCATTTCATTATTTTTCGTTGCGAAACGGAAAAGGGGAGCGGTGAATACGAGGATTTTATGCAAATTTATATTCATATATATATACAACAGTACATAAAGAAAGAGGAGAAAGTATGGTACGGAGACGAAAGAGACAAAAGTTTCACCCCTGTGTCATCTCTCCCCTTTGGGTCTAAAGTTTTCATCGTGAAAGAGAGACAGAGAAAGTGTTATGCCAGCATCCTCTTTCATGTCTGACGATTTCGACGTTTCTCTCTTTCGTATACACGAGAGTTTCATGTTGACCGACACCACAGCCTTCCATTCATATTATTATTTTTATTATGATTATTATTAAGTTTTTTTTTAACATCGTGGCTACATAATTTGACGCTGGTGATTATCTTTTTCTCCCTATCTTCGTTTCTCTTTCTCTATCTCTCGCTCTCTCTCTCTCTCTCTCTCTCTCTCTCTCTCTCTCTCTCTCTCTCTTCTGCGATACTTTCAAAGTCGATTCACGAATAATAAATCCTTTCCCCATTCATAATTCATTATGTTTATTCAGCTCTCATTAATCCTTTGATTAACTGTATTTCATTATTTAGATTGAGACGTGGTGTGTTTCTCTGCTCGAGTCGAGAGGTTTCTAAGGAGTCTGCATTAAATCTTCTCGAGAAAATGAGAACACGGTTTAAATACATTTTCACTGTGACTATACGTCAAATTAAAAAAAAAGACACATTTTTCCTGTTTTTCTAATTATTGAAGATTCAAGAATACAATATTTTCAACGTCATTTTTCGAGATTCCTATAAATATGTATTCAAAGTTGATAGCATTGTTTTTCGCTTTTGTTTTTTGTGTCCATCCACCTTTCATATTCAGCATCCATCAAAAACCATGAACATTTTTGCACGAAATTCATAAAACGTTTTGCATTTCGAAGTACAATATTTTCTCGTTCAAAATGTTCATCGATAGTTACTCATTATTTCTTACGCTACCTGATAAAAAAAAAAGTTAACACGAAATAAAAGTTATTCCAAATGACACACTTGGCCAAAAAATAAGCCAAATCGTAATAATAATAATATTAAAAATCACTGTACTACATACGTTGATGTATATACTTATGTATTTATTTACTTGCTGTTGTATTAAGATATATATGAGCGCGTTTATCGTATGCCTACAGCGTTAATGAGACACATTCACAAAGTTCGCCTTACGCTGAGACGAGTCGATTGTATGGAGAAAATTGGCTTTTCAATTCTCCCAACGAACGGTACAGTAGACACAGTGTAAGGTTTTCGAGAGGCATATATACACAGTAGCGTGCAACTTACCCAAAGCTTTGCCAAAGTTCAGATGAATTTAAATCCTGCAAGCACGACGCCACCATCCCTCGCGTCACCTGGATGTACATGTGTCTATATTTATAGTTATATACTTACAACAAAATGAACATAGACAAGTCTTCGGGCTTGGAAAATGAAGATGCAACCATCAGTTTTGTCTGGTGCGATATTCTTATTCGCGTATACACTAAATTTCAATATTTCACTTTATTCCAAATTCAATAACGTGCCTTGTCTGCAAACTTCGAGAAAACAAAATTGTGAGCACTGAATCGTTGATAAACTCAATTTAAAAAAAAGAAATAAAAATAATCGGATGTTTTTTTTTTCGATTAATGCTGATGAAAAAAAAGTCAAAATTATTGTATAATTTGTTGTATTCTCTTACAGAATTCCACGTGCTCTTGCTCATTATGTAAAAACTTTTAATTCACGCCCAGAGCTCTCGCGAGATCCGTCGATTTGCCAGACTCTCGCGCTTATAAGTTACCGAGGCGAGAATGGGGAAACAAGGCCGTACATTACGTTTGTCTACCTACACACGATATACATATATACAGAAAAACATTGCAGGGTTATTGCTAACGGATGAAAAAGCGCGCAGTACGAGGTTTTCTTGCCCTCTCTCTCTCTCTCTCTTTTTCTCTCCCTCTTTCTCTGTCGTTCACTCTCCCTCATTGGGGCTTTTATTATCCGGCTTTAATTTAAGCGGCGTTAGCCGCTCCGTCACGGCTCCAGGTGTGAATTAAACATACCCCCACGCGCATCTCTTCTACTCTTCGCGTAACAATGCGCGTGGCATAATTAAATGTGTGTTTTAATAAATGCCTCAACCGAGTTCAACTGTGCACTTGCATTCTTTGTATATCCATGTATTTAAATATATACGAGAATACTCTCGCGACTGACTTTTCTCACAAGAAAGTAGAATTTCAACCCCAAAGTCTTGGCTCTTCAGGCACTAGTTTTTTTTTCTCATATTAATCCAACTAGGATACAAAGATAAATAATGATGCGACATACAAAAACAACTTCGATGCATTTTCCGTAAGGATTCCGCACGGTACAGATAAGTTTTACAAAATATAAAAAGCTCAAGAAAGCTTTTTTCGGGTAAAATCAACATTGAACATTTTTTGCTGTCATATTTTTCTTTTATTCCTCGATTCTGTTTAATTAGTTGAAAAAATACGTCATTAAAATGGATACCGATTGAAGCAGTTGGTGGTAAAATGCCTTATGACTTAATTTTAAGCTCATACAGTAATTTTCTCGATGAAAAAATGTTTACGGGGATTTAGGGAGTCCGAAGAATAGGAATAGTTGATATTAGTACCTCTTACTTATTCATTTTCCACTTTCACACCTCTGTAAGTGTGCTTATCTCGTATCTATAATCCTTGAACTTTGGCAAAAGTGTCTACAGGGCACATTGCCTTAAAGCACCAATTCGAGGCATGGAAATAGGGGAATGAGGAGAAAATAAGGGCGGTAAGGGGATATTAGGTACCGAAGGTTTGTCCCATGGATACGAGTCACGTTTACGAGTGTGTGGGTCGATTTTCGGATGCTTGTATGGGTCTGCTGAGTGAGGGTAGTCGATTACAGAAATGCGCGAATGTGTGAGTGAGAGAAAGAGAGAGAGAGAGAAAGAGAGAGACAGAGTGAAGGGGTTGGTGTCCATGCTGCCTCGTTCGAACACAAACACACACACGCACAAGGTAGACAAGCCAAGCGTGGGAGGTGTTCAGGCCTGGAAACTGCTGATTCGAAATTAACGAAAATTAATTGGCACACTCGAGATATTAATCCCCACGAAATACTAATTGTTATCCGTAGATCTTTGCTGAATGAATGTTCAAATTTTGAAAAATCTATTTTTTTTTTCTAATTTAGCCACAGTTTTCTCAGAAAATATTTACCAGAGGATCAATTAATTTCTAATTGCTACCAATATTTGTTCTTATCTCAGAATAATTGGGTCAGAGACTCCGAGAAGACGTGGAAAAAATAAATATCAAAATTCGGGTGTTTTTAATGGAAATAATTAGCATAATTAATGATCAGTGCAAATGAATTAATAATTACAACTCAAGTGATCATACGGCTCAATTCTATCTCTATATACATTCCAGGCTCTGCTGAGAGAGGCGCAAAGAATTCCTCAACTTCCGACCGGCGCACACTTTTATGTCTCTCTCGAGCTGTAGTTAAATATATTGCGGGAGCAAAACTTACTCCGGGCTGTTCGCTCCAGACGGCCCTGAAGTCTGCATATCTCGCACGGGCAAACCGCGGAACAGTCTGACAATTAAAGTTTAAACTTGGTGAGAACTCTGTTTTACGCCACACGCTATGTGGCAAGACACATCGGAAAGAGAAAAAGAGTGGGAGAGGGAATGGTGAGAGTCCGCGGGCCTCATAAAACCTAATATAATTAAGCATAAAAATATCCCCTTCCACTTATTCTCAAATATACATGTATATTCATGTGACCCTTAAAGGACGATAATGTATAGGGTGCTTCATATCAAAGTGTCGAGTTTCATGTCTCAATTATTTTTATCAAGAAGAATTATCCAAGAGAATTAAAAATTGGACATAATCATCATTTTCCTCTCAAAAATTCTCATTATCCTATTTCCCAATTGATCATTATTTTTCACGAGACATTTTAGTCGAATGAAAAATGATTGAATGAAAAAAAGTTGGTATGATCCGTTGCATGTGACGTAGAAAAAACTGCGCGAAGCATCAGGCTGTCACATTTAATTGAAGCTAATTACGTTTTTCCTCGAAATAATGCAATTAAAATGGCATTTAAAAAAAACTGCAACATTCACGTCGAACAAAAACTAATGACAAGCAATTAAATTGCAGAAAAATCAATGCTTTCACATCAATAATTATGAACAATTTATCATTTTCTCTTATTCCGCATCATGGTGACCGTTTTTTTCGGCCAAAATCTTTTTATCATTTTTTTTCTCACAATTAACAAGCACCTGTGTCAAAAATTACAAGCGTTTCATATTAAATGACACACACCTCCATGCACAACAATAAAAAAATCTAAAAATGCGAAAAAATTGAAGTTATAATGAAGTTTTAATGAAGGATTGTAAAGGATGAAAAAAATATATATATATTCGAAATTTGGTTCGAAATGTCCCATAGAACTACGATATCATTACAGCGGTGTGAGAACCGGGTGAACGAGGGGAAAGTGAATAAAAAAGAGGTTCTTTATTAAAATACCCGGGGCAGAGAGCCCAACACACTATTACGGAAGTCCGACTCACCGGTAAAATGTGCCGCGCGTGCTATAGAGTGAGAAGCACAGGAACCAAGTACCCAAGCACCAGTCACGAGAACCGCGGACCTCGGCTTATTATTACATTCTACTTTATACTAAAACACACATACGTAAATATACATATATACACGCAAGTAAATATATGCTCGTTATATGATGTATGAACTCTTAGTAAAAGAACCGCGTTATGTACACCTTGGCATATCATTAAAGCGCACACACGAAAACGTGTAAATACATAGACGATAAAATACAGAGGTATATGAAAGAGTTGTTAATCGTGCCTTCTGGATAGTCGACGATGAGAATAAATCAAAGCCTCGTGTATCTTCACTTATTCAAGAAAAATCAATACTCACCAAACCCTTGAATACACTTATTAATTATAAGCCCCATAATAATATAAGAAGACACGAAGAAATTCATTGAATTTATTTCAATAAATTAGCCTCGATATAAAACTTATTTCAATAATAATATTCATCGGTCATCCTCCATCACAATTATCGGTGTTCACGTGAAGACTGATTTCAATCAATTTTTTTTTCATAATAAATTGGGGTATTAAATTTGAATTTCCATCTTTTTATACGCATTTCGTTGTTACCTTTCGAAGTTTTTTATTTTTCAATTGTCAAACAAAGTTAATTATTTTACTGGCTGGATCAGCACAAAAACTGATGATGAAGGCTTGCCACCAATTTTCCCATTTATGAAATTAACTGTTCGCGGGTTGAAATAAAAATTTAAACAAAATTCTAAATTAAAATTAATGTTATGCAGTGAATAATAAAAGCACTCGAATCGAAAAGTCCAGAGACCGTGCACGAACAATCGCGTTTTGATATTAAAATATCGTGAGTTTTATTTCAACATTGTTGATCGCTGTACACACATACTCCACGTATATCTATATATATATTTATATTCATATCCGTACATGCTCCTCGCCCCCGTGCATTGGGAGATGAAAATTCTCGTGAATGATGGAATATTTATGTCCCGCCTCGGGCTGCTTCAATGATAATCTTTACGTAAGCTCTCTCGCTCACGCTACGTACACACACACTAACTCAGAGACTGACATAAAACAATATGTGGTACACAAGTGATCATAACTGTGTAATCTCTACCCCGCAAATTCCCTCGCAGTGCCCTCGTAATTTATAATTCAACGATAATTAGCACTTACGTAAACTTTCTGAATGATAATACAGTCAACAGTAATAATAACAATAATAATCCTATAAATAATAATACTCACTTAAGAAAAGTGGGACAAGATTGCAATTGAATTGCATTATATTCAGAACAAGTACAAATTAACCGAAAATTCAATATTAAATCTTTTTGGATATTTATCGTGATTCAAGTTACGACAAAATTCCGAAATAATATTCATTCAGAATAATCACGACTCCAATAAACAATATTGTAATCACAAGATAATCAAGTAGACGATTTTTTGGCCTCATCCTTGACGTATTTGTCAGGAGATCGTTTGTGGAACGATCTTTGATAGAAAAGTCTTAATATTTATGTTTGAAGTGACGTAGTACACGATCTATGCCATTTCGACCACGCAATGGAGAATGAATAAAATTTCAGCTCTGACCGAAAGCTCGCTCGAGATCGGTATCGTGCGAAACGTAATGGAGACGAAGAGAAAGAGAGAAATGTGAAATAGAAAATAGAAGCGAGTGTGAGAGAGAGAAAAAGAGAGAGAGAGAGAGAGAGAGAGAGAGATAAAGAGAGGGGAAGTTTATCGCTCACACAGGTGAACGTACGCGTTCCTCTCGTCGTTTTGAAGTAATAAATTGCTGGCGCCGGTCGATGCTTTGCGTCAGGTTATGCGCGAAAGTTGGAATTTATGCCCGGTTGTTTATGATCGCGGAGTGATAAGGGATCTGCGCTGCATGACAAATGATCCAGTAATGAAAAGTGAAAGATACTGTGCATACGTATAGCCCAGTTTGTACAGGGCGAGAGAGAGTATAATAAGTGTGAGTACCGATCTTTGTCCATATGCAAACATATATGTATATATATATTAATAAATATATACCTATATTTATGTATGTTTAGTGTTGGTTGGTGCTGCATAAATTTCAATGATTTAATGCACCCGCGAACCCCGTGAGCGCGTGTCGTGTATCCTCATTGAATAGGGATCGATAAAACTTTGCTAGGTATGTTCGATATCACATAGCACTCATTTGCTACCAACGTACAAGTTAATATGTGTATATATATTTATATATACATGATGTATAAACAGAAACGATTGACGCGAGAGTAGTAAAAATCTCGGTCATACCAGCCGCTTGACCTTATTGCCAGATACATCCTGATTTATACCACGCAGTGATTCATAATCAAAAGACCCACGTGTACACATTCATACAATAACTTCACTTCGATCTCTATTCATCTCCATTTTATAACGATACACCATTCTGTAAATCTATCAGTGGTTTCACACAATTGATATTTAAAGAGTGTGTAAAACGACGCCATGTAACCATGAGAAATTTCGATCATAACATTGATTTTATCACGTCACAAATCGTGACATTGATTTCCGTAATCTATCGCTTATTTCCTGGTTTGTGTTTTCCATTTATTTCTCAGGCTCTTTCGAAATTTAATTTTCCATTGATTTTCTAATTTTCTGAGAATTAGTTCGATGCTAAATGCAGATTGTTTGCTTTTTTCCTAGTCTGCATCGATTCTGCTCGGGTTTTTGGGTGGATTTGGTAAGGTTTTTGTAGGAAACTCAATTTGGACAATTATACTTTGAAGAATTAAATGATTTGGCAACTTTTCCACGAATTAAGCGCTTTCTAAGCGTTTGAGTGCATTGAACGACGAGTGTCGGTTGGAGACAGTGATAAATTCGATGGAATTCGAAAAAAAAAAAAAGTTTTTGATTCTCGATCGACAGAGATCGCAACTTTGAATAATTGAGAATGGGAGAGAGAAATCAGAATCTCGAAATAGAGTGGAGGCATCGATCGAAAACAGTTCGCCACGAATAATGGTGGAAACTCTTGGGGTTGGATGGCGGACTCCTCGGAGTGAGGAAGTGAAAGGGGTGAAGCGGTTAGGCGCGCCGAGGGTGCTTAGGTGTTACAATGATTATCCGAGAGGGACAGCGAGAGGTAATTATGCTCGATAGGAATCGAGGCCGTTAGCGAGAATGAGACGATGCTATACTTTCGTAACAGTCGATCGAGGGAGATAGAATTTCAAATATATATATATATATACATATTCTATTGAAATAAGGGAGAAAGAGAAAGAGAAAGAGAGAGAGAGAGAGAGAGAGAAGAAAGAGAGAACAAGAAGCAAGTGGAGAAAGACAGTGGTGAGACTCGAGGCCAAACTCGAACAGATAGCAAGAGACCTCTGCGCGAATGGAAGGAAAACGGAGAAATGCGCGCTGCAATTACCTCCGAAGTGAGCTGCTTTCGACTTCCAAAGCCTTCGAAACTTTTGAATAAACAGCGGTAGTGTTCGTTGACTTGCTAGCGATTGAACTTTGCGAATATCCTACATTTATATACAGGCTGTTCAATGTTCAATATAAATGCTGCGATTTGCTTATAAAATGCAGCCTTTCAATCGAAATCATATATGAAGTAGAATTTAATTGACAAACATAATTTCAAACTGCGTTACTGGGTGAAAATCCATTCGTTCTTTCACTCCTAAAAATACTTTGGAAAAGTTTGAGTTGTGCAGTTTGAAAAAAAAAGTTTCTATAGATATTTTCGACTGGATTGGATGGGAATCAATAATTGTCAATTGCTTCGACGTTGCTCCAAGAATAAAAAAAATTGGCTGTAATTGCATTGCAATTAATTATCGCGGAGTAACATGTAATGGATTGAAAATTGCTTCTTCGTGAGAGTTCAAATTTACTTTCAAAGAATTAACTCTAGTTCCCATTGTACTCGACATTGTTCCACATTATTTAGTTGGTCAATAAAAAATACGATGAAGTAATAAGTCAGACTGTATATAATAACCGAGACACTTTGACAACCACGTGTCAAGCAACGTATAAATATATTCTTGAGTCTACGCTCCAATATAGATTCATGGAAGATAATGTTTCCAGTTACATTTTGTTTTTACAGCTAACACTTATCTCGTTCGTGCGTTTTACACACGTTCACAAATAAGCCTCAATTAGACTCATTTTTTAAAATGTCTTTGCACAACGCACGTACGAAACAAATAAAAATAATACGCAAGAGAACAAACTGCATTACGTTTCAAATTGTTAAGTCAATACCACATGCGAGTGCATTTGAAACGAGAAAAAAGAAACATAACAAATTCAATAGTAATAAAAAAAGGCAATGAAAAATGTGAAAGTTAAGAATAATTGCATCCTCGTGTCAACCATCACCATTTTGCTGAAAAATAGTCGAGGTTCGAAGTTTTCCAGCCAATCCTTGAAACCTACAAGATGTCAAATCAATGATTCATATGAACTTTGTTCCAACATCAAAAATCGGATATTCCATGAAAAAATGATTCTTGATCGGGCAGGAGGAAGAAAATGTTGCCTTAATTCGAACTAGCCAAGACGTTTTCAAAAATAGCCTAAAAACAGGTGAAAATTTATATAAATAATGTGCGAAAAAAGTGACGTATTAAGATCGAGGTAAAATAAAAGTGCGCGTCCATTCAGAAGATCTCTAGTGAGGGAACGAGAATATGGCGATACTTTCATCGTTGATGAACAAACACTTGGCCACATATACCCCAAACATTTACACATACCATATATATATATATAAAATATAAATATATAGATGTATCTCGTTGTATATGTATAATAGAAATCTTTGGAGAAGCGATTATTGACCCGCTTTGCTAGGTTGGCTTGGCTTGGTGTGATGCAGGCGGTGAGAGAAGCAGTGACGACAATGGAGCTCATTGGACATTTGAGAGCACAGCTACCTATATTCGCCCCTATCTCACAAATATATACGTATATATAAATGCTTGGAAGATCCTCTTACCCTCCTCATTTGCCAGGATTATACGTATATAGACGCGGCAAAGATGACTATTATAACTATGGAGGGTGTGTGCGCTTGCGAGGTGTTCAAACGCCTATACTTATGTATATCTGAAAGTCTATATATCGATATATCTATATATACCAGTCGTTTTCCTCTCTCCTTTTCTCTCTCGCTCTCCAACATTCTATGCCATAGCCCGCGAGGCTCTAAGATTTAATCCGTTAATCTATTCCCGTAATAAGGAATCCATAATGAGCCGAGAGGCAGATAGGGAGTCGCGCAGCAGTGAGTATTCTCTGAATGTGAGGAAGAGAGAAAGATATAAAAGAGTAGGCTAGTGGGAGGGAATGAATTTCCGGAGTATAAGAAGATCGGTAGGGTTTCATGAAGAGAAAAGGAAGACAGAGTTAGGAAGAAAGGTGCATAGCTTTCGCGAAGCAGTTCTGCGAATCCTCGGTTCTCCGCGGTGTAGGGTTGGATATATATGAGGGCAGTGGGATCCGCGAAAGTCTCTTTCTCCACCTCCCTTCCCCCTTATCATCCCTTTCACTTTATTTCTCGTACGACAGAGACGAAGAATAAGAACAGGTGAGAGGAGGGTGACTCGAGAGAAGTAAAGGAAGAGGGCGTGAAAGGAATAAGGCGTCGGTGGAAGGAGGTTAATTAAGCCCTCCTAATATAACTTCTGGGAAGTAGTAGCAGCACCAAAGCGTAGTCATATACATTAATATAAATATATATATGTATATGTGCACGCGTAATACAACGACAACAACGAAGACGAGTTATCGAGTATTATTCTCTGAATGTGTCGACCTCAAAGACAATGCCTTTTAGACTTCAAATTTATTTATCTTCAACCTCTAAGCTCACGAAATCCACCCTTTCGAATTAACCTTTGAAATTTCTTCGTCAGGACGGACAATTTTCTTTACTTCACAATTACTGCAGCAGGCCGGAGTGACACTGAATGTTTTAATTCGGTTTAACATTAACTACTCATCGTGGTTGAAATGACAAAATATTTGTTACAGTCCTTCGATTATGTAACCAGCTGAAACTATTGGAGTCTTTCCACTCACAGTCAATTAAGCTTTATCAGCTGTACTTGCGGAACCGTTAGTTCTATTCGCCAGGGAAGTTTTTAATCATAAAAGTTGAACGGAATAATGTGTCGAATATTTAATGGACAAAAGCAAATGTACAAACACTGGGAAAAGTACATATAGCGGACTTTTGTCATTACTATCGTTACGGTAATTATGCACTGATGTTTTCCACGGTAGCCCGGTGCTCTCTTGACTTCATATATACAACAAACGAAGCACATGGGAGCCAGTGAGCGCGAAGAGTTCGTAGAAGCCATCAACGACGACAGTTTGTTTAGTTGTTAGTTATGTATTATGAAGTATGTGTATGCAAATTTAAATACATAGGAAAAGAGACTTAATTATATAGTCGTTTGGTTATTTTTTTTTCTTCTTCATTTACAGGAATACATTATCGACACTTTGTGACTTTCCATACTCGTTGCTTTGACAAGCTTAATTAATTATTATTGGACGATTATAAATGCAGCCTATCTCTCAAAAGATAAGCTTTAATCCGTGGCATTTGTACGCGAAAAGGAATTAGGAAAGTTCCAAATCGGCCCCACATGTTTAATTTATATTGATATAGATATACGTTCATTCGAAACTCTGTGGATAAGGTAATTACGTTAATTGGTCTGCATAAGGACACTTGGCCTCGATAGCAAAGGTTTATATAGAGGAAAATGTAATTTATTAGAACAATGTTTCGACACTGCAGCGAAATGTACTTCTTTTGAGTTATTAGCTCCGTCCTCATGAACACTCATTGCAATCGACAATAATAAACAGATTTCAAACCCCCTTGTAATTTCTGTCGAAACTTACTTGATTCAATGAATTATTTTAATTAATTGCATTCCATGGTTAATTAAAACTATTTATCACACATTATTTTCTATCGTCGTTGGGAATCCTTCAGGATTCAAAATTGAACACATAAACATATTGATAATGAAAAGAATTATCGTCGCAATTGAACTTCTATGAGTGGAAGCTTTGTGAGAATTAAGAATGAAGCTGTAACGTCACCATTTCGAGGAAGACTTTTATTAATTACCGTCTCTCAACTGATTTCCACGGAGAAGTCCTTGAGCATAGCAAAACACATAATTCCCGCGAGAAATGTACGGCAATCAACTCGGATCATTAGCGAATGCCTGAACGGTAATGAGCGTGATTGTAGCTTAAGAATAACGAGTGATGTTAAGTTTATTTTCTTACCCTTCTTCGTGCTAATAAAATAGTACATACTTATATTATTTATAATTATTTATATGTGCGTATATGTGGGCCTTGAATACCACAGACAAAAAGGTGTGCAATCTTTCTTCGTTTGTCAGTCATTTATTCCAAGTTCTATCATTTACGGTACCGACAAAGTTCAAATTTCTCATACCCTTTGATTCCGGATCTCATATGGTAATTAGCACAATCTTAATTACAAATTGCTCATCATTAATTGAAATAGTTTCAGTTTCTTATTTATTTATTTATTTTTATTTCTTCTCATTGAACTAGAAACTCGCGTTAAGTAACTCATTTTCAACCATTCACTATATTTGCAACGTCTGTTTAGCGGGGAGTAAAATTACTGAATCTCCAAGTAATGAGGTCGAAATTTGCAGTAACTAACACACCAATCAGTAGCATCTACGATATAATTTCAAGCACAAAAGTGTGAGCGATGAAATAATGAGTTGATGAGATGCTTTAACATTATTGGCTCGTCACCATAACGAAGGATACGAAAGAGAGAGAGAGAGAGAGAGAGAGAGGGAGATAAAGGAGGAAAAGTGAAAGCGAGGGTGCTGCATGGCCTGGTGCAAGCAACGAGGATACATAAACTAATAATAGGGCGGAGCATAACATCCTTGATGTACGAAATACACGAGGATATATAAATTGTTAATGAACAAAAGAGCGTCTGCCAGAAGACTTTATGAGCTATATTTCAAGGGTTGCGCCCTTTTATTTATAAGAATATTGTTATATCTGTATATTTTCATGGAACCTGTGAAGGTATACATGGTCCGCAACCTGATTATATTTCCTGGCTATGAGTTTGTGCGTTGGCCAAATATATATTTATATATATTAGTACGTTAGTAAATAAGCGTATAAAACACTCACAGAGTTAGTATACGCTCGAGCGTGCCAGCCGCGTATCGTCAGTTACGAAAGGGGAAAGTTGAGGAGAAGAGATCACAACCCCTAGACCATGTGTTTATAACATCAATTCCATAGCTATAGATGCCTGCGTATGTTACGAAAGGTTCAACCTTTTCTGGATGCGAAAATCGCGTTAGTTAATCTTTACGTCTTCTTGCTCGTACTTACGGAATTTAAGGCGAGGAGGAGGAAGAGGAAAGAGAGTCGTGGAGTTGCTTGATCGGGCGACGAGATAATTTCCATGTCTTTGATTTTTGACGACCTTTATGCTTGAGCACAGGTCCCTTATGACTCCACCACGTCTCTCCTGCTCCCTTGGCCTTTTGGTCTTGCAACTCCTTCTCTTCCCTTTCGGCTTAACCCGTATTTCTCTCTCTCTTTCTCTCCTGTCTACCCCGTTGTTTCATTGCCAAAAGCTTGGATGTGGAATGTCTGCTCAAGCCTGAAGGAACTCCCGCGGGCAAAAGCGACTATTACCTCGAGGGCTCAACCTTACACTAGTTCAGCACAGATCTGAAGGCTTCAAGATGAGGATCAAGAGCTAGAGTGAAACGTTTTTACAGCGGGATAAAGAGTTGAGAAAGAGAGAAAGAGAAAAAAGTTTAGAGAGAAAGGTGGAAACGGGTTGAGCACTTTGTTAAGTTTTCAACCAAACATTGTCAAGGTTACGGGCCATCTGATAAAGTCCCTTTAATAGCGCCGGAGCTTTTGCTCCTTTGATGTTTTTCAGCTCTGGGAGGAAGAGCGGAGCAGGGGAGTGATTCTAACGGAATTATTTCATAGGTACACTTCGTAAAAATTCTAGAATTTCATGAATCTTGTGGTTGGAGGTGGAGGTCGAAAAACGGTATCGGAAATCATCAAAAGAAAGTCGTTCATATTTGTTCTTGACTTCGTTCAATGACTTCGTCACCTGATTGCCGTACTTGCCATGATTTCGAGCTTCTAAATGACAGTTTCGTTTTTATTCCTCGATCATTTCATTTCGTACACAGCCACATTGAATAGCAAATGATCTCGTCAAATAGACACCAGGCTGGGTACTAGAGTCGTAAATTAAAATGGAGAATGTCTCGTTCAGGAATATCCTCCCCTATCAGTAATAATAATTTCTAATCTCTAATTGCTAATCACCGTGCCCTAATAGGTCCACGAGCTCTGGTGATGACTGTGCAAAAGGGCTCAGGAACAAGGGATGCGGGTCTTCGTCACATATGTATGTATAAAATTCGTGATTAAGTACGTGTGTGTGTATGTCTTTGTGTCGAAATGACGTGAGCATGAGCGAGAAGATGTATGAAAAGGGAGTTGAGTGCGAGAGTGACACTCTTGGTAATTTCAGCGTCGTTTCCCCACTAGATAGATATCGTGTGCTAGGCGCCACAGAGCGCGCTACCTCGTCGTACTATCGATCATTCGGCAGGCCTCATAATTAGCAATTAACTATATCCATTAGTCCCTGATATAATTACCACACGCTATATAACCAGTACCATAACGTTCTCGACTATATGCCACGCTATGGCGTAGCCAACGATGACGAGGACAAGCACGACTACTAACATCGCGCGTCTGCTCTTCTGCCATCTTTCTCTCTTTCTCTCTCTCTCTCTCTCTCTCTCTCTCACTTTGATGGTTGTCTGTGGACGATAACCCCTTCTACGGCCCTATTCGCTGGGTTGATTTTCCTGCGGCATTAGTAGGTACATCAGGATAATTATGCGATCGATTATTTTTGGGCTGTTCGAGAGAGGGTTGATTACCACCCCGGATAGGCTATGCGTGCAGGAAACGACAGAGACGAACCACTGTATTACACAATATCAGCCAAGTTTCATAAACGCACATGACAACCCCAATACATTGTTTATAAACGACCCAAAACGGCCTAAAACTGATCTATTCGTTTTGCAGCTAGTAATTACCGATTTTTTAAACAATAGTCCATCGGATTTGAATGTTGATGATCGAATTTTGAATGAAATTCAAACTTGATAGGTACAAAGTTTATTTTAGAGGTGAGCTAGTTCGGAAAATGTTCATGAATTTCATTGAACGATTATTCTGAAAATAACCCGGATCCTCGAGCGAGTATTTGTTTACGAATTGTACTATTTAAAAACTTCTCATGAGCTCTGCTCGAAACATGGCTCAAATTACAGGAATGTTTACCAGGCAAGTATTAATCATCGAATATGTAATTTAAAACTAGAAAATTTGGTAATGTGTGCCTCGAAGGTATTATTGAGAATATTATATCTCGTTGTCTTAGGGGTTGATTTAATTGAAATATTTAACACTGACCTCTCTGTTATGACAGAATATCCCAAACATCATTTGCCACCATTAACATATATATCTAAGGTCTATTATGCTTTCACATTAAAGTAGAAGCCACAACTGCCGTGTATACAGTATTTAAGGGATGTAATTACAGTCATTGCCGCAGATAGATATATGTCAATACACGTGTTTGTTACACTGGGTTTCGTGACGCGAGAGAGACTGAAGCTTGCGTTATTACGTGTGTGAATATATTCGATGATATTCAACATCGAATTATAATCATACTCCGGTATATGTTGGTATATGTAGCCATATAAATACACGCAATATTAGGTATCTCGTATGTTCTCTAATACACGAAGCTCACCCCGAAAACTTTTGCGTAATTATTATCGGTGGAATTGCCAAAACCGTTGATTATGGCCATTACCAACTGTCGGTTAAATATAAGAAGGTTGGGCGCAACCGTCATACACATATAGATACATACATGTGTTGGTTGAAATTAGCGGTGTGGCTAGAAACACGGCCTAGAACTATCTTGGATATAGCCCGCTGATTGCGGAATTAGAATTTATATGGATCTGTGCACGCGAGCCACGGAGCTTCCCAAGCGATAGCGTTTTACATCGAACAACCGGTGAGAAGGATCGGCGTGAACCATACTCTTAGTATATTCTTATTCGACGAACAACTTCAACAGACTACGTCCGAGCACACACCCATAAAAACATCTTCAATACTCTGAATTATCTAGCTAAGGCGTTTCAGACGATCCTTTTCTAAGTTTATTCTCCACCGAGGTCGTGCTGATAATAAAAAATGGAGAATGATAAGAAGAATTCAAACGGCTCGACAAGAAGGATTTTGAAAGGTGTAGTGGGATGTTCAACCTTCAGAAAGTCAAAAATGACCCGATGATCCAAGACGTTTTGAAAGCTTCAACAAACATTAAACTTTGTAAAGCTTCGTTGTCCAAATTGTTGATGTTCAAAGGACCATTTTATCCTCCATGTATCGGTCGGAAGAATATTGCAAGACAAAATAGACGATGGTATTTGTCGCTGTGTTCTTTGGTCTCCCATGATACAAGGTGGAAAAGTCTTTTTATGCAAAGATGCATACATATATAATTAATCTTTTAACGGCGTTCTCATACAGCGAAGAGCAACGTTCGATTCTCTTATGCATATGTATAAGAGAGCCGAGGTCTACGGCACTCGAATTGATGAAATTTCCAACATTAATTGTATCACAATGGTAATTGAATCTGCGCCGAAGCGCCGTTCTATTTGAACAATAGTTGGTTATATTATGCAGATTTCCGTCGTGGTCCTGTTCCTCTTCCTCGGTCTTTCCCTAGTTCCCCACTATCTCCTCGTCCTTTTCTCTCGATCGTGTTCCATGCCGTGCTTTCTGCACTTCTTCAGCCCTCTCGCACCCTTACGCCAGAGAGGTTGGGGCAAGAACGAAAGGAAGAGAGAGAGAGAGAGAGAGAGAGAAGGAAAAAGAGAGGGAGAGAAAGAGAAGATACTGAACATGGACGGAGTGAGGCGGAAGAGAAGCCATGGCGGCGGAAGAGCCAGAAGGGAAACCAAGAAGGAGTGAGACCGATTCGACGTGGCAGAAGTAGCAGCACCAGCAGTAGGAGCATCAGCCTCGCCTTGCTGTTTAAACACAGACGATATCAGAACTATCCGCCTCCCGAACTAAAACCGTATGCGGAACACTTGCCAGGGTTAGATGCGCTACTCTGCCAACGCAAGCTCTCCTTCGCTATTATCATAATTGCGCTTAAAGTTCAACCAAAGTAGCGAGAGTACTACGACTGACCTTCCATGGCACCATCACTGCTCTCTCTCTCTCTTGTCATTCTATATGTATAATCAAATCTATACATAGAACTCATATACGTGGTAAATCTTAGCGTCAGCATCAAGAGACAACATTGTTTCGACAACTTTGGGGATTGCGCATCCAGCCAGTCACCTGTCTTCCTTTCCACCGGGCAATCTCATACCCAGACAATAAACTTCTCACTAAATCTTGCAGAATCAAGTCATGAATTCAACTAAAATGGGAGAAAAATTTCACTAACAATCAAAGCAAATTGATCAATTGTATTAATTGCTACGATGCAAGGTTCAAATGTCATTTTACGATCGTTACATTTTATGATCGTCACAATGAAAACAGTTAATCTAGGACTAGGAAAAAAATTGTAATTGCTTGGCAGATTTTTTACAATGATTCGACACTTTAAAAGGTGGCACATGGAAAAACAATGACTCCGTAATCAGTCCTCTTGTAAATACGTTATGTTGTTGTTGATGCGATATCAGACGATGATCAACACTGCCATCGGATGGACTTAGGCAGCCATCGTTTCCGTAGGTTTCCAACCGCGTTAATCGTTCCGCGTAGGGACTATCAGGGATTCCGGGACTTTGCCATTAGAGCCTCCATGATATGTACATCGATAGCGAGTATGAGGCAGATAAAGAGGACAAAATGAAAGCGGGAGAATAGCAGCGAGAGAAGGAAGATGCGAAGGACATGACGTGCAGAGGGGATGAATGCGGGTGTGTATAGGCAGTTGTGGGAGAAGCTTTGGCAGTATTAGGAACGTGTTAGGGTTGTCGAGGGATCTCACTGATGGAGACAACAAAAGGACCACACGCATCGAAACGTACCACTGGACAACGTCACATTACGCTGAAATTGCTTTCCCTCATTGTTCCCCCCAACCCTCTACGATCTAACGTTTCCCCTGTGCAATCGATGTCTTCGAGCAGAAGCAAAAGTTCAAGGTACTTTCTTAGTTTCGAATTGACTTTTCATGATTCCTGGAATTCCTGAAAGTGTCAATATTAACATCATCGTTGACATATGAGACTAATTCCGAAATCTACAACTATTCTATAAATATGTTCCACGTTTTTGAGTGAAAAGGACAGAGATTAAAAAGGTTCCATTGCAATAAAACAATTAGTTCATCATTCATCCATGTGAACCTCTATTTCACGATAATTGAGGATTCTAAACCATGGATAACACGGACAAAAGAGTTTTCGTTGTTCGTGCAATCCACAACGATCCACCGTAGGATCTGAGTGAGCACGTGCATGGAGGCACCGCGTGTATAAGGCGGGTTCGTTTGGAGACACACTGAGTCCAGATATCGTAGTATGTAATGCAGATTTCGGTCATTTTAGTCGCGTTTGACGTCCGTTTTCGGTATTACTCGAACTTGTGTTCAGCTCCGACGGCGTTGCACCCGTCGACAAACCTAGTATACGAGAAGCAAGTGAGATGGTGAACGGGACTGAGAGAGATAGCGACGGACTTTGCTAGCGAGCGTTACTCTCTCGGTGCTTGCCTAGTGGTGTGCTTGCTCGTTGCTGAGCTCTCTCGTAGCCCTGCCAACGAACAAACCATCCAGCCAGCCAGCCTGCCTGCCTGCCACCACCTCATTTGAATTTCTAATTAGGAAACCTCCATGCAATTATTGGATTAATGTAAATTACGAGAGCTGGCTCGGTCTCCGCCACCGCTACCACCACCACTACCATCACCACCGCACAAGGGTGGAACTCACTCATTCCATCCGCTCTTTCTCCTTTCTCTCTCTCTCTCTCTCTCTCTCTTTCTCTCTCTCGCACTCTTACCTTTCTCCTACATCTCTCATAGTACTGACTATTCCACTGTCCTCGATCTCTCTTCGTCTCACACCATTTTCTCCTACATTCGTTGCATCCCCACTCGCGAATCCCTAGCTCTATTCTTCTCTCTTACTCTAACTTATCCCTCTGCCCCGCTTCTCTGCAGGGGCTGGGGATAATTAAAATCCGTTGATTAATATGTAAATTTAATAAGATTACTGTTCTAGGAATGCCCGGTTCAGACAAGAGCGCAAGTGGAAGAGAGATAAAGAGGTATAGAGTTTTGGTGGGCTAGGTGGGTGTTCCGATTGTGAGAACACCCTCGCTACCGCGTTCTCCATTTTCTCCTTGTCTGTCTATCTATCTTTGTTGAAAGAAGTAAAATCCTTTGTTTCTCTCGCTTGTCTGGTTAGTATATAGACACCCGTATATGTGCAGTGAGTAGTACGTCTCATGTAAGAACAGGTGCAATCCTTAACCATGCAGGCAAGTCTCCTTTCTCCTCTCATCCTGCTCCTGCTCCTTCTTCTTCTTCTTCTTCTTCTTCTTCCTCGTCTTCCTTCTCTCTGCTCCGCGCTCGGACTACTTTGCCAGGAGGGGTTTGGTAATGCCGGAAGTTCTCGATTGCTTCGACCCCCGTTTAACGCTATAATGCAGATGATGGCAGCCACTCTCACCACTGATTTCATTTCATGTTTCCCCCTGTATTTTGAGGTGGAGACACGTAGATAGCAATTATTTTGAGTGCTTGCTCAAATCAGATGTACCACTTTAAAGTCAAAGTATCTTTGGTCCTAAATTCAAGAGGTTCTTATTGTTGATGGCAATGATTCTACAAAGCCGAATGATGTAAAATTTCATGACTGAATGGTGCTGTCTACTCAGCAGCAAAGAATCCTCTGAATATTCTAATCCAAGGAATTATTCCATCAGTTTGATTCAGCAGAAAAAATCTGTAGAATGAATACGAGTCACAGTTGTGGCAGCAGCTTTTTTCCATGCAAACGATACCGAGATCATCGTATGATGACTTGGACCGTCATGCGGGAGGAGAAATATACAACGAGAACAAGGAGTCCACGAGGACAATATGATTACATATCCTGTTGCATACATCCTGAAACAAAAATGCACATGCACACATGAAGCAGCCCAACTTTTTATGCAAGGGTTGAAAATAAAATTCGCGAAATTCGACAATGAAACTGATTCGACAAATTTCGGGGGGGCATTTTTTGTTACAAAAGTTAGTGCATATGTGCGTGTGTGTCTCGTTGATGCGTATATAAAAAATCCATTTGGACCTTCCGATATGCAGCCCTATCCCTATCTCTTCTTCTGGCTGTTCTGGGTGTACGCGGCACGGAAAAAAACCTCGCTAGTGAATGTAGGTTCCGCATCAGGAATGGCACCGCGGCAGTATTGTTCGCCATTGGACACAATGCACTCGATTGGTTGGCTAGATTTTTACAACATTCGTTGGCCCCGCAATTTTTTTATTTTTTTTTTTCATCCCTTTGCCTCTTTCACTCCCTCCCTCATTCAATGTCGACTGCTTTCGGATGTTGCATTGCACGCACACAGAAGAACATTGGAACAGAGCCTAACCCCTGGTCCACCAGAAGGCTCGTATAATCGTTGACGCGTCACTCTCTCTTTCTCTTTCCTCCCCTCCTCCCTCCTCTTTCTCTCTTCTAACTCTTTCTATATATTTGGCGATTTGCATACACCGAATAAAAGAGTATATACGGAGAAAACGCTTGGCGATTCTCCGCGGGAGGACCGAGAATGGCAAGCTGATGGTGTGTGCCCGGGGTGTACGAGGATTGGGTGTGATTTTGCAAACCCTACACATCTCACACCCCCGCATGGACTTTCATAGCCATTTTTTTTCCATCTCCCATACAAAGTTACACACGCACACACATACAAATAAAAGCACGCACATATAATCAACATCGTGAAAAACTCACCGACTGAACAGACTATAATGTAACGACCGAAATCGGCTACCCGACAATACCCAGCCAAAAACCCTCCCACATGCTGTTTCTGCCCCTGCCCGCCAAATAAGCCTTTTTTCGTTCCATCCTTCCCCCTTTTTTTCATCAACCCCTCTACCAGGCAGTCATTCTGCTGTGCAGCTCTCGCTATTTCTAACGCAATATACGTTTTTTCGGTTCGTTTCGCATTTCATCTATAATTAACGCATTCAGTATTGTTTATGGCTTTTGTTTTTTTTTT
>JACEOJ010000206.1:0-10447 GCA_013761285.1 Campoletis sonorensis
AAAAAAAAAAGAAAATTCAATAATCTCGAGGGACCATTGGAAAAAGAATAAAAATAAAGAGAGAACGGAAACGAATACTGTAACAGCAGCTCGTACGATTTGTCGTGCAGAGAAACAGAAGACAAAAAATGAAACGAACATTCGTCCAGCTCTTTTGATACTCGATAAATTGCGTTCGCAATACAGACGAGACGGAATGGAGGACAGGATATGACTCTTTTGAGTGGCCACTCTAGAGAGATTCGAAGCCAGATGCACGAACGAGAAATACGATATTTCCTAATGAAAGACGATCAGAAAAACAAAAAGTTCATTTTGACAACGACACACATGTTTGAAAGGTTATAATGTTTCATTGGACTGGGATTTCTGTTGTCTGACTTCAATGCCTGTTATTATAGGAAAATATAAGACTTTTTCAAATCTAGGTCAACGTGTTGGATTTTTCAGCAAGGATTTTCGAAGTATTTTTAAAAACAGAATTGAAGGATGTCTCACACAAATCGAAATATTCGTCTGAATCATAATTCTTATTACGTAGATATGATTGTCGATGATCGTCATCAGAGAGACACAATAATTACAGGAAAACTGTAAATATAGCTCAAATTACTGTTATTTCGCACAAGGTTCAATAAAGTAATGATTATTATTATACTGGAGATAAAATGGCGTATCGGGATGAAGTAGGGCGATGAATATAGCTAGTCTTGTTTAAGGGGTTTGGGTTCGAATTCGTAGTTGAAATCGGATCCCCACAGTTCTCCCACACACTGTGTATGAAATCGTCGAGAGTCTCTTTTTTTCTACATATAGAGTGTCGCGAAACCCAAATTTGCAGCGATTATCTTGATTTAACCATTGAATGTATGAATTTATCGTTTTTTTTTCTTTCAAAATAGGCGTTTTCGTTATTTTCATGTATATTTCGTGCTTCATGCCTTTAGAGGATTAAAGCAACCCATCAGTTGCATGAGTGAAAGAGTGATAACTGAGAAACAAGTACACGTTTTCCTAGAAATTAATTGATATCTCGAGAGAATAAAAAGTCTATTCGCTGATGAATTGAGAACAACCTGTCACTTTAGCTTTTCTCGAAATGTCATGCCTTCTCGGAAAAAACGTGCAGTCGATTTTTAACGATCGTCCAACTGAAAGATGACCTTAAATGGAATTTTTATTCAAAATGTCTATGTCGGATATATAAAATAAAATTTCTGTCCCTAGTGTTTGTAACGACTCTGAAATCGATTTCTGAGGCACCCTGTATATGCACGGTAATCCACGGTATACAAAACGCTACAATGAACAGGGGGTTGGTTTGCAGAAACAGCAAGGGTTGGCATTACCCCTGCTCCGCGTCCATTCCCAACAGTTGTATGCGCGACCACAGCCAGTACAAACGTCCCTGATTGTGAGCTGAAATCGAGAAACTCGTAGAGAACTTTATACAAACGAAATACCAGACGAAGCGAATGGAAGCTGCGGAGAATTCGAATGGGCTGAAAAGATTTGCTTGCTGGCAAATGGAACGATACAGGGGGGTATTATTTTTCGACAGTATACTGTTTGGTCGTTGAACAAACATGATTAGGGGAGTAGCACCAGAATAATTATTAAGTCTTGCGGCTAAGTATTCGAGGATCTTACTCTTTTGAGATAAAAACAAGTAAACTTAATTGCAGCGATTACGCATACGTAAATTTGCATACGTATGCGTAATTGCATACGTAAATTTGTTCGTTTCAATGGACATGTTTATGTTAACTTATTGTAAAAAAACTTCTATAATTACAATGATGTCCGTCAGATTATAAGACCATTTTCCGTCTTCATATTAATAAAACATATAAAAATGTGAACTGTCATATACGTTCATGGAAAATGTTTTTCATCCCAAACATTTCTCAATAGATTTTGCTTTATTAAAAAAAAGAAACTTTACGACTTTCCATAATTTCGAATGTTGAATCTTTCCGATCAGATCGGAATAAATTACATGATAAATGCATCAAATTCAAGATGAATTATTGATAGACACTCGTCTATAAAAGTGACTAATGAGAAGAAAATCAATAAATAAAAAGGTGATGAGCGATGACAGAGGCGGTCTCTTAGTAGAGTGTGAGAAAGGGATAGACGATAAGAAACATCGAGACGGCGATGAGTTGACTGGAAAGAGAGGGCAGGTAGGCGCGTGCCACTTAAACCACCTGAAACGCGGTCACAGCATCGGCACGTCTGATTCGTGCACAAACCCAACGAAAATCTATTACTGGTGCTGTAAAATTCGACTGTGATGCTGTTATTGGTTGGGACCAACAAAGACTACATTTTTTTCATAAAAAATTCAACAATAATCATCGTAAATAAAACTTGTAGTAACGTATTTCGAAGAAATGGAATACTTTTTTTTGAAAAATGATATTCTCAGTTAAATTTCATTCAATAAAAATATTGCTCGCACGAAAACCTTAGACGAGAACGAATTCGTGGATTCAAGAAGAAAGGGAACGGGACGATTGCCAGTTTGTGAAAAAGAACAAAATAAGTTACATTTTTGCTCATTCAGTTAAGATGGGTTCAAAAGGTCCGTTTACTGATTAACAAATCCATCAAAATAATGAAGTAAAAAAGTTTACGATCTATAACTTAACTCATGGGAGTGAACGCAAATTGAATGGCACGAGTGATACTGAAGAGAGTAAGAGATTCTGGAAGGAGTCTGACTCGTATTCATTCGCCATACAAATACGTAGGTGATAGGTAGAGTGAAGTAGGTAAATAGCTTACCGCGGTGACCCGTCACCTGCGTTCTCGTTCTATTGAGAGCACAAACCCGCCTGCTTGCCCGGAGAAAAGAGTGCTCAGCGGAATTGAACGAGAACGATGCCTTTCTGCTTTGAACAACAGACAATCGAACATAAAACCTACCTTCCCTTCCCTTCTCTCTATCTCTTTATTTCTTTCACTTTATTTCCCGTTCTTTCCCTCATTCGATTCATCTCTTTTCCTTTTTGTTGCTTATCTACTCGCCTCTTCTCATCGTCATTTCTATCCACTTCTGTTACTCTTTGTTTTCCTTACACTTTTTTTTCTTTTCCTATTCCTGTTTCTCCCATTTTCCTACATATTCACCTCGCCATATACCAAACTTTATTTTTCCGTATTCTATTCTCTACTCCACATACAATAGGTTCAACAATGCTCGATTGATCGACTTGTCGGATATAAAGAAGGGTGCTGAAATATTTTCCTTCCTAAACAGATCGGAATTCCATTAAGCTGATGTGAAAATCCGCACAGTAGGGAATAAGATTAATGGATCGAAAGGATTTTCGTCCTTGTTCGTTGTGCATACATTTTCATTTAACTTAGACTTGTAATTAATTTTCCACACGTTTATTGCGTTGGTGCAAGAATTTCGATTTCGAAAAATATATTTCGATCAAAAGAACTTTTATAAATGGCAAACCTCATTTTTTCTGCAAATCCGATCTGATTGAAATTTATCATATTTTCAATTGAAATGGCTCGACAAAAAATATTCTTTGATCAATGACGGCTAAAAAAAAATAAGATCAACAATAAACTGTGTGTATATACACTGAGAAAAAAATTTTGTTCAGAGAAAAAAAAACTGGTTGACCCAACAAAATCCTACGGTCGTATACGTTCAAATAATTTTTGTCGTAGTATTGACAAAGTATTTTGTTGAATTATCAAAAAATAATCGCCTTTGTTACAACTAAATTTCGGCAAGGTCAACCAAATATGGATTTAGTACCTCAAGCTCAATTAGTTGGATCAAAATCTTCTGCGAAAATTGGTTAAAAAATATTCTTTGAAACAAGATACAAAATATTGGTTATGAACAAAACTTATGATGTAACAGCAAACTGAACGTTTGATGTAAAAATACATTTATTTTCCGCACCTCAATTAGGATTGAGACTGAAACATTATTGTTTTGATGCAAGCTTTCAATGCTTCAACGCGACTTAAGTACATATTTGAGATTAATAAATGTGCAGCACTACAGACGTTATATTGTTTTACTGTGGCTGTATATTTTGTTGGATGTGTAACAATCCAACAAAATATTCTGTTTATGGAAAAATATCAATAATTAATTTTGCAAAATATTAGTTTGATGTAAATACATGTTTTGACATGACAACTGATATAATGATCAGTCCAAATATTCAGCAATCTTAGAAGAACAACTTTTTTTTTTCGTTCCACCGAACGAGATTCCAGCGATCAAAATATTCAGGTAACAATAACTAATTTTTTTATTTTTCTTTACTAAACCATTACTGTGCAGCAACTAAATGTTTAATGCTGGTGATTGTATATATGTTTGTTGTTTTGCATACATATTTTGTTGATATGACTCGCCCAGTAAGGTGCACCAAGCATAAATTTTGTTTACGACATCTCATGTCTCAGGTAAACTTTGCAAAATGAGACATATTAAAACATATACATGTAATGAAATATGTCGGTACGTTCAGGTATTGAAATTCCTCGATATAATATCAGCTGAAAAATGTCTTTTGAAATACTGCAATTATGCCATTACGATTTATTACAGGGGGGCGTATAATTAAAATAATTCATAGATTATGATAGTGATTTGTTTATTAAGTAAATAAATGTGAAATGCCGTACAATAGTGCTTTAACATCTATCAAAGATTTATCATAAATATATACAGACGAAAAATAAAGGTTCAAAAATATTCGTCTAATCAGTTGAGAACGATAAATCAAGAATTATGATGATTACAAAAAAAAATCTGGAAAAGATGAGGATAAATAGTTTTTCCTGTTATGAAATGAAGGAATACGAATATCAAATTTTTTAAATTCATGCTAACGGCATGGAATATAATGTTTGCCGTCAGTCATGCGGTATAACTTCGTAGGAGAGTAAGAAACAAGGTCTGAGTAATTTATTAATCCCCACTCGTTTGTGAGCATTACTTCGAATGCATTAAAGTGTCGATTGACTTGCAGAGTATTTACTTTTACATAAAGAAAACAAAAATCTTCGTCTGACAAGAGACCTATGTGTTTTATCATACCAAACGTTGAGCGATTGGCTTTTGACTCAATAGTAATCACTGCATCTAAATGGTAAATTATGCCGTTTTTCTTGACCCACGAAGTTGAAATACAATTATCAGGAATATGCGATGGAATAATTTTTCGGAAATAGCCATAATCTTGCAGGGAAGATAATTTTGTATGTAATGGAGGCCCTCGACTCAAGCGGCTGGAAAACCCTTCGTCATTCAGAAATCGACGAGCTAAGCTGAGCTGATGTTTGAGAGCGAACGTGTACGCTGGATTTCGACGCGATTTTACAACATTGGCATTTTCCTTTGATTTTTTATGTTTTGCTTCGAAACGAATGCAAGACAGATACTTCAAGGGTCCAAATTTGTGCATCATTCGAGGGTAATGGAGCAGTAAATGGTGTTTGGGTTTTAATGGTTCCGAAAAAGTTTTAATATACAGCGAGTGGTGTTCTGAAATTAGAGTTTCAAGTTGTTCAATAGTTGCAGGGCTATATGATGGTGCCAATATAATGCTTTGTATGTTACGTAATTTAAGATATAACTCCCACACTGGATGATTTAGAGGGACAAGATCGCCAATAAGCAAACCGAAATTCTCAATTAAAAATGCCATTTCCGATGATGATATGATGAGTTGTTGTGTTTTAAGAACAGAGTCTGGTATGTAAACAGGAATATTTTTACCAGCACTCGTACCGTAATCAAAATTTTCAATTCGCGATCTCAAAGTTTCGAGAGAAAACTTTTTTTCATCTTTTGTAAAAATCTTGAGCATTTTTCCGATTAAATATCTCCATACACCTTCATCAAAATCATGCATAACATCCAAACATCCATTTTCTACGATATGGAAACTCGCGATCTCATTGAATGCACACTCAGCGTTCACCCCTCTCGAACAATCCACAGAGTCTTTGCTATAATTTTCAATTGTACGTAAGAGTTCAGGTTTTTCTTTAACGGATTTTTGTGCTCCAGCTTTGTCAATAACACAAATGCGACACCAATAATTCGAATTGAAGGAGGTTGTAAAATCTGCTAGAAAATTAACGCCAAGGTTATCCCCAATTATTGATAATAATGCGAGATACACTGTGTATTTTTGCCCATTTATATCAAGGACTACACCATTTTTTTCGAGTTCTTTGATTTGATCTATGATATTGCCAAAAATTCTTTTATTACCAATACTTTTATGATCGCAAGAATTATGTAATTGAGCCAAAAAAATATTTTCTAACATACTGCTATACTGGGGTGGTAAGCAAGCGATTGAAAAGTAGAGAGCACCGAGCTTGTGAATATTTTTATGAGATCCCAGCACGTTGTTTATTTCGAAATCGTCGTAAAACAATAACAGAGGGAGCACTATTTTGTTTACGAATTTTAGTTCAATATTCTTCCAAACTTCCCCTTGTACGGGAGAAACAATTAGTTCACTTTTCTTACAGTCTTCTAAATGTGACAAGACATGAGTCAAAACATTCGGCAATTCCAAAAAAGATTTTATTATAGATTTAATTGGAATCACTTGAACTGTTGAATTGCATACAACGATTTGACGCTTCCCACCAACATACCGCGACTTCAAAGATGCACTAACCACGATCGATTGAGGTTTTATTAAAATTTTCATATCTTCGAATCTTTTGAGAATCATGTGTTCACTTGTAAAATTGTTAAACGCGGATTGTACTATGTCGAACATTGAGTTTAGGTCCGATGATAATTCTTTACATTCTGCGCAATTATATTTTTGTTTTAATGTTGTTATCAATGTCGAACCGTACAAAGTATTAATCTTTGTTATCAGGTTCGGTACAAACGATCGTGGTAAATTTGAGTCACAATAAAGTTCAGCTACAAAAGCAGCGATACGTTGGTGTGATAGGCGTGCGAAATCCTCAACGTTTAAGCAGGTGTGGATAACTGAAGCAGTTGCACTTGGGCAAGTTTCGGGAGATGAATGCTTTAAAGAATTTGTGTGTCTGGAATCATTACTTTCAACAAGAACGTTACTTTGCGCTATATTTTCTGATCTCTGTGTGTTCGCAATGTCAAAATGTTTCAACGTCGCATGTCGTTTGTAAGAATAGAAATTATTGAAGCTCCGACAACAATTCTTATACGGACAGTTACAAGTTGAACCCATTGAAATTTTGTGTCTCAGTTTCATGTGACTCGTTAGAACATCTTCTGGCAGTGGGCTCGAATCACAAAAAGGACAAAGGAACATTTTTTTTCTCCAAAAACTTTTACAAAACCTATCCCTAAGCAAGATTATGGCTCATTATTATTTTTTCGCTCATTCAGTTTTTACCATTGGACTCAACACTTATCATGTCTGTTATTATTTCCATAACATGTGGAGACACTTTGTCCCATTTTGTGGAAAACTTATACAAACTTTTCTGTAGAAGCAGCCACAAATGTTCGCTCTCTGGAGGATAAGTTGCGTCAAGCGCATGAAATGCCTTAAAGCAAACGTCGAGAGCTTTGAGACCGGAGGGTACCTGATACAGAACGGTGTCGATGCATACGTAGTAACTGGTGATTTCCACGTACGTCAGTCCAATGGCTATGATGAAGGGCTGGAGTGTGAGACGACGCTTTCGCATGGCTTCTCGCCGAGTCTCTTGAATCCTGATCAAATCACCTGACGTCTGGAACAATTAACAATTTATTGCCTCAAATTATATTCATCGATTTCCAATTATTTTTAATAATTCATATCATTTTTGAGAGTGCAGCAATGAAAATATATATTATTACCGGTATGTGCACAATGATGCTATCTTTACATTCGCTGATCGACGGTTTCCAGTGGACTTTCTGTGATCTCACACGGGTTTTCGGAGGAACAATGTGTGGTAGAATAAAAAGCTGTAGAAAAATCGTGCTATCTGTAAACATTAAACATTTCCAATTAATTTTTTATCCGAATTAGAGTCATTTCAACTTATAACAATGTTTTTCATTAAAAAACATGATAATGAGTGTAGCAACTAGAACATCGACCATGCTAAATAAATCAAACTCACCATCAGACAACTGCTCCAACTGAAGCAATTTCATAAAGGATTCCCCAGTCTCGTCGTCCTTTTTGACTGTGCGAATATTTTGAAGTGTCTGAACGAAGGCAGACCAATTTTCGAAGTTTAATTCGATGTTTGTCAAATTCAACATCGCAAAGTCTGCGTCGATCAGTTCAAAACCGTTCGGCTGCTTGAGTATCGGCCAGCGTTCAAAAATGTCGCAGACTTTCAGGGATTTTTGTGATTCGCTATATTTTCGACGGAAATCAGCAGTAACTTTCCATTTTTCTACGACGAGCTCCCAAGGCTGAGTGTGTTTGTCGAGCCAGGAAATCGCCTCCTTGACTATGTCGGAATCTAAATAAAAAATTAAATTTAACATTTTCATAACAAAAAAATTATGCAAAATTTCACGTGTATTGAAATAGCATGAAATGAAGAATCATGTCAACAACAACAACAACAACAACAACAATAATAATAATAATAATAATAATAATAAAAATAATAATAATGTAAATATCTTACTTTCTTCTTCAGGCACGTCCTCGGAAGTACTCCTACCGGGGAGCGTTGAATCGTACTTTGTCCAGTGTTTGAATTCCCGAATTTTGTTTCGATATTTGTCGACTAATTTGCCTCGTGATACGATTGATTTGTCCGTTCGTGAGAGTCTTTTTGGGATTGCAGGAATGAAATATGTGTCAGCTACCTCAGTAGGGAAAGCTTTCACGATTGTTGCCGCTATATTACTGAAGTCCGTGTTTGTCAAGCTGTATATAGATAATCCGATGGAATTGTCATTGAATGAAAAATGTAGGAGAAACGTAAGGGAGAAATGTGCTGAAGCTACGTTACACTGGGAATCATGAAAACAGTACGGATAACATAAAAAATGAAAAAAATACCGAGGCGTTTCTGAGAGGATTTCAGATAGGATAAGGTCGACGATAACATTACGACACTTTGGAGATAATCTTTTGCTTTTTTGGTACGAATGAAGAATCGCTTGACCCTGGATCGTATTGCCGAGGATCGATTTAATATTTAAGCTCGTTTTTCTCAATGCGAAAGGAATTTGTTCCACAAAAGCATTCTCCCTCTCCAAAACATGGTTTTCGCGGTCGTACGTAGAAGCTGAGGTCGGTTCATCCTCACCACTATCACATTTGTCTGATACTTGATCCAATTTCTAAATCAACGAAAAAGTTTAACGAAATACAGTTTGAGTGTATATATCGAGAAGTATGAATGCAAGAGGTCTCGGAAATGAACATCGTAACTTCAAAATTGCAATCTAAAAATGGGTATAATGAGATTAATACTAACACGTTGACCGTACGCTTCTGTCCATTTCTCAAGAAAATGGAGACGTAGTCCGATTTTTGGAAATAATTCCTTAATTAAATCTTTATTCAGTCCCGATATATTCTCTTCATCGATTCCGTTCTCTAAAAATATATAATGCACAAGTTGAATGAAAAAATAAATCTCGTATCACGACAACGAAATATTTGGTTGGATCGAACACGTATTGGTTTGGGAGACTCGGGCATATTGTTGGGGAGATCGAACTTTGTTTCCACGTCTATTACTATAGAAAAAATATGTAGAGAGATATTTTTTTTCTTCGTAAGTATTCGACAATGTATATAACCCGAAAGACGATACGGTGCTTGCCTTTATTTATTTTATTTTTCTATAGATATATTTAGTTACACGTGTTTGACATATACGTGTTCAATACGTGAATTCGACCTTCCGACGCTACAATGTTGCTTGCTCTGTACGCTCGCTCCGAATTTCACAAATTCACCTCCAAAATAATTCCTTGAAAGACGTTATTAATATACTGTTAATCAAGTCCAGAGAAAATGAGTTAGAAAAAATAATATTGAATCGTTTTTTTTTGTACATTTTGATGTGAAATTCGATATTAAGTATTGTGGCGAAAGTGGTAACAAAGCGCGGTCTCATATCGAACGTTTCGTTGCAAATCCATAAGCACTTTCCGATTTATTAACATTATTTACATTCTATTATAATATACATACCTTGAATGATGTCGATTATTTTCGATGCGATATCTTCGTTCAGCTGCCAGGATTTCACTATATTAGCCATTATTTTTCACTATTTTTCAAAGATCACTCGCATTAACCGACTCGATTGTCTCAGGAGACGAATGAACGACATGTGCCGCTGCCGAAACGCGAAACCGGTGTCGATTAAGTGGGGGTTACGCGCATGCGCTACGGTCACTATCAGCAACAGCGCCAAACGCAAACAACCACACGTTGTGTGAGATCAACAAAATTATTGTTTT
>JACEOJ010000206.1:14003-81361 GCA_013761285.1 Campoletis sonorensis
CTCTCTCTCTCTCTCTCTCTCTCTCTCTCTCTCTCTCTCTCTCTCTCGATATATATAAATCGGTTGGATTGTTCGACCGCGAGAATAACTGTAATAAAAGTATAAAACGAGTTCGTTCAGGGCAAAGAAGAGAATTTACTCTCTCGCTCTCATTCAATCGTAGCTTTTGCGCCTACACCTCGACGCTCCAAAACGACAAGAGATTGATATAAATATATATATAAAACAACAATATATATACAACGCTCTCCGACCAAGCAAGACACGACGAACGAGGAATCATCTTTTTCTCGTTTTACCAAGATCTGTCTGAGCCAGGTTTTCTCCTCGTGGGATTTCACGTCCTGAAATATAAATGAATTGGCACGCGATTCAACGTCCTACGCGAGCTACTTTTTTCGGTTTCATCCTACGAAGTAAATGTTGAAAAACCATAATTCGTTTTTTATTTTCTTTCACACACGTTTAATTGCTCATGAAAAAGTGTTTTGGAACGAAGCATTAAAAAAGAAGGGTCATTTTCGAGCATACTTTCGCTCAGTCGCAAGCAAATATTCCCCCTTATTAATCTTCCTGCTTGATAAGAATTTTCTTGCAAATTTACTTTACGGTTTTAGTTTTCACTTCAATGAACGTGACACATGCATTTTCTATTATTTTATTTTACACCCCAGCCATGACAAAAATAGACACCTGCCGATTCGCACCCTTAAAAGTCCCTCAATTTACCCCCACATAACGCGGATTAGTTTGAACCCCTGATCGTCCCATAACTGCATACAAATTGCAAGATATTCCAACAAAAGTGAATCATCGCTTAAGGGACGATGAGGCTTGTACTAATTGAACCTTTTTTTCGTGTACAAAAGAAATTGTGGCTCAAGTAATTTTACTGACATTCATGAATTACGGATTAGCTTAGTTCTACGATAATAATCTCAATTTTTATTGAATGTAGAGGAAAGGCACAAAAACGATAATTTTTGTACTCTTATTGAACATGTATAGAAAATCCATTTTATTAATGCAGAGGAAGAGATTACCGAGTTCGATTGTGTTGAGTTCGAATCGATTTTCTCTTTGTTGAAGTATTATTGGATAAAGAGCATTGATGTTCTATAAACAAAGCAAAGTTTCGTACATGGCTCAGCACGTTTTCTCGCTTCGATCACATTGCAGTAAGCTACACAGTAGAAAGCAGCGTGCGAGAGTTACGAGTTTCTTGCAGTGACAATAGCGAGACCAGAAGTGGGAGGAATTGCTGAGCCAAAGCCAAGCTCTTTAGATCTCTTTCACTTTCTCCTTCCGAAGTGATAACGTGGGCGTGCAGTTCTTCTTTATCTGTGTTTTCATGTTACAGACCAATAAATTTGTCTGTTTGGCGAATCGCCATTCTGTTTTCGAGAATTTTTGAAAAATTAGTTAAATTGCTTAATTCAACTTTTCGACTATCAACCGAAGAAAAACTGCTCATGTTTTGATTCTAGAGTCTCGTTTGCACGGAGAAAATGTCCGAGGTATGGGGTAAAGAAATAATAATTGAAGACTTATTGGAAAAGTCATGCAAATGTGATTAGTGATCGACTGCGATTTGAAAACATTGATGTCTGATTATTCACTACATTCTCATTGGCCCGAATCGTCAGGTATTCTGATTCGCTACTTCGAATTTGACATAATGGTGGTAGCCTCCAGGATTGGTTGGCTTGGCAGACTCGTTCTTCCCTACTGCGGACAAGATGGTAGTGAGACAGAGTGAAAACACGAGAATTGAGCCCTGCTCTGAGTAATATTATCGAGCGGGGTGAATGCTCTTGCGCAATATGCTCAGCTGGAGTTGATCACCAACTGCACGAAGCGAGAAAAAGCAAACAGCAGCAGTGAAGCATGCCGGCGGAGGCGAACAAAGTTTTATGGCTTTTCGCTGTATGTGATAATGGGCCTTCCATCATTAATTGAGAAAAAGCTTTTTGAACATTTGAAATAGTCACCCTCATGTGCCGCCATGCTGAGAGTAATGCTTGAGCATTCCATCGTTGAAGCCTTTTCAGCTTTGACATGTCATTCTAACTATTCCAACTCCTTCACTTTGTAGTTCGAACTTTTTGGAAGTTCGATTCAGTGGGTTAATCTGCAGGTAGCATAAGAATCTATTTTTTTTTTTTTAAGTTTCGTAAGACCAAAGAAATACCATTCTAATGAAGATCAAGACGGAACCTACATTTTGCGCCGTGAATTGGAGTCTCCGTCCTGAAAAAAATTCGATTCGACCTTATGTAACTTATTGATTCGCAAATTATATGCAAAAAATCAATCCAAGCCTTATTCGTTTCTCTTTTATTCTGTCATAACATGACTGGGTCTTGGACCACCTCCGCTGCGTGTCGAAATATGAGAAAATGAAAACTGAAAACAATATTGACATGATTGTGACAAAAGTGACAGTGTGATGAGCGTTTTTAATGGTAGGTGGAGGACTACTTTTAGTTGAAGAAGATGTGAGAGTTGTGGACAAGAGTCTCATGCACGACAAGAACTTTCACAGAAAGTTTGTAGACCTACTGCATGGAAGCCACTATAGATGAACTGTTACCAACCAAGTACCTGGGGGTTTCTGCATTTGTATGTCGATGTCTCGTATATCATTCGAGTTCTGATATACATGACTAGAGATTGAAGGCATTGAAGCTTAATGTAGGCGTCGGTTTAGGGACACGATTGGCTCGAGGGCATGTTTCGTGCTGGGTTGCAAGAGGATTAAAATTATTACAGTGAAGTTCCAAGAGGAAGAGAATTGGTTCGAGCCAAAGAGAGAGAAAAAAATATCCAAAAAGAGCTGGAAACGTTGCTTGTTAACGTCGAGAAATAGCTCAAATTCAAGACCTGCCCTCGGCGATCTCTCCATTCACCGTTATCGTTGAGTGGCCGATGAAAACTCACAAAAGGTGACAATCGAAGTTGGCAGTAGGACTAGAAAAATTGCGATTGAAAAATTGATGCTCAAGCGGAATCACTGCAGGTTAACCATTTCGTAAGTCGGTGCATGATTTATTTATAGTGACAAGGGCTATTCATTTAGAGAAATTAGATAGAGGTAGAGGGTAATCTAATTATTCGATGGTAAACTCGGTTAATATTAATTCACAAATCTCATGTGCACGCCCGGTATTACGTGTTCGTCGTATGATGGTCTATAAGGGTCTATAAGGGCTCCAAGTGGTTACTGTATACTTTATTATATTGCGCACATTTTCTCTCTGGTTGAATGGTCATTAAGCTGAGAAGCCTTAAGCCAGTGGATACACAGTTCGAGCGTCTTATGAGGGCCATAAAATGAGCCACAAGAGCGGCTTGACAAGAAGGAGAAGAAAGAGATGGAATCACCACACAGATAAAAGAGAGTAAGAGTAAGGACAGAGGGAGGAGCAAAGGGAAGGTGAAGAAAGGAGAGAAGCATCGACCTACATTCGAAAAGCAATGTGTCGTGACCCCGGTATGTCCTTACTCGCTCTCATTCGAGCGCGAGGGTGAGCCCTTGCGACCTCGATCTCACACCACCGATTACTTATTACAGCCCAAGCCAGAACCAGAGCCAGAGACGCTCGCACGTATCACGAAACATTGGGCCACTGACGAGAGAACCGTTGAGAAACAAAGAAAAAAATCTACGATTCTGCTCTTGCCTTTTTTGACTATTAAACATGAAACGAATGTGTTAATCGGTGCGTTTAGATCGCTCAATGTTGCTTACGGTCAGTCCCATTATCATTTGTTAAAGAACTACCGTCTGTGGGCTTTGATCGAGATGATTGTTAAAGATATTTTTGTGGTTGACAATATTTTAATGCTGATACAGATCGTCGAAAATAAATCCGGGAGTAACAAATAATCGTGTCATTTACATTTTCTGGCACTAATAAGGATTCCATTTTGAGAGCGAACTATAATATCTTTTCTTATTGAGCTGAGCCAACAATTAGTTGCGTCCCTAGGGATTATTTGGAAAAAAAACCCCCATTCGGTATTCCTTTCTCTCACAATTTTTCCAGAAAATTCGAAAAGTGAAGGCTAAACTTTAGTCCTTGTTAGTGCTTCTTCAAGCACCTGGCATCGACAACGGCAGAGCTGTTAAGTCACGGAGCGAGTTAATTAGGGGAGTAATTAAATGTCAGGATTGGGGTGTTTTCTGTCGATAGCACGGTTGTGTTTCTGAATATGGATGAGGAAAATAGAAGGAAACAGAGAAAAATGAGAAGGAAACCAAAGGAAGTGGCGACCGAGAAAAACAGAACGGAGGCAGGGCTCAGGGACAACGAGGGCCAGCATTGCACTACCCTCATGATGTGTGTGGATAGTATTGGGGTAGATGCAGACATTGGTTTAAGAACAAATGGACAGGGGACTCCAGAAGAGGGTGACGAGAAAATGTGCACGCAGAGATGACGCCCGAAAGAGGGGCCCCATTTGGTATAGGGAGTGAGTGTTGGAAGAGAAATACAGAATGGACGTTAGCTAGGGTGAGAAGAGTTTTGGAGGGCTGAAAACGAGGAAGGAACGTGTGACTAGAGGTCGATGTGGCCTCGAATAACTCTCAGAATCCTCTTCCTTTTTCCTTCTCTCATTTCCACCCCCCACCCTCTTATGCTCGATATCTCATACTGTCCTGTATGCCTCCTATTTATCTCTACATTTCCCCATCCATTGCAAAACCCATCTACCACTGATTATACTTCAATCCCCACACTCCTATCTTTTTTTGGCCTGGTAACGATCCGCCACTTTTTTTTCATTCTCGATGTGTTTCCTGCGCAATATTCAAATGCTTTGCTCTTGTTATTATGATTTACTCGGGATTGGCAAAGCGATGCCTCAAATTTCTCCAGCTGCAACCCACAAATGCTTATTCTTGCATATTGGTAATTTTGTTGCTGAAATATTACGGGCCAGCGGTTTGTTGATCTACAGATATGGGATCCGAAATTTAGGACAAACGAGCAAACAATTTAACATCGATTTTGTAAAGGTGCATTGCGATTGATCCTGCAAACCCATGCTAACCAAAACATGGCAGACCAATATGTTTCACGATAGAATATACTGACCACCGAATGCAGCAGCGCAAATTGATCACATCAGTAATTAATGTTCCGTTTGCATAATAATTAATTCATGAGTTTACATCAATATCGATACCAATCCCAACTTTTCGTTCCGACGTTTATTTCTTCTAATGAAGAATAATCTTTAAAACAATAGCTCTGCCTAAAATCTGAATCCAGCAGGAAATTAACAGGGAAGCAGAAACAATTAGTGACAACTGATTCGAAAATTTTATAAGCAGTTTTTCCATTCAAGTTTTGCATCGATCAATTTTCAGATCCAGACATTTTTTCTATAAACAGGAAAATCTCATTTTCGAAAAAAAACCTTTGCAGAATTATTTAATTTTAATTTACGTGAAAGAGTGGGTGTTTTGCCAACGTGTTCAAGGGGATGTTGTAACAATCTACATTTGCCAGGATTATTTGTGACATACGGTTCTGTTTCTACTGCAGAATCCCTGTCAGGCAAACGAGCTTAGCCTCAACCTGCTATTTCACCGTTTCCATGTCAAGCTCAACATACCTGGAGTGCATTATTGATTACCCGGCAAGCACCCAAATTTCCGAATAAACCGACGCTCTGAATTCTCTAGCTGTATGTACTATGTCTACATAGGAAGAACGGAAACGTTCATATACCATCATCTCATTTCACGTTCCATGACGCACTCAATGGTAACAACGAAGCTTCGCATTAGCACCATCTGGGGATACGCAAAGAACGTTTTACCATTACCACATGGTGTGCACACACACGCTATCCAGTGACAGTGTGTGTGTCCAGGGACTGATGAATCTATAGCTCGTACGTCCCTCTCGAGACTCGTCTGCATGACATTGCGTGAAATAATCATGCATGTACTTCGTAATCGTGAGCGAACCTCTCCATTTATATGTAGTTATAATCCCGGAAATATACCTACATATATATGTACGAGAGAAGAAGAGGGTGGGGGGCGGGATGAGTGAGATATTTATATATGTGTGCACGGAGTTCCATATGAATGGCACCCTAAAATTGTCATTCGAGGAGAATGTGAAACGTTGAATACTACTTTTGGGTTAGCCTGTACAGCGATATCTCTATCCGTCTTTCTTCATTCCTGCATGTTTCTCTGTGACTCGATAGCCTGTCAGAGACCTATTAATAATAACCCAACGAGATGATTCAATGAGTCAAGCCAGGATCGAATGACAAATATACCTCGCACCATTCAACGCCATAGGACGAGAGAAACGAGCGGACATGAAAAGATTTACATCCGCGAAGTTGTACAAATTTTATATAATTATTGTGAAGGGTTTTTATCAGCGGCAACACTTTTTTATTGAAGGTGCGGCAGGAAATTAAGCTACCAGAAAATCTTTAATGGCGAGAAAAAAAATACCCGAAGTGCAAATGAAAACGCAGTAATTAAGCCACGGTTGTCAACGATGATGAAGCTGCAATTAAAACTCATGCCATCAGTTTAATTTAAACGAACAAAGCGACTTTTTCAGCGTGGTGACATTTTTTAAAGGATCGACTTTTATTTTATTTCCAATTACCACGACATTGTTATTTGATTTTAATGGTGCATCATTCTACTAGAAATTCTGAATGAAGCTGCAGATTTTTGGAAAGCCGTACGCGCTTAAGATCGCCGCTAGGCTCAGGATGTCAAGTTACATCTAATTATTTTAAAAGACTCGATCAAGGCAATGACGTCATTATACAAGTAATGGATAACGGGACTTTCGTAGCTAAGGCCCCAACGAGAACAGATGCAGCTCGTGACTCTTTGGACGACCATGCTTAATTATCTATTTGATATTTCTCAACCTTTTCAGTCTTTGAAGTCTTTTCAGTCGACGGGTCTGGTGAATCGCAGTATTTCGAATTTACAGCCAACTTTAATATCGAACGCGTTATTTAGTGTAGACTTGCGTTCAACGAAATCAAATTAACCAAAAGACTATGACTATATTTTTAGTGAATAGAAAATGCTTTTTTACGGAGATTCGGGGGCAAGGGGAACGTCCGATTAGAATCCAGACGACAGTCTGGATCGGAAGTTGAATAAATTCTATTCCACTCCTCGCTTGTTAACTCCACACTGTGCTTGATCGAACTTAGTCAAAGACGATCTTGCTAAGTTAAATACTTTTTATACTCTGTGAAAGGATTCTGAAGTATTTAAAATATTCATAACCTAGTTGAAGCGCTATAGTTAGTTTATTTGTTACAATACTAACCTAGTTAGAGTCTATCTAACCTAGTGAGACCTTGCGAACCTAAAGAATAAGACCGATTACACCTGGTGATAATGATTGAAACGTAGCTAAAGTTCTCCAACTAAAAATGACATAAAATTTTGCAAAGCAATGTGACATTTAATGCTACCAATGAATTATTGCAAGAGTGAATTGAAAAGAAAAATAGTCACTGCGAGACAAAGAGATATATCGTCAGTTAGCCCTGACACGTGCAAACACCAGAAAATTGTGTTGCCAGTTCTCAGCCTCGGTCTCGGTGGTCTCTCTGTAACACAAGAGCTACACAATGAACACAGATCACAGCTAAGTATATCGCAGTGTATACGTAGACGACGAGCGACTAGGACGTAACATGTGTGTCAATGTGACACCGCAGACTTCATAATGTGCCATTATTAACGAAGTGTGTACGTTATACAAAGAGTTGTAAATGTATCGTAGCTAAGCTCGAGTTCGAGGCGACCAGCATTAACTATTTATGAAGATCACTCTACCTTCGACCGAAACGTCTCGGCATAACTATACCTCGAATAAGAAAACTCAAGACTGCAAAGCTTTCATGAATGGATAAAAAAGATCGGAGTGAATGAAGTGACATGAAAAAATAAATTTAAATATAGACTGCAATGCATAGAAATCGAAGTTCTTATCAGGCAATCTTCGAGTAAAAATAGCCTCTGTTTTAAATTCTTCTTGTTTCTTCCTTCAAAACAAATAGAAGCAGATGAAAAATAGATAAAAAGATGCGAATTGCTTTTCGATGGGATGAAATTATCCAACGATCAAATGAAATGTGTTATAATTTCACGAAACACGAATAAGGGAGATGGAAGCTTCGCGAGTCGAAATCGGGTTAGAAGGAGCGTCACAAGTGCCGTTAGAACGATTTCACAATGGCGACTGATCGCTCCAGCAGTTGTGGAGTATACTTATTTGCCCATTCTACGTATAATGTAGCCTTTGATATTGCGACGAGGTGAAAGGTGGGCGGAAGGATATGAAAGAGAGCGATGCCAACGGATTCACTCGCTTAACGTTAGAAATCAAGTCGTCCTCCCTTTACCGTTCGTTAATCTGACCTGGTCCTCCAAAAAAAAAAGCCAAAAATTAGAGACTCGAGAAAGTTTCGCGTGAACACAAGCAGCGGAGAACTCGAAAGCCGTTTAGATATTTTAAGATAATTTCTATAGTCTACTAATCTCTCCGCATATTTTAATATGAATATCGTTTAAGCATTGGCACAATTTTCTTTATTTTGACAAAAAAAAGAAGGTTTTTACGATGATTCTTCGATCAATGTTGCGAAACATTTTTCAGTTTCTTTGTTGTATTAACTTTATTTTAAACTCAATTCAAGTTTTTTGATGTATAAAAGTAATGTTTTCTTAATCACTGGATGGTTTTTAATGTTGCAAAATATATGTCAGATGTACACCAATTAAACAGAGGTCAACGAGTCATATCCATTTCTATACCGTGTAAATAATGAGGGCGAAATTCCTTTCATTAATAGCATTTTCTTTTTTTACGACCCGATATATCGAAATTGAAAAATAGAAGCACAGCAACCTGATATAATTCTCAATTCAATCAGACTGAATATAGCCAATGAAATTTCATCGATCAGAGAGACAACAACGAATAAATTGGAAGTATCAGAATTTATACACCATAGCTATGAATTGAATAATTACATTTATTACGTTATTGACAATCGATAAACTTCATTGTTTACCGAATACTTCGCTGCTAATTTATTCGTAATTCAATCGCTTCAGATTATCCTTACTGTCGGTATATATAAATCAATCCTATCTCCTTGTCCACCGTGATTGCCCAGAAATTCGTTGAGGCTATATTGGTGAAAACTGGTTTCCCAAATTTACATACAAAACCGACATGCATTTATATAATGACAGAAATAATTCGATAATTATAAATCTATAAATTATTCGAATGGAAAAAAATGCTTTCTCTGACGAAGCCTGGACCAACGCGTTTTTAATAGACGAAGATTGAAGCTGACTAGGTTTTATCGATCCACAGCCGAAATCCATTGTAATCAAAAGTTATTTTATAAGTTCGAAGTTTTGTTGATTTGTATGTTCCCTCATAACTCTGCCACTGCGATTAAAGAATCGTTACCTAATCTGCCAGGCGTTTAATTGACGTGCCAGCAATGTCCAACGAGCAAAGCCGCGAAGGAAATCTAGTAACTTATAAACTCTTTTCATCCACTCAACGTGAAAAGAAAAAAAAAAACAACTGTTGCAGTAAAAAGGATCGAAAATTTTATTATAGAAGCGACAAAGCCGAAGCGGATATTTCATTTAATCTCATTCTATTTGAGAAGAGAATGTCTTCAGCAAGCAAAGCAGAAATAATGCATGTTGTAGCGACGACAAGTACAACCGTTGTATTCGTGTGGGTAGCTCGGGGTAGGAGAGTTCGAAATACAGATAGATCAGTCGTGAAGGAAGAAGAAGCGCAATCGAGCGGGAGAGAGAAAGAGACGAGACGAGAGACTGAGCCAGCTTGGCTGGTGATTAATAGTCCGGGTAATTGGCATTCGCTCGTTAATACCGTCGAGAGTCCTCTCGCATCCGCCCGTCGTGGAATTACGCTCGATTGCATTCCTGTGTCGGGTACATCCGAGCTCCAATGTAAGATAAATTGGGAAGGACCCCACGAGTTTTCATGCGCATTTAATCACTAGTCAATACGTAATACGAATCTTATCCATTTTCGTTCGTTAACTCAACGAAAACGCAAATACTCGTCAACGACAGATTCCATCATCGAAAAAAAACTTCAATAGAAATTATTTCATCGATTTGACCTGCAACGCTGTTACGTAATAGTATTAAATTCTGTCTCATTTGAATGAAGCAATTAATATTTTTTATTTATGTTGTCATTTTAACATGTTTTTCTCACATTTTGTTTTTAGATGCCAAACAAAAATTGTAACATTTTTACAGACAAACATGGCGTATGGATTTGACATTTTACTAGAGAAAAAAAAAAGGAATTCCTTAAAATTAGCTCCCGAACGTCAGAACTCTGGAATTAATCGATGGACTCGAAATATCGCGATACTGATCATTATTTTATTATCGGTCTCGTTATGTGATAGCCACCGAATTGATTTAGCGTCATTTTCGTACTCAAATTAACGGGTGGATGAACCCTAACTTTTAAAACACTCAAATCTACTTTAAACCAGTTTCAAGTGGATTGCTAATGGTCCAGTTGAACCATTTTAGAATGGAAAATCATGGTGTTCTTAAAGACACTGTGATTTAATGTGGCTAAACGTTTGCTTAAATCAGTGCGAGTTCGGCCCTGATTATTGTCGAAAATTTTACAGTATATCGTTCGAGTCCCGAAACACATGTGATTACTATTTTTTCCAGGGCTCTATATGCACTTGACACAGTTTGAGGCTAGAAATAGGTCAAAGTTCTTGCTTAATAAACTGCTGTAATGTAATCCAAGTTGAAATATAGCTGCTTAACACTAGGCAAATGGCAAATGGGCTTCAAATTTTCACAATAGTTGTGTGCAAACTGAATAAACTAATTAACCAAATTGAAGGTTAATTCGTATTACAGAGTGTTTTAATGACATTGAAAAATATCAATAATAATGATGGGTTTGCAGATTTAGTGTATTTAGTGCATTGAATACAGCATAAATCGATTGCGAAAATTCAGGATCTATTTTTCTAGTGAGAAGCGAGCAATTTATCCCGAGTCCAAAAAATTTCAGCAGTCCTTCGGTAAATATTTGTTGAAAAAAAAAATCAGAATAGTATACTCCTACCATAACCTCAATATGTGTGCATCATAAAAATTCTTAAAATATCAAGTTCGATTGTTCCGAAAAAGAATTGGAAACTTTGGAGTTTGAAAAAGTGAATATTTTACCAAGACGAAAGTAATTTTTTAGACTTTAATTATAAGCGGGAATGTATTCGTGAGAAGTGCTATTTGTGCGAAGAATAGTGCTATGACGAGGTTTGGAAAAAAAAAATTATTTGAACGAGTGAGTTTGACTTATTTTATAAATGAAACAGTCGTTGATTCTAGTGGAAAAGCGCTGGCACTCCTCGAAAAAATATATATAGTTCGACAAAACAAGTACAACAGTCATATTCAGGTGGTTAAAGCACCAAAGATGCTACCAATTAAACGACTATTCGAGGGTTTGCATGGTTGGTTTGTTTACGACTCTATTTTAGCCTTTTATTAATAAACCATGAACAGAAACCTCCCGGCAAAGTGATCAATTAATCCTCGGTATCCTCAATCGCCCTCATCGTCTTCGTCATCGTTGTAGTCGTCGCAAAGTTGTGAAACGTATATATGCCACTTTCACTATCGCGGCCACGTTTCATAACTGTTATTATCGAGGCCGTACGTATATTTGTGTCTTTCTCCGTATGGATATATACGTGTATATATTTGTGGTTCTGGCAATATGGCGTGTGTCAGTTTGTTGAGAGTGTGCGTTTGTGCACGAAGAAGAGCTTCGCCGTCTCAATGAGAAGATTCATCAGGCTGAGTACGCAGCCGAAAGTGCTGAGGAAGCCAGAAACGAAGGGGAGAGACTGGGAGAGAGCACGGGGGGGAGGGGGGAAAGAATACTCTTGTGAGCTCTTGAAACGGACGAACGGTCATGATGGCAAGTATCTTGTGCATGGTGTAATCTTTCACGGATTTTATTGTGTGGACACCTTGAAGATGTCTGACCTAACGATTGATAATAAAAACAGAATATCTCGTTTGAAATAGTCGTGCTTAGACAAATAATTCATAATTTTTGAAAATAAAGATTTAAAGTCTTCGGATAAAGTATCGCGGTAAAAGATAAATGATCTGATGCAAAACGATCCATCCATTTTCTCATTGAACACATTTCTCCTCCTAATCGACCTCCCTACACACCTCAATACTCGGCTCATTTCAATGAATCACGTATTGATATTCTCATAATTGTTATGGTATTAATTTAAAGCCTCGTGCTACTTCGCAAACAAGAGTTGGATTGCAGATTATATAAATTGGGTTGAGGTGGGTCAAGGAGACATTTCAACGAGGTAATTTATTGGTCAACATGTTATTGGAGGCTCTATATCGTATTTTCAGATAACTCTTATGCATTTGTTTGTAGAGCGCTGATTTCTCTTTTTTTCGGTCGATAAAGTCATTTTATATGACGACAAAACGGAAAAAGACCGTATTATTCATCGATCAAACTTAACCCAATTAATGATTGATGACTTATTCAATTGAGGCTAGTCACGATCCATCACCGACCGTTCCGTGGGTGTCAAACTCATTTTCTGTTGTGATTGAAGCCCCTAGAATGTGCTAAATCATGATTACACCTCATGCATAACCAGAAAATAAAACGCTTTCATTCTGTTTATATTCAAATCCGGTAATTGTGCTAGGCTCAACTGCGTTTCCCTTCCGTATTGCATGAACCACCCACTGTAAATCCACGTGATTCTACCTCGACAATCTCTCTTTTTCCCTCGTCGCTTTTCGGTCTCTGTTCCCGTTGGTCTTTCCGCTGATGTCGGCTCCAAGCAGCAAAGCAAGCGTTATTTATGCCGTGCCTGTGCTTGCTTTCTACTTCCAACACTATACAGTGGAACAGTATCGTCGAGATAGAAACTCTATCTCGTACTGGCATATTAAATATCTTCCCCGCAGCTCTAGCGGGGGAGATAGAGAATACACATAGGAGAAAAGGTGCTTTTCTGTAAACCAACGTGATGCTCCAGGACTGAAAAGGGCCAGCAACGTCATACACACATTTCGCCCAACAGCGCTCTCTCGCTTTTCCAGTAAACGACCAACCAACCAACCTACCAACCAACCACCCTCTATAACATATCTTGCTCTTCATTGCAGTCTCGCCACTGTCGTTCCGCCCCTTGTTCTCTACTCTATTCTTTTTTCTTCCATTCCATTTCGACCAGACGAGCCTTCCAACAAAACCTCCACTCCCCCGCAGGCAATCACCACTCCAGAGGACATTCGTCCCGTCAGAAAAAGACAATTCTTTTTTCAATAAAAACAAAAAAACAAATAGCCGACTGGATATCAAAAACCGAAAGGGTGGAAGATGCGGGGATTTTTGTGGGAATATTGTAATTCTTTTGTAACGTTGCTTTTACGTTAACTGCTTGGGGAATATCCTGCTAACAAGCCCTGTCGGCTGTGCTGATTAAACACGTCCATTATCAAGAGTATAGCGCTCGACTACACGATGTTGGTAAACTAGGCAATCAACTATATTGGAGCGGCTTTTTGGCAACAGAAAACTTTTCAAATTTATGTACCAGTTTTAACAGATAACCATCAGCTTCTACTTTACAGTAAGCCATCAGTTTTCAATATGAACACAGCAGTCTGGCAAGACGAAGTTTCCAAGGCTTGTTTGATCGCGGTTGTATTTCTAACGAATCCTTTGTTGATAATTTGATTGGAAGTCTAGAAAATCGATCATGGGAAGTCCCTATTGAGGCTGGAGTTCGTTGCACAATGAGTGGCCGTCAACCACAGATCCCTCTTGTGTCGATAGAATCGACAGCGAAGTAGGACGCTAAATTTGACGACCGTTTCAGGCTGGTCAGGAAAACACCATACTCGGTCAAATTGACGTCCTGCAAGGTCCTTCGTCAAATTTCGATGATGAAGTATTACCGGAAAATGGAGAAACTTGGTAACCAAGCAATGGTAGGTCATTTTTACCCCAGCAACTGTAATAACTCTACAATGGTCGTGGACCATTGGGTCCAGATGGAACGCCAATATATCTGAAAGCTAAGCAGCTTTGCATCATTTTCAACCTATAGCGATTGTGATTGTGCTTTGATTATGAATTGTTGCAAGCGGAAAGGACACCCGCGAGCATTCATACAAAATTTATCGAAGACTCAACCACTTTTGGACGGTATTTCCGACTGGGTTGCAGCGATACGTGCTTTGGGTTAGATTAACATCCAAGAAGAGTCGAAAATATGTGGGGAACGAAAAAATCAAGATGAACGAAAAATCTTGTTCGATCACTTAAGAAGTATAATCGTTTTGAGAAAACCGCGGCATATGTTCGTCTATATTTATCTTGCTCTCTTGCACATACTTATTGTGCAAAACGCGGAAGCATTTATTTGTCCTTCGACTTAAAATTCAACGACAAACAGACTGTCCACAGATTGGACACGTCGTTTTTATATTTTCTCCCCTCCCAGAGAAGCTTCGACTTTTTGTAATGTCCAACAAATCTAAGTACATTGAAGAATCAACGCTACTCTAACACTCTTTCACGTGCACGCGTTTCATGCCGACTCATCTGATGCTAATTTTCTTTCCGACCACAAAGTCAATTCCATTCTCCTACGGATTAAATCCTGGCTCTATAGAGATTACGAACTAATCAACTTACATTAATCAGTCATTTGGAAAGCTACTGAAGATCGTTTCAATCAATCAGCATCAATTGTCGTACAAGAGTGCTCCTCATCATTATTCATTACACATTGACCCGGTGAACAGAGCTCGTATAAGATGGTATGGACAAAAATATAGCCAGTCGAATGCACGTGGAATTTATTCAATACAAATGACAAGGAATGAGTGTGGAATCGCGTCAGAGTAGAATTATATTCGAAGTGCATGGATCCGCGAGAGTGAATTCGCTCGATTGTATCGTATTATTGGTAGCGATGAGCGAGGATGGTACGGCCCGGTTCGTCACCGGAAATAATCAGTTTCTGCCGCAAGGAATCCCTTCGACGTGTGTCTCTGATGTGTCTGTGACGATGAGTGGAAAAAACCAGACGCTAAGAGACAAAGAGATTGGACGAGAGCACCAAATGAAGCTGGAAACTAATGGACTGCTTGCGACGAGATGATAAAGTCATAATGGGGAATGCGACTAAAGACCTCGATCAAACTGTTCAAACGCTTGCCTGCGTGCATCCCCTCATCGCTATATCGGCATTCGTTGCGCACATCTCCTACGTAATTGTTGTTAAAAGATTGGACGAGCCTGCCTCGAGTTTTGCTCCTTGATACCAAAATCGTTTCGGAAGATAAGAAAAAAACTACGCCACGTATGGGGAGCAGCTTGTTTCGTTTGTCGCTTTGTTAACCTCTTGAATATATCTTCTCCATAATTTATAGGAGCAGATATTGGGAAGCATTCTCGTCCGGAGAGACCCAGTTCTTTGTGTCATGTATGTATCTGTCTGTCCCTTACTTGAACAGTGTCAATAATACGGTATTGCATGATAGCAACGTTGAAATACACGACGAAAATGGCGGTGAAACGGCGTTGATTTTATTCCACTTTCTGGTGAACCCAACTTACGTTTAAACTCAACAAGATGTCCGTGTATCGACACATATAAATGTGTATATATGCGATTGTGTTTGTGTGTACGCACACATGCGGTACTGGGGCGACCTTCTCTCAGGCCTGAGTGAATATCTCGCTCGTTTCGCGAGCATTTAAAAGAGCAGAGGTTGCGCCGTATCTGGAGCGAAGCCCGCGGATAAAGATCTGTGTCACATCGTCGATGGATAACCGTATAAATATATTTTTTTTTCTTCTCCATCGTTCTACCAACATTTTGGAGTATCGGCTTTTCAATCTTTCGTCCCATACATTGTGACGCTACCACCCCAGTCTTTTTTACTTCGTTTTTATTTTTCAATTCTTAATCTTCACTTATTCGCTATACTAGCTGGAGTGGCGTTAAAGAATATCCATAAGATGCAAAGCAAAAAAACGTGAATGAAAATGCTTAAATATTCGAAAATTTCACGGATTCGAGAGCAGGGAACAAGTCAGACAGTCAAGGACACTATACGGCGAGACGTATTTCGTCAACCTTCGATTTTCTACTACTTTTATATTTATTTCTCAAGAGGTGGCTCTCTCGAGGCTCGTCTCCAGGGATGAATACCGGATGATAATTGGGAGGCTCGCCTCCATGTATTTTTGTCCTCGACGTTGAGGAGGTCGTTTTCAAGTCCTTTCGTCTCCCCCTTTGTCTGTCTTGCTTTCGCTCTCTTTATCTCGATCATCCTCAATGAAATCACCAACTAAGATGTAACACCAAGCTCATTTGATAAAAAGCAAGAAAAAAAACTCCAGAGGACACGATAAACCATCACTATTCTTACATAACCTGTCCTTCGACCTGAGGGCATTGAGACAATTTGTTTGACTGGTAAGGTTTCGGAGGCGAGACATTAAATGCCCGGAGCCTCGTGTCAGCATCAAAGCAACTTTCCAACCATGTAAAGGTAAAGCATAAATTGAAACAAAAAACAAAAGAGCTTATGCGCGAGAAACAGTTTTGTCTCGAATAAATGGCTGAGGTTCATTTTCACGCGCGTTTGGATAAATGAGACTTTTTACATCAGCGATCAAATGTATTTTCCTTTACTCATGTTTATCATCTTGAGCAAAACAAGGACGTGGGAAGTTTTAATTTAATAATAATGTTAAATTGATATGGTTTATTCGGAATTGTTGAAGTCAAAAATAATTTTGAATCAATCAAGAAAAACATGAGTTGATAAAAGAGCCTCAATTTTCGGAAGTAAGCATTTGTTTCTTCAGTGTTTTCATTGGCGATGGTTGTACGGTAAGGCTAATATGACAAATTGCCTTGAGTCCGAAGCAGTTGAGAAAGAGTATATATTGAACAAAACCTCGGCCTCGAGGTCACGCGATTCCCGAGGTATAAGTGCAATCCGTTCTAAACTGTAGCTGCGGCTTACTTGGACTTCCGGTTGAGTATGTCTCCCCGATAGGTCAAACTCTCAAGAACCCTTGGACGTCTGCGATGCTGTTTATATCCACACACATCACACATAAGGCAAGAACGTGTTATAGCGAATGAAGCAGGCGACCTAGACTTGTATATGTCGATATATTCCTATCCTCTTGACCTGTTCGCCTCGATACTTGCAATAATCGATACTCTCGATTGCACGAGCTATTGCTCATGACGTGATGGTTTAATACTATACAAAGATGGCCGTGGGGTGAATCTCGCATAACCTTTGGAAGACACAGACTAATTGACTTTTAAGGTAGTGTTCTAGTTTAGAAGGTCAAAAATTGATTTTTCCAGCTCCAATTGATCGTTTAAATAGTGAAGCATTTTTGCCAAAAGTTGAAAGATCTTTAGAACGTACTTTTGAAGATACAAAGCCAAGAGCCGGTGAGAGCTACGCGATCACGTGAAAATGCTACAAACTTCGAATCGCGTTCTCAAAATATTATTTCTTTACAATTTTCCAATTCAGTAGCAAAGATAGCGAAATAACTATTTCACCTGCCGACCCGAATCGAAGCTAATTATCCAGAGAATTGCTAACCATCCCGAAAGAGCCAAAAAAACTGCAAAATAAAACCACTTTCATCAAGTTTGCGTCTAAACTGTCACAGTTTTTACTCAGAGTTTTAATTCACTTTAAAGAGAATTTGTTTATTTATTTTTTAAATTTTCTTTCAAATATGTTCAAAAGTTGGGGAAAATTGATTACTTTTCAACTAAAAAAACCTTCTCGACAATCACCTTTTTTGGACTTTTTGAACTAGAATACTGCCTCGAGGGAGGTTCTGAATATGTTGCTCAGTATTTTTATTTTCAGCCATAAGTCTAAAGAGACCATTAAAATCTATGTTACCAGTGGCTCAATGGTTGTCTAAACATTTTTGAATGTATAATTCTTTCGTATGAACGATCTCAGAGTAGGCAAAATAATGAATTTGTAGATGAAGGCCTAAGTGAAAAAAGTGAAGATTGAAAAAATAATAAATCAAAATAAACTCGATGACACTGACGTTGGATCCGAACGAGATCTATTTGGGCAAAAGCGGAAACGAGTTGGGCCTATATGCAAATTTTACGTATAAAGGAGGGGCGAGAGCGACTGAGCGAACGACATCGATGTACCGTAATCTCGTTACAGGGCCGTGCTCTACCGTTGGCTGTACCATCAGCAGCCGTAACGTAACCGTCAACGTCGTTGTATTCACTGACACTACAGGAAATCGCAGTTTCGTCATTGTGCACGTGTTTACAAGTTTAGTTGATGTGTATGTGTGTGTGTGTGTGTGCTGGTTCAGATAACTAAGGCATAGTGCGGCTGACTCGGATGTGCCGTGCCTCGGGCTCAGTGAACAGTAAAGGCTTAGTGTCTTTCTACTGAAAGAAGTCTTGACAGGTCCTCCAAGACGCTTATTTTGGTGTTGTGGCCTTTGTCGCGTGAAACAATTTATGCCATAAGAAAAATGAATAAAAAAAATTATATATTTAGCCTCCTGCCATCATCACGACGTGCCTTCAAAGATGAGCGCTTACAATACGTTATTTCGGACGACCTGGTGTCCAAATAAATGATCTGTATTTATAGATTCGATAATTTCATCACCGGAATCAAAAATCAAACAGGGAAGAAAGAACGAAAGAAAGCGCCGAAAAAATCGTATTAATCGTTTAATCAGAATATTTTGCTTGGATATTGGACCTCCATATATTCGCACTAAGAGGGGGGGGGGGGAGACCATGTCAAAATGTAATAAAAAAAGAGTGGTCGACCTAGCCCAGGGTTCCCAGACCCTGACTGTTCGGTAATGACCTCAATTGTCCGTAATAACAAATTAAGCATAACTACACAGATAAACTGTTCATACAGAAGAACCAAGCGAGATATAGAATACTATAAGAATTAAAACAACAAGAAAAAAAGTAAACAAAAATGAAGCCATGACACGGCGAATATGTAGCGTTAACAATTGACGATAATGATGAAAAAGGTTCATAAATTGCGAACTCGACATTGCCACGCTGGAGTGGACACCCGTGGTCTCCTGTCAGGGTCGATTACTATTGTCCGTTTACTATTCTTTCGTATACGTCGTTGATAGCAATTTACGCTCAATCAATCTCACGATTGAGCCTCATTCTGTTTAATATGCAGTCTTGTCAATTTTACATTTATCGAATGAATGTTCATTTAAAAAATTTTGAGGGCCACGAACGATATTTAACGAACCTCGAAGGCTCATGGAATATGAATTGACTCGATCGAATCGAATATCAATGAATGTCCGGAAAAAGGGCTCGTTTTTTATTTTATTCTTTTTTTTAATTATTGAACATTGAACCAGTCATCTAAAAAAAAATACGAAATATGAATCACAGAACTTTACATTCGCCTATGAAATAATTGAATGCTCCAAAATTCTCAATCATGTTCCATATCATTCGGGAAAGAAAGCATCGTGGCGGGAGTTTCGAATGTGCATGAGTCATACGAATGTAACCGGTCGATTAAGGAATGATGACGATAAATTTTGAGGCATCCCATTTGCATACATTAAATGTTTACAAAGTGTGAATTTATGGTGAAACATTAAGAGGACTGGCGGGGACTAAATTAGCTCATGATTTTCATACCTCGGAAATTTAACTCAAGCGAGTGAAACGAGTCTCGTTTCATGTGTAGAATTGATAGCAGTTAACAAAACTCCTCGTTAAAATGACACTGAAAAATTAACGACGAAGATCGGAACACTAAAATTTGTTGGTTGTACACATGATTTTCGACAACAGCTAATGATATAATCACAAGCTGAGGATTTTCGAGAGTTGGAGCATACGGAAATTTATAGTTAATTGAAATTTAAAGAAAAATCAAATAAAGGAGTCCATTTTATGAAAGTTCGAAACACACTTTTAAACTACACCAAACCTAAAATCCCCTGTGTGCTGAGGGAAGGTCTAAAAATCATGATCCCTAAGGGCAGCTGAAAACAACAATTATTATAAGAACTATTTTAAAAAAAGACATTTTCGAACTACCCTCGAAAAAAGCATGCAAAATCAAGCAATATCTTTTTTTCTGTCTGAAGAAAGTCTGGTTGAACAAAATCGATAAACGTCTCCTCGTGTCTGAAGCTAATTACAAAAATTTACGAGTGCATTCACTGATGTGAATAAAAACCTCTGGGCACTGCAACATTAAACGAGATGCTGTATAAGATGTAATTGGGATATACGTCGGACAAGCATTGCTTGTAAATTCACATTACACGAATTTCGTAATTAGTTGGAGGGAAAAAAATATCGAAGGAAATTGAATTGGGAAAGAAATAAGAAAGAGATTGACATCGAAAAGGAACAAAACTATTGGCTTCTTTCAATTGTATAAAGAATAAGATACAACGAGAGAAAAAACTGTGAAAGACGGAGAAAGAGAGAGAGGGAGAGAAAGAGAGAAGAGCAGGGGCGAAAAAAATGAGAGAAAGAGAGATCACTGAAAAAGTTTGAAGTTTCGTATTCCCCACCAATGAATGATTTCTCATCTCGAATCGGCACAACAAGATGCTCTGACCGGTTACACTCGACGTATATACGCGTACTCTCTCGAGCGTCGAGAAAAGAAGGAGGGTATAAACCACATTGTATTTGGGTCCTTTAAAATGTGTTACAAGAACGTTTGCCCCAGCGACGTTATAATGGTGTGGTGGTCACGCGGTACATCATCTCGGACAGAGCTTGGAAAGTAAGACAAGGATTCGTCGCGTGAGAGTGAGAAAACTTCTCGGATCGAGCGAGAGGCCACAGGTTTTCAAGTGAGATACGAGCTCACTACATACACGCTCATTATATTTCCGAGTCTTTTGTACCACGAGTACGTAAACTTGCGTTGTTAGAAAATGAAGAAAAAATATAATAATACTTCAGCCAATCTGAAGAATGTTGTACTGTTTCTATAAATTCTCGTGTCGTAACGACAATACGAATAGATTTGAAAAATATACCATAACGTTGGACTTTCCAAATTCGTCTGAGGATGAAAGTTTTTATAGAGAGACATAAATTAATCGAAACAAAACTGTGAAATTATAAACAGGCATTTAACGATTATTGTTGAAAAAAAAGGTATCACTTTTTATCATCCACTCTCCAAGCTAGAAGTTCACAGGACAAAATGAGTAACAAAATTTGTTCGATCGGGTGTATTTATATGTGTATCTTTTGTCAGTGGCTTGTTGAAGAATTAATGTCATTCTATTAGTACATGAAAACGCTATTATTTGATGTGATATCTGGGAATGTATTTTTACTTTAAGAGAAAATAGTTTTGATAGAAAATAGTTCCAGTCTATGATGAATAAAAAATCGAGTCGAAGCTGAAGAGAGAATCGATGTGAACAAACGTCTCGTTTCTAATTAAATAATTGATTGATCTATTCTAGGCTTTTATTTTTGGTATTTTTTTTAGGCTAATTAAGTAAGACGACTGCAGAATTGATTCACGTGGCGAAGTTTTGGAAAATGAAATTGATCCTCAAGGGGAAAAATTCAAATAATCTTTCAAATAACGTGTGAATGAAAGTATTTCTACATCAAACCATGTATTTGAACACAGAAATTTATAAATGTTAACGCCACTATAAGCGCAGGTTAAATATTTTCCCGAAGAAACTTCAGCGGGGGCGTAGAAATGTTTTTACTCTTAACGAAAGAAATGAGAGATCAGGTCATAGTAGTAAAAAAAAAAATCTTGTGTCACGGTCGTGAAATGGTCGGAGGTAAAAAAGAAAGAGAAAGAGAAAGGAAAGCGAGAGAACCGAGGATTCAACAACGAGGACTCCGCGGCAGAAGAAGATGCCAGTACTCCGTTCTCTCGGTCGCAGAGTATACGCTCATTGTTCTTTCGAATTGGCCTACTTCGAATCGTGAGCTCCGTATGTAATTGTCCGTCGACAATTAGGAATACTGTGTCGCCTGCGAACCCACAGCAGAGTGTCAGCCTCGTTCGTCACCCCATTTCTCTCTGGGGTTGATCAAAAGCGAGAGAAAAAAGAAAGAACAAAAAAGAAACAAGAACGCCACATAAAGAGAAACGTAATATACTGATAAAACGATTTTACGATGACGTCAAATATTCAACACGATTCTTCCACGATTAAGATTACAAGCCTAAACAAATTCGAAAAATCAGGTTTTAAAATACCCGAATTCATTTTTTAAGGGGTTAGGCGTTTCGCCTTTCGTTTTAGCCAAATTGTGGTATCTATCGAAATTCTGTTGACATTTATTGATGGAACTGTTAATGAATTGTGAAACATAATTTTTTCGCACTGATGAATATAAGAAAAATTGCAGCTTCCCAGCATTTTTTCCAGTAAGGTGAATAACGTGACACTTACGTTTTTATTGAAATATCAAGGATGTCCGAGAACAACGTGAATCTACTTTTTCACCGACCGCGAGACTGATGGATAACCTTAACATTTTCACCCCAACTGCGACCAAAATTCGTGATAATACGACCTTTATCTTGATTGTACTTAATTCCCCTGGCAAAATTATATATTCGCTCGTTTTGTATCATTCTCGAAGATCTGACATTTGACACGAAAGTAACGGTAGAAGAGGAAGAGACAAGCGCAACGAGATGCGCATGAGGAGTTTGCGACTGGAGAAATGAAGTAACAAACTTTTTTAAATCCACATAAATTAAAGAAAAAAAAACATTCGTGAGAACATAATAAACGACGAAAAAAGCTAAGTCATTCTGAAAAAAACCTCTTGTAGAAAAATTCAAAATTTCCGGAATATTTCACTAAAAAGATGTTCCAAAATGACCTCGTTTTGGAAAATAACGTTGCTTGCAATGAGAAGCTTCGATTAAAAGAACTCTCGAGCTAAAAGGAAAAGTAATATACACTCAAGAGAAATTGATACGATTCACTTGTAAACCAGTTTCTTCATTTTTGAATTTCACTAATTAATTGATCGATTAAGCAATTAATTGCTGGCTGAGGCAAAATACAGCGAAGCAGTGCTGCCATCTTTTAGAATTTTCACAAACAGTCTCTTTCACAGGCGACACAAGACTCGGTCGATAATGTGTTTCGGTTGTTTGCACCATAAGTCGAAAGAAAGTTTAACAAGTACGTAATGGTCAAAACAGTTTAGAATGGGTGCATAATTTTCATTTTCATCATTATCATTACCGATACTTCCAATTTTACCACATATTTTTCTTTCCAATATTTCAATGACATTATGGATCATTCTATGGTAATTTAGCATTTCCTAATACAACAAACAGTGAATGCACAACGTTCATAAATAAATAACAATAAATATTAATAATATTTGACATCGAAAAGGAGCAAGCGAAACTGGAGCAAGTGCAGTCAATTTCACATGGCAATCAACGTGTCATTTTGTATTGCAAATTTGTTGCCTCCCTCCGTTAAAATTTAATAGTCCGTAGATTTTTATTGAAGTTCAATTTAGTCATGTTTACAACAGGACACTGTGGTAATGAATTTCTGTACTGAGTATTTCGGGACGACTGTTGACTTGTTAGCAAGCGATTCTTTATAAATTCGAATTGCAGATTAATAGAGCCGGTGAAAAATCATTATTATAGCCCCAATGTTAGGGAGCGGCTTTCGAACTAATTTAACTAACATGCTTCAACCACTTCTCTATAGGGAATAAAATGAAGGCTATTTCCATCGTTACCAAAGTTCGACGCTTGCTCTCTCTCTCTCTCTCTCTCTCTCTCTCTCTCTCTCTCTCTCTCTCTTTCTCTCTCTATCTCTCCATTTCTCTCTCTTACTCTATTCCTCCTTCGTCCGTCAACTCGTAAAACAAACCAGGGACAGAACTGGGTTTACGATTACGTGAGCTCACACCTCCGCGTATTCGACGCAAACTCGAGTACAATACACAAAGAAGAAAAAAAACGATACCGCACCTAATCTCATTTGGCGATAGATAAAAACCACGATTTATTTTTCCTTATTTTTTTGTTTTTCAACAAAAATTAGAGGAATGCGAAGATGCTTAGACTTTCAAATGGATATGAAAATGCGGATGGATTATTCATTTTATTTTATTATTTATTTATTTTTAAGACCTCAGTGACACTGTGGCTCGCACTGTGGTCATTAGCGACGACAAACAGAATAACTGGAAGTACAAATATTATGTTTTTCGTTTGAAATTTTGAGATGGTTTAATAGTTTGCTATTTTATTCTTTCTTTCTAGTATTTGCGATATTTAACATGCTAATTAGGTTCATATAATTAATTAAATAATGAATTCGACCTACACAAAAATACTTCTTTCATCATTGTGATGGTTAATTTCTTCATGAGTGAGTCATGTTCAAATAAAAATCATGCACTCAATATTTTTTCCTTAATAATCCTCAAGATTTAATCCGTGAACTAATTACGAGCGGCTTTTTCACGTTTGATATTAAAATAAGGGGATCAAAATCAAGGAATGGTTTTGATTTTCCAGTGCAGCATATGTTCCGCCACTTTGAACGATGGAAGCGAATTACGCAAGCAGCTTATTATTACGTTATGTTTAGTTTGGCCGACCTCGAAGCTGGTTACGTTCGAGGCAGGGGTCGCTCTGACATCTCTCGAGTCTTACCGATAAATATTTAAAATTCACTTGACAGGAAAAAAGACGATGTCAAGAAATGGAAAAAGAAAAGCAGTAAAAAAGCACGAACTCTTTTACGAAGTACGGAGACCAACGACTATAATTCACTTAGCTGAGTAAAGCACAATATCTCTGATGGATATGAAAGGAAAAACAAGGATGAAAAATCACTTTTCCGGGACTGTCACTCTTGTGTTTGCCACGTAACAGAATTACCAAACTACTCTATTATGCCGGCGCAAAACTCGTACGTATTAACGACTACTTTAAAAAATGACCCAGAGATCTTATGAAATATGTGTGTATGGACAATGATTCACAAGAAATTATCCGTTAACGATATTTCTTCATATCCAGAACTTGCAGACGATATCGAAGACTGCATAAGTCTTACAATTCAATTTCTACTTATTAGCGATTGAGAAAAATTTGTTGGCAGACATTCTTATCTGTTTTGTTTTTTTTTTCAACCATACTGAGGAATATGTAAGTCCAAAATTTAAATGACCCTCGTTCAACACCATCCTAATGTATACATACCGATTCATTTATACACAATTGACACGATAATCATAAATTTGTATTGCTCGCACTTGAGATGCCATGTGTACTCATATAAATGCTATAATCATCGACGCACGTTGCTCTCCTTCCGGACTCCAACGTGAATCGCATAAACACCAAAAATTATGTGGCCCAGCAGCAAACGTGCTACTGGGAATTATCGATTTCCGTTTAATGTTACTTATTATCGTATTGAATTATGGAAACAAATTGCCTCGAAATAAAAATATATTTTAAAAAATCATGCATTTACTCAATTAGGTCCTTTGACCTTTTTAGAAAAGTTCTTTATTCCTAATTACGTTGAACAACACCTTAATGTTTTGATTTAATTCGAAAGTAATCTAAAAAAAACAATGCAGTTTTTTTATCCATCTTTATCCATCCATATATACATGTCACAGGATAAGTGCGATTAAAATATGGGAATGTAGACTTTTCGTTGTAACCGAGTTACGAAGCAATTTGGCATGTATTATTATGTAAAGCTTGATAAAGTCAGGAGAAAAAAAACGTGGCTCGTCGTGAGACTATTCCGGGAGCGCACGGTCACTCTCTAGGAAGAAGGACGTGATGCATAATGCATATTGGCGTCCGTCGACTCGCTGAGATTTGCAACGATGCTCTCACGTCTGTTACTCGAGAATTATAAACTACCAGTATTCAGGAAAAACTCGTGGTACATTGAATCTCGTAATAGTGAATTAATTATCTGCAGCTTCTTTTTTTAATATCTATGAATTGGATAAAGTTTTACGTTTTTCATATTTTACGTTTAAAAATGTATTTTCTCGCGTTTTCACCTCGTCTCTTCTTCTTCCGATCAAAATATAAATCTCTACCTCAAAAATATATTTGGCCGCTTTATTCGCTCGCTATTTGAAGAACAAATATGAACAGTAGCTTTTTGTTAATTGCACAAATCCCACCCGCAGGGATATTAACAATAAAATAATTGCATTTTTTTATTTTCCGTTGTGTAATGTGAATCAAGTTCCATTGCTATCGAACGATTTCGAGAAGCTGAAGCTTCATTTACATGGAATTATGGTCGAATGAAAAAAAAAAGAGGCGGAACACGTGTTGTCGTTTGCACAAGAAGAACACGTCCAGTGTCAAGTTTCGCGTTCTCATTGCAACACAATCGAAACAGCGTGTCGAATCTCACATTTTGTTGCGAATACTATTTCGTACAATGTAGCACCACCGATATTCGGGTCATCGAGCTTCGATCGTGAATTTCGATTGCAAATTTCGATTTTAATAATAATCGGTATGGCGACCCGTATCTCGCGTATGGTTATGGTCGATTGGACGTCGGATGGAAGATAACGAGGTCGGCGAATGCGCTTACGGATTCGCTGACTCGTTACATATGGAATAATCCAACCGAGACCATTAAAAATTCTCTTCAAACCTCCCCAAACCACAGATCAATTATTTTTGCTTAAAAATATCCGTGAAAGTCACGTTTTTTTCAAATTCTAAATATTGAATACTTTTTTCGAAGTTCAGATTTTTTGGAACTCCACTAATCGTCGAATGATGAAATTTGTTTGGTCCAAATTCATTCAATTTATCGATATTTATTTCGCTAAGATGATCAGTTCTTTTGTAATAATGTATAAAAATTCTTAAAACTCACCGGATCATAGACGAGGCGTTTTTAATCACTTGCCCAAAAGACGTGCACCTGCAACAAAAATAGTTTGATTACGATATTGCTTTTTGCCTCACAGGAGTATCAATATTTATACGTTTCTTTTTTCTTAATTTTACCTCCATGTTTTATTTTTTTATTCTAATTGGAAATTTTTCGTTTTTTTTTTCTGTTCGCTATTTGAATTATTACGCGAAATTATTCCATGTAATTGCACGCGTCACCATTTTTTCGAATGTTTCGTATAGAATTTCTCGAATTGATTTTGAATCAAAAAATTATAAAGATTACTATCGTTTCGGAATGAGAAAAACCTTTAAAAAAAGACCAACACTTATGCAATGTTTTTACACCCAGTAAATAATAATTTCGACTTCGTAATAAACCATAGTGTCCATCGTAGTTTGTCGTACAAAAAAAAAAAACAACTATAAAACACAACGAAATGAAGTTTCTCGCGTTGGTTCAGATTTCAATTCCAAACACGTCGTCAGAAGCTTATCAAATATTGCTGAACGGGAAACAATCGTAAGTATCCCGTTGTGCGAAAGACTTCCCGTACACTTCTCTGGTCTCACGTTTCTGTATATCAGGAGGGAGGCCGTATTATCAAACATTATTATTCAGTTACGTAGACCAAGCAAACACAAATTACTAAAAAAAAGAAAAACGTTCCATAAGTGTCCGCAATCGTCGATGAGCCATTGGCTAGAAAAAAAAGTGCACGTTGATCTCGAATGAATACAAAATCTTTTGGAAAAAACAGGCTCATTTTGAAAACGCAAGTTATTTCATGACTACATCAAAATTCATTAGCGTTATTATTTTTTCGTGTCACGAGCGTTGGGTAATCATTTTTCTAAAAAATATCGTGACAGTATGTGAGAAAAAAAAACTGATTCAATATAAATGTATTTGTAGGTTATAATATTCAGTTTATGTTTTGTAATTAACGTTCCATCGAATCACGATGTAATGGTCGAAAAAAAATCATCATGAATATATAATCTAAATGTCTAAATTTTTAGAGCAAAACGAGATTGTAGAAATTTCGTAATGAGTTCCTGTCATAAAACAACGATTCCCATCGGATGTCCCGAAACTCGTAATTTCATTCAAACATAAATACGAAAGTTCAAACAATACAATGATAAAAAAACATATATATAGTGTAGTTTGGTTATAAATTACGATGGTCAATTATACGTTGACTACGTTTGCGTCTCGCGCCGATAAGCCGAGTGTGTAAACACGAAAACATAAGACGAAAAAAGATTCGAAAGGATAGGTTAATTTTCAAATGAATTCAAACAAGTGAGGGTAGTTGATTTAGATTTTTTAAGATGAAAAATAATTTGTAATGTCTGAAAGATTAATTGTGCTTAATGAACGTTTATTTATGAGCGACAAGTTGAAACTATAACTCCGGCGAGACGTTTATTTGCACTAAAGTCAAGGCCGGTAGGAGAATCTCGACGGTCGAAAGCATTGAGCGTAACAAAAGGTTGGAGAGAGATACGAGCAGTAGAAAAGTGTAAGGGAGAACAAAAGATGACAACCTTGATACACGTTAGAGTTGTGGAAAAAGGATAGAGAATTAAATGTGACAGCATGAGAGAGGGAGAAAAACCAATGGAAACACGCTGTATTGGTGTCCACTTACCGGATGGTCAGGAACGAAACAACCGGCACGTCCGGCTTTAACCGTGCCACGATAACATGTCACTTGCACGAATTATTCCCCAGCTTACTATTTCATCAGACATTTCAAAATTTTCGTTTTATCCCTTAATTTTCTTCACGAACATACGTCAAACGACAAACGCGATCATCGTTGTATATTTTTTTAGTCGTAAGAGCACAAACAGTATCGCTCCTAGGACAGACTAGCCTGACTGGCAACTTATGGATTCCAAGTCAGTGTAGCCAACCATACGAACGACGCCAGAACGCCATAAGTACGATCGGAAACAACAAATTTCTACCGGAATTATAAAACAGAAATCAACACCGAATAAAACTTATAAGCAATCGATTGATTTTCATCAAATTTTGTGCTTTTTCATTCCCCTCAATTAGCTTTTACCATTGCTCGAAAAACTGAGATTCAAGCTGTTAGGTTTGACACCCTGTTTAAAAGGCTTTTCGTATCTCCTCAGTTTGCCGCCTTTCGGTTGAGCTACTACAAGGTTATAAGGTTATTTTCTGGTTATATGACCGATTTAAAAATCATGTCCTTGTGTCTGACTGTTTACGGGAACGACCGAGATAAATAAAGCGATTAAAGATTAAATGTGGAATTTTATCGTCTCAAATCACGTAAGGGCGTTTCTAGTAGTGAAGTCGCAACTACTTTTAATCGAAAAATTACTCCCATGCGGTTCGCACATTTCCACTTGTATACACAACGGACGCCATTCCCATGCATTTTCACATATACTATTTTGCTACCAACTTTTTCAAAAAAAAAAAAAAAAAAAAAAAAATTGCAACCGTTGCTAATACGAAAATTATTCATGATAAACGAAATTGGAAGAATTCAAAAAAGCACACACTTTCAAATTGGCGTGTAGTTAAATTTAAACTGTTTTTATCATTTTACAGAACGAGAGATATTCACAGCGCGTTTTTGCAGCGCGTAGTAAATGCGTCGATGACTAACGCGTAGACTTTTAATAGAACTTACCGGAGAAGAAAAATCATGTTTCCTGACTACTCCGTAACTCGGTCGTGTTCGAACTGAGTGTTCATTTTGCCGCGGTTCGTTTATCGCCAGTAACCATAACTAACTTACGTCATTAACTATTGAAATAAAAAACTGTATAAAATGTCGAATTATCATCGATTGTTGGGTTAAATCGTGATTCAAGTGACTGCAATATTAGATTTCGTCCAAAAACTGACGAAGGTTGGGACGAGTGACGTTAAAAAAAAAGAGAAAAAAAAATGGAAAATCAAAAATAAAAATTCGTGGAAAAATACAATTTATTCGGTACAAAAAAGTGAAAAGTCGACAAAAAATAATGATAAATAATTATACAAAAAAAATGATTGACTACAGTAATAATAGTAATAAATGTTTTCAGGATTCCTCCTGTTGATTGAGAAACTGTTGCAATAGTGCATTATCCAATGGAATTAAAAGATATTCTGCTCCATCAACGTTTCTTTTGGTTTTGACTAATTTGTGGTCTATGAATTCGGTTAGCTGAGCTCGCAATGCCAAGTCTGAGCTCACAAGGAAACCTTCTCTCGCTGCACGATAAAGATCCTTAAATGCCATACCTAAACAAAAATTAACTATAAAAATCAAGCTCGAATGCGATTTTGGTCATATTTTGTATATAAATTTCATAGGAAATAGCGAAAACATTGAAACATCGGCTTCAACTTCAGTTGAAAAAATAGTAGGTTTCTGCTAAAAACTCTTAGACCGCTCCTATGACGACGAAGAACCGATGCCACAGCAACTTTTTTGAATGACTTCCTTTTCACATAACAATTTAACAAATTGGTTGTTTTTTTCGGTAACGAACCTGGATAATTGTGACTCTTTCCGTTTCCAATTTGATGCTTGACGAGCAGTATATAAATTGCTTTCGTATTGGTAGTTAACGATTGGAAGACATTGTGCAAAGACGACAGAGCAAGGGCACCACTATGTTGTACCAACAGCGAACTTTCATATGATGTTTCAGCCTCGTACGGCAAAAGCGTCGTTGCATCCCACCAATAAAAATTGTATCGGGAACGTTTTACGTTATCCCAAACTGAAATTATTACAAATATTCTAAAATAATTATCCTTCTTCCAGCTAAATCTTCTCCATTTTTGTACTAATATTAAAAGTTTTAATATTCGTGCAATTTCATTTGAAAATCGGTTATCGAAGGACTTTTTTCATGCAGCAAATAAAAATTATCATTACTCAGTGGGGCATTAATGTGGTCGACTGACGCAATAAGACGAACATTCGATATGGCAGCAAGTCGCGACAATGTGTCTTGGGCTTTATGAGAACGTAATATGGCACCATCGATATTATGTATCAACAAATAAAGACGGTCCTCAGGATTTTTTTTCAAAGTTTCTTCGATCAAGTTGAAAGCTTCACTAGGATTTGTTGGACTGTCCAGTTCCAATAATTCCGTAATTATACTGTCGAGTATCTAGAAACAAAAACGAATGAAATGTTGAGCAAATTTATGCTTTTCTGTTCAGTTCTATGTGACGTCAGCATTGTCACTCACGTCTTTCACGGTCAAACTTGGAAAAAATCCGTTAACGATCAAAGACGGATGATCCGCTATAATCTCACTGTGAAAATCGTTCATCAAAGTTCTTTTTGATCCTAAACCATGAAGTAGCAAACTGTAACCTTCTCTGAAAATAAATAAAATTGTTCACTCGACGATTTTTTTTTTATTATCCGCATGAACGCAACTTCAACTTTTACTCATTGAAGGGAGCTAAAGTTTTTGAGAAAGAAAAACGCTCGTGTTTAATTTTACTTTTTTTTCGCTTCGCTCTTGACATTTTTCAAGCCCAAATTGATATTGCGTTCCCTGTGCATTCTAACCAGCTGTATTCTTTATTGTTAGGAATCAAAAATATTGTTCTCTTAAGTTAATGAAATCTTCTAGTTAATGAGATTTTCAAACATTTAACACATGCTTTAAGAACTTAATTGTAGATGTCAAAATAGATCTCAACTCACAATTGAATAGTATAAGGGCCTTGTGTACGATTTTAATCACTCAAGGTACGTTCGATTCCATATTATCAGTGGAGTAAGAAATTTCAGCACTTTTTCTGCGCTTCTAGCTCCTGATCATGTTTAATGAAAAAGTTTAAATAATTGAAAAGAAATGTGCTGTACTCACTCCATGATGTGATACCACATCGGAAACAGAGCACGATAACCGTCATTTAATTTGCATATAGCCTGACTATGGGTTCTCGATATGTGGCTTCGGTTTCCCAACAATTCTTCCAACTTTTCTTTGTTCAAGCGAGGATTTTTTAGCCTGGCGAGAGTGCGATCAGACGTCAAAACTTTTTCAGATTGTGTCTCAAAATATTCATCTGTCTTCAAATGCTTTAAGTAAAATAAAAAATGATTCATGTTAGAGATTATTTGCCGTGTCATGAATCACGCAAAAAATAAAAAGAATAAGAACAACACTCGTTAAAACTTACAAAATCAGAATATGCGACCGGTTTTTTCGATCTGCCCCGTCTTGCTGACGGAGTCGCTGGAATGTTCTTTAGCTGGATGCTTTGCCCTCTTTTTTCGTTTTCTCCCTCACTATTGTTGTCAACATCGGGCTCAGACACTTCATCTTCATCACTGCTGCTTTTTTCATCATTCGACGGTACAAATTCGCTTTCCTCTGATACACTTTCACTTTCGCTCGAGCTAAACCCAGTAATGATTCTGCGTCTGCGAACCGGAGTTTCTTGAATGGAAACAAATTTAAAAAATGAAGAAGTCTGGATTGGACTTTAGTTTGAATACATTTTGTGAAAAAAATATTTTTTTCCCAATTTCCAATCTTATTTACCAGGTTTAGTTCTTGATCGGGTAATTGGACTGTTAGGAGCATTTATTTCTGCTCTCTCCACAATGACCTTCAGCAGCGGCAACTTTTCGGGAGTCCCGAGGGTTGTCGGAGTTCGACAAAGCAAAGCTTTTTGTACCATGGACTGCCTTTTCGAGGGAGTTTGAAAAGTGCAATATCGATTCGCACTGACATCGTTGTCGTCGAACAGTTCTAAACAACAAAGAGTTGGATTGTCACAAATATGTGTCTCTCTGACCAAAAAATGTTATGTTGCAACTCTAATTGAAGTTCAAGTTACTATGTCAAAATTTGATGTACAAATCCTGTCCAAGGAGGTGAAAATCTACAGAAATGTTTTCTTTTAAAAGATTCATCAAAACTGTCTAATCATACAAATATTTGTCCGTTGCATCACCGAGTATTGATTCTAATTTCTTACCCTTTGGTTTCTCCACATTTTCTTCAATAGTTTCAAGCTCTTTCTCCAAGTCTGGCTTGTAAAAACGACTGGAAACAACTTCACTCTCAATGCTTGAAGTACTACGACGCCTGGGTCTGCCTGGAGTTCCTTGCCATAGAACAGTTACATGTTGCATTAAATTCATCTGTGTATTTTCTAATTTCTTTTGTCAGTGTTTTAATACAAGCTGAAGATACTGATTTATGCTCTATAAAAGTTTGAAAACCCTCGAAAATCGTTCTGTTGTATGCTTAATTTAGTCGTTCTAACTGCAATGCATGTGAAAAAAAAAAACAATCGATACTTCTCAAAAAATCGTTCCATTTATTCAAAACAAATGTAATTCATCGTTTGTTTACGGAGGCCTATTTTGTTATTTCACGTCAACCATTTATAGTAATGTTAGAAACCATCACATTTTCCTCCAGAATTTAAAAAAACATTCGAATTTATAGAACTGCATGAACACGTGAAGCTTTGAATATCTACTTCCAATTCCAATCAATTGATTTGTATACAAACAGATCTTCGAGGTTACGTTGATTCCCTCCAAAAATTAAACCGTGTGAGCGTACAGACAAAAGTAATTTACTTACTTTTTGCAGGTGTATGAGAATCTTCGTTGTCACTTGTTCGAGATTGCGCAATTATTCTTGTAGATCTGCGCAAATTTTCACCGGTATCCGACATTGTTTAAACGAGGAAAAAAACAAACGAAAAATTCGCGAAAGCGCAACACAACCGTTGAAAAGTTGCCAAGACAACCGGAATTCGTATATCCAGCAAACAAAATGGTCGTACAGCGAATTCAGAGTAGGATTATGATCTATCTGGGTAGTGGAGTGCTGTCCTCTGGAAAAAATCTATCTTTTTTGCACAAATGACTTTATCAACGATGCCAACCATAAAAAGCAAGCAACAGTCGACTAGTTCAGGATTTTACCACCAGTGTACCTTCAATTCTACTTTCGTTGCAGTTTTTCAAGTGTCAAAGCGAATGTGACAGTTCTCGTCGAAGAGATGACACAGTCCTTGAGTATTCCTTATCACTATTTCAGTTCTAATTGACCCACATCAAACGTACGGACGACTCCTGGGTGGGAAAATTTCCGGACATAAATTGTCAAAATAGTTACTGAAATATTAGAATGACAGACGAAAGGAGAACACAGATTTTATCAAAGAAAAAAGTGTCTAGTCCTCGAGATTTTTCTGTGGATAACCTCCAAACTGATTTTAAAAACATACATATATAAATATACGTATCTGTATATCCTAAGGTTGATGATGTCATCATAAGAACCAGGTTTATTTTTTCTGTAAGAAAAGTATAGAGATTACAGCCTACTTCGAGATATCCAAACTTTCTCATTATGGATAGAGAAAGAGATAAAAGTGACCCGAAAGGTATAAAATATTCATGTGTCGATGACATGGGCATCTTAAATCCAGAGGTTCGTTTGAAGTCCTTGTCGACTCGTGGTGGAGCAGTTGAGATGGACCACAATACTCCTCTGCGAAGGTATAATAAAAACTACACATTTTTCGAACTAATTTCTATTACATTAAAAAATCATCAATAATATCTGAATAATTCAAAATTAATGTCTGACCTATATTCATAATTCTATTATATCGATAATAATAATAATTTCAATAATTACAGATATTACAGAGGAGGAGTTGAAATAATTAGAATGGCAACTGTTTACTCGAAAGAAGGCAATCTTGAAGATGCCTACGTTTTATACCACAAATTTATGACGTAAGCTAATGATAAACAAAAAGAAAAAATTGATGTTTTTGGGGAATAAACTTCATCTCTGCTTCGTTTGCAGACTTTTTTTGGAAAAAGTTAGAAAACATCCAGAGTACAACACTGTCCCTGCTAAAGACAAAGCAACCAACCAAGAAATGCTCAGGGAGGTGCTTCCTAAGGCAGAAGCACTCAAGGTCAAATTGCTAGAACGGTACAAAGCTGAGACACAGAGATATTTGGCTGATGCAGAGAAAAGAGAAAAGGCGGAATTAGAAAGATCGGAACAAGAGAGACAAAGAAGGTATTTTGCGTTGCCTGCCTTTATATTTCTTCAATTATTTTATTTCTATTCAATCCTTGAGTTTCAAATCATCCTTTTCATTCCGTTCAAACTTTTTCATGTCTAATTATAGTTTTAGTTCCTTGATTAATATTAATATCCAACATTCATTTGAAACCTAAAGTATCCGACAACCCTCAACAACCAAGTTTTCTATGATTGCTTAATACACTTTCAAATAGTTTTGAAAAATCTAAATATTTCTCAATGCAACACAGGCTAAAAGAAGAACAGGATACCCAAAATAAATTGGCTGCCCTCGCTGCGGCAAAAGCTGTTAAAACTGCGCTGAATGCTTCTGTTCTGGGCAATGCAGAGGCTGAATTTTCACAGCCATCCGCACCCCCTCTCTTCCCTACACTTGCTGCTGAATTCGATCCTTTAGCACCTTCAGCTCCGACGGAGAGGTGAGATTTCTAAACATTTCTTTCTGATAAAACGAATTTATTAATTTGAAGATGGAAAGAATTTTTTTATTGTAACGTCCCGAATATTTTTTAACTTCAAAATTCGTGCTCAGAAGTGAGAGTCCAAAAGGAATTGTCCTGGGAACTAATCGTTGTTTATGGAAAGTATTTCATGTGTCAAATTATTGGAATGCTCAATTTGCAGAAAAACTCCATCGGTAGATCGTTCGACAAAGCCAACGCCGTTCGTTCAAGACAAACAGAGCTTGCGCGAAGTTGTTTTACCAAGTAGAACGATGTCAGCCTTTCTTCTTCTTGCTTTCAAAAACACATCGAACAATAAGGAAACTTGTGGTGTGCTGGCTGGTAAATTGGAGAGGAACAAATTGATCGTTACACATTTATTAATACCTCAACAAACCGGATCACCTGATTCTTGCGCCACACACAACGAAGAACATATTTTTGATTATCAAGACCAACACAATCTTATAACGTTGGGGTGGATCCATGTAAGCCGTGAAAAAAATTACTACAAATAATTACTGTTGCTAAAAGTGCTGCTTCCGTTATATGTCCATGATATTCAGAAGTAAATGTGTATTGAAAAACTCTTGAGCTCTCGAAAACATAAAAGGAAAACTCGCAAAGTTTTGGATATGAAAAAAATTCTTCGCAATTTCAGGTTTTTGAGTAGAGGTGGATTTCTTATTCATATAAATATGAACATTCTTACAGACTCATCCAACCCAAACAGCATTTTTATCAAGCGTTGATTTGCATACTCATTGTGCTTATCAGCTTATGATGGCGGAAGCTATAGCCATCGTTTGCGCTCCAAAATACGAAGAGTAAGTAACATTTCATTCAATGATGAACTAAAAAATTTCTATCACGTATTTATTTTCATTGATATCAACCTTTATTTACAGAACGGGCTATTTTATGCTCACACCTGATTACGGGTTAAACTTTATTGCGAGTTGCCGACAAAGTGGGTTTCATCCGCATCCAACGGAACCACCTTTATATACGGTAAACTGCATTTGAATAATCCCATAGGGTCTAAGAACCTACAGGATCGAAAAAGTTATGATCATAGTTTTTCTTTGAAACTAATAAGAAAAGGAATTTATTGTTTATCGATTCAACATCTTTTGTCACAACGAAAAACAAAACAATTTCATATTTGAAGGAACAATGGGAAAAATTCGTACCTCTATTTAAAATTATTTAATATTAAAATGAACAATGGGAACAATTCGTACTTCTATTCAAAATAATTTATTATTAAAACATTCATTTTTTCAAATATTTAGGTAGCAACGCATTGCAAAATTTCGCCATTGGTCGATGTTGAAGTGGTCGATCTCAGAAATAAATGACGCATTTGTAAGAAAGTGAAGACATTCCATCCGATTTGTCGGATATTCATCGAAGAATGTCTGGAATTCTTCAGATTAGTTGCTCAAAAGCTGACGCTTAATTACAATTCGCAAGGTGAGAAAAGAATAAGGGCTTGAAAAAATTTCTCATTTCACTACTGCCTTGCTACAGAAAGTCGGAAGATTCAATTCAACTTTCATCTATTGGGATCTGACAAAATTCATGAGACATCTGGTGTCAAATTTAGAACTATTTTCGGGGTACTCACGGACATTCAACACAAGCATATGTCATGCACACATTTGACACATACATGTCGAAATGCACCCCCGTCTGCGCCATATTGCCTTAACCACGCCTCCAAGTCAGATCCCAATAAAATATGCTGACGAAATGTGGCAGTTTAAAAAAAATCGATTTTTCGATTATTCGAATTTTCAGCGCAAAGAAAAGCCCTATCGATTCCGCAGCAGTGCACGCTACGAACGTTTTTGACGTCAATAAAAACAGCAACTGCTTTGTCCGGAAAAGAGTTGAAATAAAATAAGAGTACCAAATGAAGAATCATCAGCTCGTAGAATCGAATATATTTTCATTAATCGTGATACCGATTGAATGTCAATCGGAGCCAGTATCGAGGGATTCATAGAGCAATTTAATTGTTCAAAATATACGCGAAGAATAGAGATATTTAAAAATCTATATATAAAATCATAGAAAAGTTTATTTAATGGTACAATAACGTCATTACTTTTGAGCCTGCAATTGCGCAGGGTTGTACGGATCAATCAATTAGTCTAGCTTTTATAAACATTTTACATCGTAATTTATAGCAACCTAAGTCATAAGTTCACCGTGCCTTTTGGACCGATGAAGTTAAACTTGAAACGAAAACTTTTTTTCTTCATTTGTTTATAATTGAAAACGTTTGTGTCCTTATTAAAAAGAGTTCGCCGCTAGTCAGAACTTATTAAAAGTATTAATCGTTTGATTTACGGGCGCAATGGCAACGAAATGACTGAACCAATCATTTCGACGATCTAATTTTTATTATTTTACGATACTTGAATCTATTAATCATGAATTAACGTTGTTTGAATCCCTCTAGAATCAGAGCTTGTGCTGTTAACCATTTATTTACTCGTACTCTCATCGATTCCATGTATTTCGTTAAAATCCTCGATATCTCTGTTTTATTTCTTAATCAACGCAAACGTGCGCTAAAAAGGAGAATAAATAAATTGATACACAGTTTTCATAGCATGTATGAAAGTTCCACGCACAGGAAATTTAAAAAAAAATCGTGTAATTACTAAAAACAATATAAATGTCTTATTTATTGAAAAATACACCGAATCCAAATAAATATTATTACGAAACGGTTTGCAGTACAATGACTCCTTTCATTTCTATGCTCCAAAATAAAATAAAATGGTAAAAATCATGTGAAATAAACCGAATCCAAAATATTATTACTTTTAGAGGGTAGTCTCATATTTTTCATCGATAGCTATGTGCGGCCGACGTGTGACTTCGGCGAACTTCAAAGTCAAGTAGCCTCGAACGAAGTCAATATTTGGTTGGGTGACCGTTTAGCCACGCATTGGCTCGTGCATCGATCGTCGTACGGAAGCTAGTGTTCCTGAGATTTTTATGGTGATTACCAAATTTGAACAAGACGTTATTTATCTTTTTTCACTAATTGGATTAGTCTTGGAACAAATATAATAATAACAATAATAATAATATTTTCGTCTTCAAGCATAAAAATACTTCAACAGAATTCCCATTGACATGATTATAGTTTCGCATGGTATTTCATCCAAAACTAGCGAGAAGGTATTTTTTGTTTTGTTATTCATATTTATTCATACGTAGAAAATAGGTACGCGAAGAGTTCGTCACTGTTAATTAATTTATACCCGGAATCATTGGTGAACCCGTATGAACATGCGGAAATAAACGTCACGCACACCTGCTGCATGTATGTGCATATGCATATAAAACACATTTATATATGTCTGTAAAAGTCACCTGTGGACACTGCACGATACGAGATAAAAAAAAACCGTAGCTCTAAACGTCTACCTCGAATTCCATCCTACCGGAACCCTCTGACGACGTTGCAAATTTTATATATAAATATACGCACGTATACATGTATACTGAGTCATTATTATCGACGAAAGGTTTCCTCAACATATTTCTCTTTTTCTTGGTCAATTTCATGTTACAATGACTCAACGCTCAATCATTCTACTTTTTTGTTCCAAGAAATTTCTTGGAAGATACGTTCATTCAGATTCAAGCATGTTTTACGTTAATTATCACTCCTCGAATTTGATATTTTAGTTAAATATTAAGAATATTGAAAAATACTGAACGGAACTATATGGATGGTATTAAATACATTTTCAAAATTTTCGGGCTAGTTTTGAACTACTCAATTGTTGCATTTTGAAATTAAGTCATTGGATAGACACTTTTGATTCATTTTCGATAATGTCAATTGTGATTGAATCGTGATGCGAATTATAAAATTGAATATTTAAAAGACACGGTAGAGTCTCGGGACCGGCATATTTGACAGTTCTGACGTCTGCTAGTCCAATGCTCGCCCCGAAAATTTAATTACGTTAAGTACGTTTATATTTCATGGTTTACACCCTTTTTGGATTGTAACCTTTTTGTGTTAGCAACTACATTTAAACTTTTGAGCTAATTCAAGAAATTTAGAAGCTTCGATTTTTCTCGTAAATTTTTACGAGAAGAACAGCTTTAAAAATTATCACCTGTTTGCGTATAATTACACAAAATATTTTTCAGATATACGTTACAGTTATCGTAACAAGATTAATTATATAATTATCAAGAAAAACCGTGAAAATGATTACATCGACGTCACATATAGGAAATCCCTTAAATATGGGACAACAGAATCTCGTTATATTTGAACGGGGGAATTCCAAGCAAAAGCTGAGAAGGAAAAAACTGAGAAGCATGAAACGATGTGGAGGAAAATAAATTTATTGGCAATTCCGAATCCGTACAAATGATATGATTTCGGAATGTTTACTTTCAGTGAGTTTCACGTGTTATTCTTACATCCGGTCGTATTTTTACAGCATGTACGTAGACATGCATCAGATGTTAATGCCTCATGCAACATTGCATGTGCTATATGTTGGTACACCGTGCCTCTTGACGTTCGACCTTCGAATCACACTGTTCGCGCGACTCGCTCGCGTCTCTCTCGTAGAAGTTCCTTCGAGAGCAGAAGCAGATAAGCCGGTCGGCTACAGTGACTCGCTGTCCGGCATCGAGTGAGGACACGCAAAAGCCTCCAGATCTTTAGGATCTTAAGATTTGATTGTTTATTTAACGAGAATACAGAAAAATTTGTTCGTTATAACAAAAGTATCGAAGAAGCAAGGAAGATCAAAAGTTAACGAAGAAATTGGATAATAATAGTTCGCTCATTGGATTAAATCTATAGCGAAATATTTGTGATTGACAGAAAAAATAATGGTCAAAAAGTTATCGTTTTTTTAATATTAATTTTCATTATTTTGAAACCGGAATCTTGTTTCGTTGACTAAGTCTCGTTTTAAATGTCATCAGTTTTGTGATGGCTTATGTTTTTTTTATGTGAATTAAACATAATTTCACTGTGCGTGTGTAATCTCCATAAAGTATTAAGAGAAAAGGAATTTGCGCACATTTTTATTATGTGGGGGAAACGAAGGTTAATGGTGTAAGGACATAAAACGTGGCTGCATTGATTTTCATTTTTCCCGCTCGTTACCACACGTTCGTGAGCTTTCGGTCGAAAGTAATAACATAAACGGTCAGATTCGACTACTGTTTATTAATATCGAAATTCCGTTGCTGCAATACGCAATATCGTTAGAAAAATCGATCCACGTTTTTCTAAGAAATATTTTCATCTTTTATCACAAAAATAATTGTCGGAGCGTGAAAAGAAGAGTTTCTATTCTTCTACAACTTTCTTGGCATTTTACACGGATCACTGAATTCGTCACTCGTTGCGGGTTGAATATTATTACCGACGAAAAAACGAGGTGAGTTGAAGAAAATACCATTACGAAAAAATTTAATAAGAGGAAAACTCTGGGATTCAATATCCCAATTCTTAACAATTTCCACTAATTTTTTCGACGGTTAAACATTTGTGCCAAATTAATATTTATTTATATATCTGTTGAATGATCTATTAATAACGCGAAAAAAAATTATACACATAAATGAAAGTGGGTGAAAGCGTATAGTTTTCGTTAAGATACGAAACTTCGACTCATTAATCGATACGAACAGATCGACCGGAGGTATGAATCGAGAGAAACATGGTAACGGCTTAGATTCTCAAAAATAGACGCCTTTCTCTTTATTTATTTCGGACATAAAAAAAGCACGCGGTCATAGACGATTTTCATATGTTGTTTGACCATTTAAATTAAGCTCACGATAGTGTAATTCGATGTAATTTAATTTTTTCGATTTTTTCTAAAATTTCTTTTTTCATGCCACCATAATGAGTGCATGATGATTTTTATTCGATTTTTATCAAATTCTTGTTGTACAAAATGAATAATTATTTTTCTCAGCATGTATAAAAAAAAGTAAAGCTATGTATTTAAAAAACGTAACGCTTTGTTCAGCAATGATTTTTTATTTTGAAATTTCAAAGAAAACCTCTCCATACACTTATTTATACGTATTGAGTTGTGTAACGATTTGTAGGTCTTCGGTACATGATTAATTGACATTGACGTACGGGAGAAACCTCGCAAAAATTTCCGCGAAATATACAGATTTTTTAAATACACGTAACATCATTGCTGACTGTGGATCTGTGGTATTTGACTGGTGGTTACTTTCGAAACGTTTTTTCAATATATTTTTTCTAAGAAGCCAAGACCGAAATTTCGAAATTATTCTTCGCAGCATATGATTATATGGATGAACAAAAATATTCGCCTATGTTTGCTCGTTGGAGAATTTCAAGTACACGCACGACAGAAACCGGTCGTGTTCGATCATTCTGATGACCTTCGTGGCCCATGGAGATTTTTTGTTCTTTCCATCTGTTTCACCTATTTTTTTTAAGCTTTACGAGATCTTTCTAAAATCCATCCTATGCGCAGCACTGTGCCAAAGCAATGAAAGTATAAGTACAAATCTAGTCCCTTGCATTTTCTGTTCAATTTCTTCACATAATTCTAAATTGAATGTCTTTAAAAATTAAATATATTGATAGTCCAAAAATACAAGTATTTCATTATTTTCATAGCGACATCATTGTAATGAGAATAAATTATTTATTCAACGCAACAAAACGTTCATTATAAAAATCATAGCATTTTCTAGAGTTCATTGAATCTCTGTACATTACTTAAAAATCGTTTTCATTAAATTTTTGTCGTACACAAACTCGACTGAAAAACAACACGAGTAGCAAGGAAATTTCACAGTGACCTTGTCATAGATATTCGAAACCAAGTTCTCAGCTAAATAACAACAATTTTTTATAATTATGATCATCTTTCTTCATGTCAATACGATTTTTGCTCTTATTTTTCATTGTCGTTGATTGAATTGAATTATAAAAAATATTAATATAAAAGTACTCAAATATTATTAAGACAATTAGACTTTGTCATTTTGAGAAAAAAAAGTAAATTTTCGATAGAATAAAAACCACAATTATATAACGATTGAATGAAATGACAATAAACTTCAAACTTAACTTCAGAACCCGTCAACGTTGAACATTCGTGGCATAAATGACTCAAAATTGAAACTTGTGCCCCGTTTCCTTTCTGTGAGACATATTTTTCAATTTTCATTTCCACCGCGTATGATTTTGTTATCAGCCGATAAATATTAGATTATCGCTGATACTTTGTGATTGTGATTCGCGTAATTTAAACACGAAGTGGGTCGTATTTTGTTTATTTCAGGACCACCGAAGTGTTTATAGAAGGAAGAAATGATATACAATTGATAAGGAACAAAGAGACGAACGATCGAGGCCGTAACATTACTGATCGAAGTGACTGCTGGCACGTCGTTAAATTAATTACATCGTTTTTTGTACGAAGACGATTAGTCAAGCAGCCACAAGCGTTGGGACATCAACATCGCTGCAATTTTTTTTCTTCTTCAGTATTATATTCAATAGTATTCGTATTCGTCATGTCTCGTTCACCGGTAATCAGTACGATTCCGATCTTTGCGCTACTCATCGGTAAGTTTATCCTTTCGTCATGCTTAATTCGATCATAAAAACAATCTACACACAAAAAAAAATACAATTTTCTTTTTTCTCGGTCGTTTTACGGAGATGTCTTCGAAAAATAAATAATAAAAATACAAATTAATTCAGTCTCACTCACTGCATTGTCTTTCGTTGAACAATTAAAAATTATTATCCGATGTGTTGAGGGAAAATTCCCACGAAAACGAGGACTAAAAAAATACAATAATAAACATCGAACCGCAAGGTCTTTCGAATCGGATACATTTTTTTTCTCAGATCGATGAACGTTTTGTCAAAAATATAATTGTAATAAATCCGTTTCATCTGTGCGAATGAGTAAAAAGTTAAATTATTAAAACTTAACTTTGCAAAAGCATCGAACAGTGACGTTAAGTAAGCGAACCCAAAAAAAAATGTGTTTTTTAAAGCTAGTCATGAGACCTGGCCCTCAAAGAATAAATTACATTTAAAAAAGTACTTTGTAAATATTTTGTATCCATTATTTAATCAAGATAGAAAGACCGAGTGTGTGAATAAAAATTCTCAGAGCACTTTGGAAAGATGTTTTCTTCGTAAGTCAGCAAATAGGGCTTTAAGTGTTTGCTTTTGATACGCAGTTCCGAAGATCGAATCAATCAAAACTCAATGACTTTCTGAGTTTCTTTTAAATGCTCCTTCAAGTGATTCTTGATCGATCGTTTAGTATAATAATCAAAACAATAATAATAGTAATAAGAGTGTGATAATTATCGACGAACAATGTTAGGAAGGTTGTGCAATAATCTAGATGTGAGAAATATAAATAAATGAACAATGTTATTAATGCGATCGAAAGATGGGGATTACCCAGCAGCAGCAGCAGCAGCAGCAGCAGCAATTGTTTCGATTACAATGTTATTCTCGCGGGAGGTGTACACGTCATGTTCGGTAAATGGATTTAAGTGTCGAGTACAAGTGCTATTGCTGCATGTCTTGTTGTTATAATGCTAGAATGGGCTTGACAGACACGTCTGTGACTCGTAATTAGAGTCCCGAATGACAATTTAGCATTGAACGATGATAGCTATCGAGAGGTTTAAAAAAAACTTGCCCGAAATAATTGATACACGTGTGAGCCATTCCATACGAGCTTGGGATTAAAATAACAATTCGGTCCCATGGTTACTCAAAACTTCTTGTTTGTATACAATTAAATTTTTATTCGTTTGTTATTCATGAGTATGTGGATTCCAACTAACAAAGTGGATCACTTGGATCATGAGGCTAAGGAAAACTGTGAAAAATCCAACCGATACAGACAGTTATTTTTTTTACTGGGTTTTAGTTGGTTTATATAATCAGAAAGTAAGAAAAATGTATTTTGACTTTACACTCATCGATGTCACTTTACTGCAATATGATTTTTTTTCTTTGCCAATGTCGAACGGTACTTGAAGTATTTGATTTTTTTCTTGTAGTAATATTGATAACTAAAAAAAAGTATAATAGTCACACTTTTATCGAAGTTTGTACAGTTATTTCTCATTTTCGTCATATTATCAGACGTGGAATCCAATATTTCATTATGTCGAGTTATGTCACATATTCTTCAAGATTTTTTTTTAAACCTTTTTTTTGTCGGCTCGAACTCTCGATTCTGGAGAATCTGAATCGACGAATGATCAATTTGAATATATTTGGAAGACGGTAGAAACATCATGTTCGGTGGATGATTGATCGAATGTGAAATATTCAGGGTCACTAGATTGTCAAGTTCGTACAGAATGGAACACATATTATAGGGTCACGACGATGAAAAGTCGTGCTCGGAATACGATTGAATTATTATATACGAATTAACGTGAATCGTTGCCATTGCCAATGTCAGTGGGTCAAATCTTGAGGTGTTGTAATAATAAACCGTCCGGGAGATGTTTTCTGACACCTCTCGTGCTTGAATGAACAATCAAGCGATGGGAACTACGTTCTTTTTTTTGTAATAAAAAATTCACAACTCTCCAACAATTATTAAATGTTTCCGTTGCTCGAGCTCGAAACTTTTAGTCGGTATTTAAAAACGATATAAAAGGTTATGTCTCGGGTAAAAACTTCATAAATTTATGCGGAAATACTGATGATAAATTTCCAAGTGTAAATCGTTTATTAAATATTTAGGGGACTTTCGATTAATTTCATGCCAGGAGCTAGTTTTTTTCCGGTTGTTTTGCAAAAAGCGGTTTATTCAATCTCCGCCCGTTCGAAGACGCTCGAGATCAATTAACGAGCAATGCCATTTACTTTCACATTCATCAATTCACAGTCAGGGAACGAAAAAAAATTCCGTTATGAAAATAATGACGATATTGAAAATAATTAAGATTCGATCGTTATAAGTTAAATCGATTGCAACTTTTTATTTTTTTACAGTTGGTACTGTTTTATCAGCACCGAGAGAACAATTAATTCTTCAAACGCCGACGCTGGGCGAGCGTCACGAAACCCGAGAATCAGAAATTTCTCGAAACGAAGAATCTTTGCTTGCATTAGGAAGTGTGCCGAACGAGCCATTACCGAAAGTCAATCAAAGCAAGACAGAAAAACTAGCGACCTTATCACTGTCCACAATAAAACAGGATGTTCTACAACAAAATGATTCCGAGAGCAAAGACATGTTAGAATCGCTCGTAACTCCTCAAGACGACGACGATGCGACGAGCAAAAAACCTTGGGAAAAAGAAGATAATGACTCGAACTTGAATTCCAAAGAATCTAAGGATCTCACAGATACGACGAGCCTCCCACCATTGGAATTCCCAAAAAGTCATCCAAACATGGATATTAGGATCGCTACCGAGAAATGGAAGGAGGAAATGAATCAAACAACGTACATTACCAACGATACCGACACTGGCATCGTCAACAAAAGCGGTAATTCTTTTCTTATCCCCTCATCCCAATTTTCGAACGATTAACATGAAAAGATTTGGCATCTCCACGAAAGAAAAATACGACTTCAAAACACAACGTTTAATATTGATGAGAGATTTTCGATCGAACGATAAATGTCTTCTATTAAAGTATTCTTTGAAGTACGCCTTGACAAACTCGAATATCTTACCAATGACCGATCTTTGTGCTCGACGAAGTAAAAATCCATGTCATTTTACTGGAAACATATCAAGCCTAGGTACCGGACTTTATGCAACAAAATATAATATTGAAGGTTGTTATGAGTTCATGCGATACTTTGTAAAGATTACCTGCCGCGAACATTATTTCTATTTATAAACTTGTATTCAAAAAGAAAAATTAGATATATTCTATGTAAACGCTTCGATGCATGGAACAAATTCCAAAGATTTCGTATCAACAATAAAAGGTTTTGATATTCGATTAAAAGTACGCCCCTCGACTTAAGAAATACCTTAATTTAGCGGCGAGAAAGTCATTACTTACTGGTGTTCTCCTCTTTTAGCCAAAAATCCTCTGCCAATGTCGACTGTGACGATTCCATCGTTTTCAAGCTCCCCAACACTAGCCCTTTCGTCTACGGGAATGCCAACGGCAACCGCGCCGAAGGAGGTAACTATCACAAGAAGAAGAACAACAACAACAACAAGACCAACGCCAGAAACAGTGACGTTAATCTCAGAAATTTATCACGATAATGAAGAGGACTTCACCACAACAACAACAACAACTGACTAGAGATGGGCGATAATAATCGATTTTCATATAATCGATTATTTTCATAGTAAAAATCGATTATTTTCAGCGATTGTTGGTTTCCCGATTAATCGATTTTTCGATATATTTTGGCCACGATATCGATTATGGCCGCCATCGGATGATATCGGAACTGATCGGAGAGAATATATATATTCCAGATTTGAAATTGCGATTATTCTTGTTGGTGCCGGTTAGTGAAATCAAAAAGAACAAAAGAAAAAAACAAAGAAAGAACATAACCTCAGTGAAAAGTGAGAAGTCTCAACGAAACGAACTTTACTCTCGGTGGCTATTTGTTTCCTACTAGTGACAATGGAGAAAAGTAAGATATTTTTATTTGGTATGAACTCAAATATGTAAGAATAAACCTCATGGTTGTTTTTTGCCGTTATATATTTTAATTTTTGTTTTTTTTTTATGAGATTGGAAGTTTTTTATCCAGAGTCGCGGTACCGACTCGTTGTTCAGAAAGGAAAATAAAAAATGAATGCATGTATGTAATTATTGTACCTTTTTTCTTATTCTGTTATACTTTTTAATTAATAAAATCCTCTGGTGATATGCTGTGCTTATAAATTAATTATTTTTTGTGTCACCGCATCATTAAAACTAATCAAAAAATAACGTTCAAATTTATATTGCAGATAACGATTTATAACTTCTGGTGCCCTGCTGGATGAGCAACTGGATTTTTTTCCAAATTTTTCAGGAACTTTGTTAATTATTGAAAAATCGATTAAATATATCAATTTTGGATTAAAAAATATATCTTGCGGCGTTTTTTTTAACTTTAGGTGAAAAAGTTGTGGATCAAATTCATTTTTTTGTGTATAATCAAGCCTTTTTGAAAAAATCGATTAATCGATTATTTTTCGATTTTTTTCTTGAAAAATCGATTTTCAGTTATCGATTGTTGGTATAATCGATTATTTGAAAATCGATTTTTTTTTTAATATCGCCCATCTCTACAACTGACCGACCAACTTCGAGCAGTCAAAGTCCAGCTGAGATGAAGCTGCACGAAAAAAAAGAGCGGCTACCGGAACCAATGCCCTCTGGCGTCGCAGCTTTGATAGCTGCCATTTCATTCGCTATTTTTGTTGTTGTCACGTACATCGGTCTCCTCGTCCGAAGACGATATCTTGAGTAAGCTTTTGTTATTCACTACTCTTCAACCGTGTTTCTTACTTTTTTGTCCATTGTTATTTTTCTCTTCGGCTTTTCCGACCCCTTTTTCAGTTGTGTCTTCTCTTTTATTTTGTTCCTTCTTAATTTTCGTCGAAAATTTATTTGGTTTTATAAACACTTTGTTTCTCTAAACTATCGCAGATGGCGATACGGAAATCGCGAGTTACTTGTCAACGATTTTGACGCCGCCGACGAGGGCAATTTCGAGGTAAGTCGAACTCGTGTCTTCTTTTATTCCCAATCTAAGTTTAAAAAAAAACAACTTATATTCGATAATTTCTATCGTAGTTGTGAGCCCCCAAACCTTGTGGAACGTGAAAACGATACAAAGGTTAGTAAGAAAAAACTACAAACAAAAAAGGAAAACCTTAGTCATAAAACTCGTATTCGAATGAATAATAATCATTATTGTTTGGAAAATATTGATTTTCCCAATTTTTGACAAGAGAAAGAAAAAGATTTAGTCAATGTTCGAAATTTCTGTAGTATTCCAAAAGCTGCTAAAATGAGAAAGAATACAGAGACATATTTTCAACCGTTCGTTCCATGAAACCTGTTGATTCCATTTTTTTCCAAACATATATAAAAGAACTTGTCAGAATGCTATGAAAGTTTGGAATCGTTCAAAGTTGAAGAGCGATCCAAAAAATTGATATTATTTGTCAAAATATAATCTGTCCCTCAGCAGGTCAAATCACCTGATATGATTCGAATATCCCAAAAATATAAACAACGTTCAGTTTGAGAGAAATTTACAATTTTGCTCAAAATCTGTCATTTTCTTTACAGTACGGAGTTTCACGGAGAATGGTTGGAGGATTGATGGAGCGAGAACTGACAAGAAGTTCGAAAGGACGCTGTGTATTGTATGATTGATCTGTGATTCGATAAACGCTGAGAGTCTCGTCGAAGTTGAGAATATCGGGTGAAGAGAGATAAAGATTATATTTTTATCGTGTCAACAATGAAATAATGATGAAAAATATAATTTGCAACTTTGGTTCACTGGAATCCAATGAATTTTGTGTGTTTTTTTTTCTTCAATTTTGCCCACACTTTTCTCACAAAAGTCTGCAAGATTCCATAATTTTTTTGTTAGTATCTGCTAAATTTGACACGCGAACAAACGATATGATTTTTTTTTCGATCAACCAAAGCGTCGAAAGATACGCAGGGCTTTCATTGCATTCCAATGATCCAAACTTCAACGGCATAACAAATATCTGTATCTGAAAAATACAGACACGGATTACTCGCTTTATCGGCTGTTTATTCATGTACGAGTACTATTTATATTGAGAAACATGTAAATAATGTTCTTTTCTCTGTTTTTTTTTTAAATAAAATTAGACAACTATTTTGTAAATTGTAATTATTTATTTATTATGACCCTGCAACCTATAAAGTATATGTGATGAGGCAACGAAACAAGCAAAGCTCTGCTTCGCGTAATCAATTATTTACACACCGGATCAACGTGATTAAGATCTCGTGCAAATAAAAGATGTTTTTTTTTCTTTCTTTCATTCCTTTCTCAATGAATTAAAAAAAATGTTAACTTTCAACTAAATTCTGCATTTTTCCAAATGTACTTGTACAGTCTGCGCTCTCCAACCACAATAATCCCCCCTTTTGTTTCCGTTTTACGAAAGTGAACGATGCATTCGGCATTTGCTTCTAAAAACCTCGAATTCAAGGTCGAGCGATGGTCTTCAACTATTTGACCTTTTTGGTGATGACCAAAGGACCCACATTGTCGCAGGTCGTCTTGTTGTGATCTCCGTGATTTCCGTCGCAGTAAGGCCACTTGAATTTATACGAAAAAAAAAAGAAGAAACATGAATAATAATGAGATTAAAAAAAAAAAAACATTAAGTGTCATCGAAATGATCATCATTCATAATTAAACAGAAATAATAATGAAGTTTTTTTCTTTCCATTGAAAACAAACTTTCTCGACGATGTCAACAAGGTCGACGCAAAAATGTCTTTTCAGACTGTCTAAATACCAGCTGATGAAACGGTTAACCACTCATTTGCGGTAAGGCAGAAAAGTTGTTTTGTTCGTATCTTACGCAACACGCGAATCACATCATGTCAAATGATGCGGAATTCTTTCGTAATTTATATTTGCATTAATTGTATCGATCAAATTTGTTTCATGAACATTTCCGAAGTTCGAATAATTTGTTTTTTCATTTACATTTAAGATAAATGTGTTTTTGTAAGAAAAATCAAACGGAATGAGGCTCCACTCACGTTATCACTTCTCCAGCATCGACAAAACACAGCCTTTTCCGTTATGTCCTCGACGTCGATAGTGTCAACGACTTTGGCAGAGTCCTTTTTTATCTTCGGGTTTACGATGTTTCGTGGTGGCTAAAAATATTCGTTTTCATATTATCTAGTCTTTTGACCGTTTATTGAAAATAATATTCAGAAATATGGGAATACAGTTCTTGGAAATGAAAAGGAAATAAATCGATGCAGTTTTTGTTCCAATATCACGATATGTATTACACTCAATTATATGAAATGAGTTATAAGAAAAAAAACATTTCCTATTTCGTCGGAATTCAAGTAAATTTTAAATTCTCTAAATTGTGTTTCGCGATTGATGTTTGGAAAATGGGAATGTTGAGAATATGCGGGAAACAGATAGTTCCTTCGATAATTATAATATGCATGATGACGAAGCACATAAATAAGAGGTCGATCAAAACAAGGAAAAAATTTCATTCGCAAATTCGTTATGTTCGCGAATGTTAGGTGAACAAAATAGATCGTACAGGCAGGTGCGTTTATACAAAAATAATAACTATAAATCACGCTTCTTATGAGGTCAACAACTGGTTCAGAAATTTCCACAATTACGCAACTGCAGAGCATTCCATAATGATAGAAATATAGTAATAAAGAGAGATAGAACGAGTGCCACACGGTATTCATTGTGTACACATACATTCACGTTATCTTGTCTTCAGGGCTGTATCGAAATGGTACCCGGACTACCAAATTAAAATTAATTTCGGTTCCTCGATATTTATTCAAAAGGAATCCATTGAAAGATGTGAAACAAAATTAACCTGTCATTATGGACTGTGAATTCATTTTACAATCGACGAAGAATGATTGAGCTTAAATTTTTTTATGCAGATGGGGAATCATCGACCCATTTATTTATGAACTACTGGTTAATGTTACCGATTTCCCGAAGGTTTTTTGAATCGAAAAACTCATTTTCTATGAGTATTCATATTTGATCATTTTATGGATATATTTTTATTTGCGATAATGAAAAAAATGAATAGGTTTTTCGATTTTTTTAACGGTTCTTATGGGTAGGAATTTTGTATAAAAAACTTACTGGTCTGCCATGTGGACAAAAAGATAGATATGACATATATCCAACACCTGCCAGAAGAGCGCTCGGAGGAATCAAGGATAACCAATCTTTAACTGTGGATTTGTACAGAAAAAAATATTAGCAGGCTCCAGCCTGTTGGAGAGAATCTCGTAATACGCGACTGTTCTGATCGATAAGAAAACTTGAATTTCCGTTTTTTTTCGTAATAATAAAAACTCGTTTGACACCGGCAATTATAGAAAAATGAAAAATATCATACCCCCAAGCCTAAACCAGCCGCCTATCGAATCGGGAATCGGCAAACCCGACAAATAATTCGGAATAGAAACTTTAACGAGATGTGATATCGGCTCCATCTTTGCTGATACTACTGACCGAGTCAGCCACGCGACCGTATGACGTTTATCTATTTTGTACCGTAGTTATAAAACTTCAAGAATTTTTTTTATATTTTATGACTCATTTGTTCATGGCATAATTTAACGAATTTGTAATCAAGGAAATATTTATTTTCAATATCGTACGATATGATTTTTTATTAGATTTCGTCACATCTAAAATTTGTAATAGAAAAGACTTTAAGATTCCAGATGTAAAAGGGAGACAAGAAGCTTGTACGTAAAATTTACATACACTACTGTACCAATTTGTTTTTCATTTTCGTATTCTGGCTCGTGTACGTATTCATCTCGACACATTTCAAACTTAGAAAAAGTCGTTGACTACCGTAGTCTGAGTTTAATGGCGGCTTTTCACGCGAGCATCGAATAAAATACAATAATTTTAAACGTTCAGATTGGCTACTTTTTGAGTATGAGGATTCAATCGAGGAGAATCAACCAGTTAGAGCAATGTTGTCTTTCTCATGAGTTTTCGTCCATAATAATATGTTGTAATACGAATCCACTATTCATTCAACGTTTTTTATTAACCTTGACATAAAATTATCGTAAATGTGTAACACTCATTTGACTAGAGCGATACAGCTATTTTACTTTTAAAACGTTCGTTTACAATCGGGATTTGAAAAAATGAGTAATGCAGCGCCGTCGATTCAGTAGATTTGTTCGTTCGTGGTCTATCAAGTGACGCTGCCAGACGGCGGGTACGGAAACTACGGGATATTTACCGGCTCGAAGCAAAATTTGTTCAAGTTTGTATTGCATATCCTCAGTATTGCTTTTGCTCCTGTCATTTAAAGATCAGGAAAAACGCGCAGGATCGAACGTACAAGAAGGGAAGCACGAACGCATTAACTGTGTCATTTTCTTCCCGGTTTATATACATTGCAAATATATTTTCGTATATATTTGTGTGGCGGTTGCGCGCGCTTGCGATTTGTATGAGTGGTGGTTCAGGAGTGTCTCGCGAGTCGCGAGGGTCGTAGGAGCGTTGGAAAGGTGGATGTGTGTATATCAAGCGTTTACACAGTTACAAAGTGCACAGTGACGCGGCTGCACGTGTGTTAGAAAAAGAGATAGAGTAAGAGAGAGATAGAGAACAAGTATATTCGTAGCTTGCTAGCGGTTGAGAGGAGCAGAAGCCGGAGTGATGTGTTTAGTGGTCGACGCGCCAGCGCCAACCTTAGGCCTTAAGTCGGTACGGTTGCTCCGTTGCGTGGCTTAGTGCAAAAAGAAAAAATCAAATAAAAGGTCTAATACCAAAGGGTTAGCGGTGAAAGAAAGATTCACGTACATATACGAATATGTGTATATATAAATAAAGTTTTACAGCACTAGTCGAGTGCAGGAGTGGCGTTATAGTTGCCTGCATTCCGTCATCGGTTGGCGCCCCGGGGCCGACTGTTTAAAGTGTGTGTGAGTGTGTGTGTATGTGTGTGCGCGTGTTGCGTGGTTCTCTCGGTGCGGTTTTCGCAGGGCTGCAGCCGAACGAACCTGCGAATCAAGTCTACGGGGTGCCGGTATACAAGTTTTCTCCCCTCTCACAAATCTTCCATTTATAATAATAATTATTGTAATAGTAACTTTGAAAAAGGAAATCAGTGATGAATTTTTGAGTTTGACACACGTGTGCGCGAGTTTTTGACAGTGAAAACCGAGGCGAATCACAAATAAATTAAAAGACAACCTGTAATACTCAGCCGCGTCTGTTTTTTGTTTTTTTTTTGTTTCTTGCTGCTACCCGTTCGCCATTGGCTACGAGAAAAAAAAAATTACTCGTACCTAATTGGTCGTCCTGCTTTTATTCGCTGGAATCCTTTTTTTCTCTCGATACCGCTTGTGTTTACATTGCGAACGAAATTGCGCATTGTTGTATACGCGATTAAAAGTTTTTTCAAAACTGCGAGTGTATGATTTTCGTCGTTTACGGATTTGAGGGATAATGAGAATCGAATGATGACTCGATCGACGAAATATACGGTGTAATTAGGCAAATGCCGAATAAACCCTGCCAGTCTTATAACGAAGCATTTGAGAGAGAGAGCGAAAGGTCCAGTGAGTGCGGTGAGCTCGTAAGGTGAGGATCGATGTCGGTGCTACTGTGAAAACATGGCTGAGGAACTGTTGGTAACGCTGAGCAGAAGCGACAACGCCGGTTTTGGTTTCTCGTTGCTTGGAACTGCCGGACTTCCTCACGTTATTTACGACATCGTCGAAAATTCACCCGCCGCCGAAAGTGGCAAGGTACAGACTACCCAGAAATTCGATACTTTAAATTTGAATATTGACGTTGAAAACAAAAAGAAAACGAAAGAAATATAAACATCGTACATGTCCAAAATTGCGAACGTTGTTATACAATATCGACCCCGAACGTGGCGCTGACTCGTTAGAGACGCCCGAATTGCTCCTGTCTTTCCATTGAAATTCGCATCGTCTCAATGTAAAGAAACTGTTTATTTTTTTTTCGTTTTCAAAATTATTGAGCACATGTATCGGTGGATTTTTAAGAAATACTTCGTGGAAAATTCCATGAAATTTCATAGCTTCGATAGAAAAACTACATTCACGAAGTATTGGGAAAAGAAACAAATTCGTTGCATTAACAACGATGTGAACTTCGACTGCACTCACTTGTTTTCGTGTACATTTATCAAATTAAATGTTTTCGTTGCTTCAAACTATTTCCGATATAGTTGTCAGTTTTAATGCAAGTATACGCAGACAATTCAGAACAACAGTTTTTCTTTCGATTGTGCAATAAACGTGAACATTTTTTCAGTAGTAAAAAATATCAGTCAAAAAAAGTGTTTTAGACGAACTTTTAGGGATGGGTTCCCACCCATTTATTGGTGAACTAGCTGCAGTATATTCGTGCATTCGCAATCTCCCATTACAACGTTTTTTAACGAATGCTCGAATACACAATCTTGAACGAACGTAGGGTAAGGTTGGGGTGTTTTTTTTTTCAGCGTAAGAGATAATGCGTTAACCCCACTTTGCCACCACAGCATAATTTCGACTCAGGGCCAAAACTGTTATTTTCGATTAAATTGAAATGAACGTTACGTTGTGTTGTTGCGTTCGTTACGAAAAAATGCCAATTCTTTCAAGAGTTTCGTACGCACCAGGGTCACAAAACCGTACAAGTAACGACGGCAACGAAAAAAAATCGTAATAATCTAGCGTTGACCCTTCGATTGTACACTCGTACAAATGTGCATCGCAAATTTTTCAGTGTATCAGATTTTGTAGAAAGTTTTATTTTAGGTTCTCTCTTCAATGATAAACAATTATTTGGAAACATTTTGACGTTTAGAAATTAGTCACGATCGATTAAAATTAGACCATTCAAGCCTGAGACACAAGTTTTCAAAAAGCCACGATGAAAATAGGTCTGTAGCCTGAGTGTCAAATACGTTGTCATTGGGACGAACCCAAACCGTTAAATACGATGTTATTATTCGAGCCCAAAAATCTTCAAACTCTTCTTATTAAGTAGGAACCGAAACATAACAAATAAGTAAAACAGTCCATTCATAATTAAAAAAATCAAGAGGTTTTTTGAAGTCCACGTACAAAGAATGGGTTTAACTAATCAAGTGTCTTGTATTTTTGTTTTCTTGAAATTTTCATTGTACATTTCGATGGCAAAGGTGCAGTGAAAAACAATATTGAAAAATAAAATTTGTATGTATACACAAGGAATACAGTGAACACGATTTAACAATCGTGACATTAATTCGCTTGCAATCTGTTTTTCGAAACGTTAAACCCTACGTCGAGGTTGAAAACGAACTCAACTTTGATTTTTGACAACGAAGAAAACAGTTCACGATTTAAAACGAAAAAGTCAGTTTTTTTTACTAAATAAAATCTAGAATTGAAAAACAAATATCAAAAATACAGTTGATATGATTTGATGCGGCTTCTAATTCTATGTATTTAAGTTGATTCCTTATCTATTCGGGAGGACCAAAATACGATAGGAAATGCAACATTGGAAAAAAAGTCAACACTGAAAGGCAATGTAGCTTTACATTGTTTATGTATATGTATTTTATATATATTCTTATCACATATATACTATTTCGTTCTTCCTGATGTAGTATAGATCGTCTTTTTTCCACGATCTTAAGCTCTCATCTGCTCCTGCATTTTCGCCAATCATCATTCTTCCTCTAATTCCCTCCTCCCATTTACCTCGTACTTCGTGGCCACTTCGGCGAACGATTATTCTACATCCGACTCAGCTAAATCAGGCTAAAATACTCTTAGTTCTCTTGTTCCCATGTTCGCGGACCACGAACCCTTTTTATTCGTGTCCCGAATGTCTATTTGTCCAGCTATTTTCGTATTGGACATGAAAAACGAGGTTTCGATATTCGTGGTAACGAATATACATTATTATAATCCGTGGCAAAGTTAATTTCCTTATAAATTATGATATGCATATATTGAACATAGCGAACAACGATCATTTCAATTATTATCGAAATTTTATCGATTATATTCGACCTACTTCCGGAATTACAAATGCAAAATTTACCATTCGCGCTGTAATTACTTCTGGTACGGGGGCTGCTCAAATCAAATTGGAATACGAAACGTGTAAGATTTCTTGGGTACAGGGCGTCCAACAATCGAACGACAATGTCGTTAAGTTCGATTCGGTAGAGAAATCTGCGTTGAAAAGTTTTTCAGCCAATGTGACCTCTGGCGTTTCACAACAACACGAAGTCCCGTCAAGCTTCTGCACGTGCGCGATCCCCTCCCCCCCGCCCCTCTAACGCACGTTGAGCCATAGCCCGCATCTGATTGGTTTAACTTCAATGCTTCATAACTCGTCAGCATTTATTCGGATCGAAAAATTGCCAAAGACATTATTACTTGGATTTTGGATTTAAATACATTTCACATTGTTAATTCTTCGTTCTAGGACACCCTGTATATATTTACATATATACGCTAGTTGCAGACAGTAGAGGTTAGTTCGTGAATGGTATTGTCGATATATAGTAAAAGGCACTTTGTCTTGCTTCCTCGCGTGCCAAGGAAACACGTCCGGGGAGATGCCGAATGGTCGGATGGGGTTCTTCGTACATTCGAGCCAACGGCCGCATTCCTCGCCACCCTGGCACACTCGGCAACTTTCGATCTTCTCCTTTCTTTTTTTTTTCATTTTTTTTTTTTTAACATTTCCTCAGCTCAGTCACAACTTCTTTCGACTTCCACATTATATTGCTCTTCCAATGCGTAAACATGAACCTCCGAACCACCCCGCCCCTGTTTCTTTCGACGAATATGCCACAGCCTTTTTTTAACTTTATCATTTTTTTTCTGATCAATGTCAACAAATCGTAATTATCGAATTTCTGATGTTTTTATAGTCAGTCGTTAGGTGTAGACTTACAAAGTGCCTTTAAAAAATTATGACCAAGCAGTCGGTACGATATGACCTTGGTTTCGAACCAAAAAATCAACTTTTTGAAACATACGTTTTTCCCAACATGCAATTAACTTGAAATTTGGTTAGGAATCTGGAAACGCAATTTTCTAATGAAAATTCAATTTTTTAAATGATTTTCCAACGAAAACTATTTTTTTTTCCTAACAAATAATTTCTTTCAATTCTCTAACGAAAACCGTAAGAAAATTTTTGAAAAAATTCTATAAACGTCTTGGCGCCTATATTGAGCTTGGGAAAAACTTGTTATTCCGATATTTGCAGTAGTTTAGTGGACTAAAAAATTTTTCATTAAAAAGTATGAAATTCCACTATTTAATTATGCGTAGTATCTGTACAATCAACAAATAATGATTGTTTATAGTTTCGTTTAATATTTACGAATGTCAAAAGGACCATTGTGGAACCATAAAAACCTGATATTCTTTGTAGAAATAGCAGTTTGATACTCGAAGAGGCTGCAAAAAAAAAAACCAAGCGGGACACACCAAAACCCACCACTGCTCAAAGGTTTCAATAGTAAATTCACGATATCTATGAAAAGCTGACACATAATGATTCCTCTCCTTGATAGCCGTAAATTCTATCGATCTGATCAAATGAAACGTCTCATCAAAACGGATCTTCGTGTACAGAAAAGCTCTTACAATTCATAGAGAGTCTTCGCAGTGCGATGCTAACAATAGCGGACTTTGATCAATTGAGAATATGTGTAGAGCGGTCAAGTTCACTATTCCGCTAGTTCGTGGTCACAGGTCACATAATAATGTTTTTCTGATTCAAGGACTTGAGCTTTATTCATCATTTTCTTTTCGAAGGCCACAAATCAGCGGATTTTTCTATGCAGCATTTTGAAAGTCGCTAAAATACCAAAATTACAGATAAGGAACTCTCGTGCGTCGCAAACGTTGTTAAAAAAAAGATCGAATGGCAATTATTACATAATCCACTCTTTTCTAAACACCGGTAAATAATGGCGAAGTATTTAAAAAAACCTATCATCCCAATTATTCTTTTGGGACGAATAAATGCCGATAAATTTTGTTTGTTTAACTACGTCGTAGACGTGGAAATTTTAATCGGTGTTGCAGAGTTTGGCACCGCACTAGCGGCTCGAATATCATTCGGCGTCTTCTGTTGACCGACTGCGATGCATACTGAGGTAAATACCAAGCTGTAGGTCATGCAGTAGCAGGATACACATGACGTAATCTCTCCCGGGTGGCGTGTGTCTCCTCCACCACAGATTAACTTACCGTTGTAATACGAGAGGCAAAAAAGAAAAAAAAAAAAAAGAATGACACGAGCACTCGTGCAGCGTGGAGAATGACGAGTGTCGACGCTCGAACCTGTAATGCAGCAGTTAATGGAAAAAAAATAAGATTTTATCAATAATCTAATAAAATAATGAATTCGAAGAGCGAAAAAAATAATCAAAAATGGAATTTTATTGGATCCGACTATATATAGTAATCGGCAGTATCACAGCAATCGCGAATTCTCGTGATTTCAACCTCAACATTGTTTTTTTTCTGGTTTTTATTTTTATTTTTTCATCCTTTGCATTGTAGTAAATATTCAGGACCCAGGGAGCAAGCGAGCAGAATAAGCGAGTACGAGATATCGTTGCTCGATTCGATATTCAGCTTGGATAAATCGTTCAGATAAATCGTCCCGACCTTCCGCGCCCTGCTCTGAGAGAGATTAATGGCGCTCGCCGCTGGCGGAGGAAGAGCTGATTCGTTTCAGAATGTACGCCAGTAGTCGAACTCTGCGCAAACGGGGGAAGATTGTATGCAAAGTTGGGAAATTAAAGTCTCTCGTGGAAAGTCGATAGGACGTAACAATTTGAGGCAACTTTTTATTTCCATGCAATTTAGCTTCTTCTTCGGAAATGTGGGCTTAACTTCACTGTAGACAAAGCCACGGTTTTTTAGGAGTTTTTATCCGAGATGAAATCCACTCGGTCAGTTCATAGTCAAACAGTTGATACTGCGAGATAAAAAATGGGCTCATATCCACTAATCACAATGAATTAATGAATCACTTGAAATATTCGCGATCGATCATCATCGAGGTAAACAAAGTAAGAAGAAAATCATGTAAACCCTTAGAAAATGAACAATCCGCGGAGTATAATTTTTCAAGACAATGCAATAAAAGCCTTGAAGATGAGGAAAGTATCGTAAAAATGTACAAGTTGAAGAGAAATTAAAAAAAGATTGAGTACATAAGGAATATCAAGAAGTACGAAGAGATCTGCCGTTCACCCGGACGAGCAAACGAGGTTGAAAGAGGGAAAGAGTAATAGTTCGTGTATACAGTACTTCACTTTTTTTTTTCGTTGTCGTTTACTGAATTAAATATAGCGAGAGAATGAGAGTCACGTTAAGTGGAGCGACCTCGTCGTACATTTGGCCCAATGAAATTTTTTGACTCCTCGTAAATTTTTGCCGAGCCAGGAGATGCCAATGTGTTTATTTCGTGAAGTAAAAGCAAGGATAGGACATCGCACGTCATTTTTTAATTGCTATTATTCCGTCAGTACTAATAATCATCAACTTTCCTGAATTTTTATCGCAAAATACAGTCAAATTTTGCATTCTAGCAAGAGTATAAGCAGGAACGATAATTGAAAAAAATAAAGATAAAAGAAGGGTCTGTTTATTTTTTTTTACATTTTAAAATATCCCAGGGGCCTATGTAGGAACACGGAATCCAAGATTTGTTATTTAAGCAGTAGTTTCATTATCAATAGACCGCGAAAAAAAATAAGGGGACTCGGAACAACAACAAAAATATTTAAACGTATGAAGAAAAAAAAATGGTATGAAACCGATCTATTTCCCACACGATCATTATTATTTTCATTGCCCGATGCCAATACCTTTGCAGTGATGAATAAATAATTGAAGAAAATGACTCTCAGTATTTACTCCCACCAGCTCGAATCGTTTTATTCCGAAATAATATAGTCAGGTGAGCCTCAGTCCAGCAGACGACAGAGCTGTCAAATGTATACTCTACCGAGTCCCTTGATATACGGAAAATCTCTAACACATTCGAATCTGATAAGTTTCATAGCCAAACACGTGCAGCGACATATCATTACATCGCATGAAATTTAATTTTCCAAAACCGTTATTCCTCACAGAAATTTTATAATTTCTAAACGAAAACGATATTTCCTTCCAAACTGTTTACAGTATTATGACGAAATGATAAAGTTGCGACAAATCCATCAATCACGTTAGAAATCAATGAAACAATAAGTATCGGAAAAATCTGCTTTTTTTTTTTTTTTCGTCGGCTGTATTCCTACACTGTATCAATGTATCAAAGTAGTTTCGACAGTTACGTGCTCGTAGGGTGCAAAAAAGTTTCACCTCTATCGAAAAAGGTGAAGTTCCAATAGGTTTTTCAGCTTTATGTGAGATCTCTCTTTTACATGTGTACATAGAGATAACGAGAGCGAGCGTGGTGCATAACATCAGCGTTTATCGGCTACTCTCGCCCTATACCGGAAATAATGGTTAGAGTGTGAGATCTCTATATACATCTGTGACATCGATATTGCTATGTATGAGCAACCCTGGGAGCGCATCTATTCGAAGGGGATTGAGACTAGGTATTCACCAATATATGTAAATATGTATAAGTGCCTATTATACAGGGTGTTCCATTTTAAGCGATCATTAAAGTGAGTCTAAGTTCCGAATTTCGAGTGTAAAATTCTTATATGCAAATATCGACCGTCTCCTGCTGAGTCATGAATTATAGAAGTTGACGAATCCGCGCTGTTTTATCACAAACAGTAGCAAAACGGATGAAGGCAGAGCAGAAAGAGATGTTATTGAAATTTGCATCGTTGGAATGCAACAACAAAAATATACATTTTTTTAAATGATGATGTCCAATCAACTGAATCAATCAGACACTGCGTACAAATTGTCGGCTCTGCTATAAAAAATTCACGCGTTTCAATGCCAACTTCAACATCATGCAAAAATTTGGATCATACTAAAAACGTAGACGTTATTTTGCGCGTGTATGAGGTAAATGTTTTGGAGTGTTTTTCCTCTATGATTCTAAGTCTTGAGAAAGGGAAACTCTGAAAATGACTTTTCGTAGAAATTTCGACGTTCTACAAGTTGGTTTGGGGTAATGTTGTTATTTCCCGGTCCATAAGTTATGTTTGGTAAACATCATCGACCATCCAACCTGGGAGAACTTGTATATGCGTTTACTTCCTACATTATGTACTTTTACGTATATGCAAACGCAAAATCGTTATGGGTACGTGTGCGTGAATTCATGGGAGGACTCTGAAATTGGGAGCATACGTTGTAACGGAATTATGAGATGCGCGTCATTGATAGAACCTTATCGAAAGGGCTAATATCCGGAGAAAATGACAAATTGCCGTAATAACGAGAGAAATGATTAATAGCTCGACTGTCATTCCGGGAGAGGTCGCCGAACGCGGTGAAATCGTAATTCACTTTCATACACGAATTGCCAAACTAAGATTTCAGTGAGACATTCGTTTATTTTTTTCTCCGTTGCCTGAAACCCCCGATGGCATTTGTTAATCGGACGAACCTTGATCATTTCTTTTTCATTTTCACGAAAATCTATTTGTATTGGCTAATAGGATTGAAAAGATTTATTGCATTAATCTGTACGTCGAATTAAATCAACATCAATATTCGAAAGGGCCCTCAAATCATTGTTCGAACCACATCCAAAGCGATTGCACTCAGATTCTCTCATTGGAAAAATGTCTTCAGAAATCTTCGCGAAGGTTTTGCCGCAGGTCGTCCTATACTCTTCGCATCTGTAAAGAACCTCCCCCACTACTTTTGTATGCAGAACTGGGCAGCTTTTGGTTTTCTTTGTCGTTTCATCTTCCTCTTTTTCATAGTTCCTTGAACTTTTTCTTCTATTCTGCGGTTTTTTTTTTCGACGCTCTCGTTAAGTAATTACTTCGCGGCCCGCGAATTGTGAAAGAGAATCGATTTCCTCGACAGAGCGTTGGGCTCTTTCTTCACTCCTTCTCGGCGAATACCCTGATGTATACATCGAGATGAAACGAATGTACGTCTCGACGCCAAAGCCACTATATTACGTCGAAGCTCTTATGCCGACGCCGTCGTTTTCCAAGAGACGCGACAAACCGTCGCCTCCCCTCAGTGCGGGAAAATTCTAGTAATTTCGATTGTATGACAGGGAAAAATGAGAACAAAATAGAAAAAAGAGAAATAAATTGACGAATTTTTGAGACGACCAGAGCGGTTTTTTTTTATTGGAGGAAATTCATCAACTTGATAGTTTTAGACATTCCTTCCGCTATTAGGGCCGCATTTATTGACCATCATCGGAACGAGCTACGACCGTTCATGCATTCGGCTGGATCTTGGAGATAAAAGAAATGACAAAATCAATGACTGGCATCCATGATAAACAAAAATGGAACATTTTTGCTCAACCTGGTGAATTCGAACATTTTATAAATATTTCTCGATGTCCTGCAAAATCGCCAAGTCCAGAAGCATACAATCGTTGTTTTTGGATGATAAAAACAGTGCAACGATTTTGCTAAAAGTACGAGCTGATTTGTATAACTGTCAAAGAAAATTTTCAACAAAAGTATTCGCAATGAACCATGGAAAAATGAGACTAGCGGGAGGTTTTTAGTGACTTTTTCTGTTTCGTTGCTACCAAATTTTCAGAATTGTTTCTATGCGTTAGACCGTTTGTATATCAAAATCTAGAATTATTTAAAAAATTGGGGAACTTGACTTGATGTTTTTCTATCGGAATACCATTTAATCACTCGTACTCAATGCACACGTTTATTGTATTCGCTCGTGTGCACACAAACGAATAGAGTCTTAGCGTCTAGTAGAAAAGCCCTTTGTTGCACAGTACCTTCGCCCGCGATTTCTATATATTCTTGCGAATGCCATCGCCGGAGCATTGCTGCGAAAATCTAGAACCTTCTGCTTCAATGCATTTTCATAACCGTCCTCCACGTACGCAAAGATCTATGCTTGGACCCCAATTGCGAGCAGTAGGTAATCTCAAAAGATAGACTTTATTATTCCGGTGAAGAAAAAAGAGCACAACCCTTTTAGTACAAAGGCATAAGCCCATTGGCTGAACTCGCAGGGCCAACGCGCATGATTTCAAAATCTCTTGGTCGTAGAAAGGAGGATCAAATCCCCCACACGTACGCACGCTCCTCACAGACGAAGACCCGACTGTACGAAATGGACGATTCCGGGGCACAGGAATGAAAGCTGTGTCCACGAGAAAATACGGCGAGGATTTTCTCGATGTAACACATACGGATATGCTCACGCGACCGCACGTTCGCCAAATCTCCAGAGACTATAATATCTGACCATTCCACCGGTCTAGCGTTTGGTCACACGGCCCTTTCAACGGTTCACAGTTCTCTCGTGTAATCGAATTCTAGAGAGAAAGGGAGAGAGAGAGAGGGAGAGAGATAGAAGAAATAACGTATGATGACTGAGTTTTGCACGAGTTTGTGAAAAATGATAAAAGAGTTGACCCAAAGAGAAAAAGCATCAAAAATCTTTTCTTCTCGGGCCCAGTCTTTTTTTTCATAACTAAGTTACCATTGTGATGAAAGTTTATAGTTGTGTTTCCCGTACACAGTTAATATGCAATGGTAATCCTACTTTAAGAAAACTAATCAAAGTACAAGCGGATGACAAAGGAAAGTCAAGTTCTACTTTACTCCTTCCATCGTTTCGTGGCTATGATAGTAACAGACACAAACACGTATATAGAATAGATTTAACGTAAAACCCATTTGCATAAATCGCAACGAAACCGCTATGCCCGCAGACCGTAATAGAACCTCAGATACTTTTCAATTCGGAAATGACACCGTCTCGCGCAAGGAAACCCGAGACTCACCCTGTAGTCTCCTATACAAACACCAGATTGCCTAACCCCATATTCTGTAGCAAATCCATGTGACCATTCTCCATTTCTGGCTTCGATGTTGACTCCATTACAACCCCTACAAACCAGACTCTCCCGCCCACAAATACGCAAATCCGATCTAAATTTTTCCGGTGCATTGGTACGTCACGCTTGCCAACGAAAACCACTGGGGCTACCAATACTTTCGAGCTCTCTTCGTCCTTCTCTCATTCAATATGTCGAACCAAGAAAAACCCAAGTTACGCTATACCTCGAATACCAACGAATCTCAACCATAATTCTGCTCACGTCGCCATTCACCGACCCATTGATGAATATGCTTCCAACGTTTCTCAATCCTAGCAACATCCTAGACGTACTCCTGATCGTGTCACTTCCGTAGAACGTGGGTTTTCAAGTTTTTCCAAAGTTACTTTAAGTTGTACGATTTTTTTTCAGAAAGTTATGGAAAAGTTAACAGATTCCCTGTTTCCTTTTCTAAAGAAAAGGTTTCAGGCAGAAAACCCTGAAACCCTAGCTACTTTCAAAACCAGAAGAAGATCATAATGTTGTCGTACGTTTTCATATTCGTAACTTAGTGGCGAATATGAAAACAAAGGAATTAAAAATGAAGTGTTCAATCAAAACAATTTGTTCAAAATACTCTCGCTATTCTCAAAAAAAAACCTTTGTATTCTCGCTGACCTGTAATCTGATGTGTTAAACCCCTTAACATTCAACGTATCGAATAATATTTGATAAGCATCAAAATAAACGGGAAGTAGATAAATTACTCAAAGAACTCTCCATAAAAATGTATGCTTCATTTCTCAGGAAAAGAAAAAACTGTTATTCACTCATCCCTAATCATAAATGCATCCGTTGAATCTTGAAAACAACGATGAAAGTTTTATGGCTTTTTTTATCATGAAAATCGATTGAAAGAATTACGACATTCGGGGAATGGAGACTAGGGCTTTTACTGGGATGCGCGGATTATTTACATTCTGAAGATTCTTATTTTTATCATTGTTTGCCTACATTGCTGTTTGATCATTCATTCTAGTACAAGATTGATCTACATTGGATTTTAAGCTCGTAAAATCAGAGAGCCGATTGGACGTTGGTGACAACATAAATTATAATATAGAACTTATACGGAAATAATAAAAAACGTCCTTCGCGATTTAGATATATTTGAGAAAAACAAAAAAAATTCGCTTTCACTTGCAAACCCGTTTCGTGAGAACTTTTTCACGCGTGAACGCCTCGGCCATTGCTCCAAAAAGCTTATTTAATACAGAAGTGTTGAATTTATATAATGGTTGAAGCAGTGTTTGCCTGTAGAAATGAAAACCGGAAGTATACGCGATTCGTTTATGCGCCATAAACATTATGACGTAAAAATATATTGAAAAAGTTCGAACGCTTTCGCTCTATTTCCCTAGCGTTCAGTACGGGGTCAAGAAGAGGCGCCGAGCAGTGACCCGAGTCCTCAATTGCTTTGCGAATGGAGGGGGGTAAGAACGAGAGACACGGAACTCTTATAGCGGAGACGGCGAATCCGTGGCGTAATCTCATTTCTCACAGAATTTCGTTACCAGATAAACAACGAAAGAAATAGATCGAGAAGATTGCAAAAAAAGTGAAGCCATTTTGCTTTGTGTGTATTAAGTAGTTGCCATCTTTTACTTCTGAGTTGTACGAGATTGCAAATCTTCGATAACCTAATAGGAGATTGGATTCGTTGATCCACAAGTCTGTAGAAGTGAGAAATTCCAATGTGGAGGTCGGATGAAAAAATATTGGGCAACAAAAAGATTCTTGAGCGATGACGAGAAAAAAGTCCTCTGAAGGGTCGTAGAGATGGGCGAAGTGAAGTAGGGCAATTGGTCGAAGTGGAGAAGGAAGAGAAATTGCGACGGCAGAGAGTGTTGGGAATTGTATTCGGCTCGAAAATTGGGCTGGCATTAAAGTTTGATGCAATTTAATTGGCCACTATTTTTGTTGTTAGGATTTTCATGAAGTTATATAGTTTGTTGATGTATTTCCCGAGGGTATGGCAGACCTAGGCGTCGAGTTTTCGGACGAGATACACCGCGTGCTTAACCGAAATCAGGGATGACGGTAATTCAAATGAAAAGCTGAGAAAGATAAGTGAGTAAAAAAAATTAAATAGAGCATGCAACTGTGAACGAGAGCCAAGAGGGCAGATTTATTTTCTTTTGGTTATCCGCGCGGACGCTGTAAGGCTAGTTCATTATCCGTTTCTTTTATCCTCATTCTTATTCTTATCGTTAGATTGTTCTGGTTATGGTCACGTAGCCCAAGGAAATGCATAGGAGGGGAGGGGGAAATGCAGCTTGTCGCTTAGCTTGGGACCAACTTTACTTTGAGAAACTAGGCGTTTGTGGGCAACCAGGTGCTCCACAGTACGGGGGAGCTTTTGTGGCATGCAAAAACTAACACACTTTACGTGAATGTGACACGATGGAACCGTGCATTGAACGTATGCGTTCAATGTTTGCCTAGAACTGTATTTCTATGTAAAACGCGTGTTCAAAGACTATTTTATAAAAGTTTGAATCAACGAACATGCGACAAGTGGCACATGGGATAACAGTAAAGAGACAAACTGTTTTACTAACCGGGCAATTACTTTTTACGAAATTGTTGGCATTTAGATCCTGAGATCACGCAATATGGTGGAAAAGTTAAGTCCATCGTGAAGTCAACGATTACAATAAGAAGGGCGAACAAAATAACCAAATGCACACATCAAATCGTCTGTGCAAGTAGCTTGACACTAATTAATTTGATTATTTTACACGTATACTCAGCATCTTACAGGTAAACTGTGAGGTATTTTTATAGTGGGTAATAATCCACTTTTACGTCAGCAGCATGCATTCCAAAGTATGTGTGTGTGTGTGTGTGTGTGTGTGTGTGTGTGTGTGTGTGTGT
>JACEOJ010000206.1:81371-165063 GCA_013761285.1 Campoletis sonorensis
TGTGTGTGTGTGTGTGTGTGTGTGTGTGTGTGTGTGTGTGTGTGTACTTAGAGATGAAGAGAAAGAGAAAGAGAGAGAGAGAGAGAGAGAGAGAAAGAGTTGAGTCCGCAGTGGGTCTGCGCACTCGTATATCAGGAGCTCACTTTTTCCATCCTTTTTTTTTTTTTTGCGCTGGCACTCTTCTTATTCTCAGCTTCTTTTGTTATACCGGGCCGAATGGATGGCGAATATATACGTTACAAGGATATATAAGAATACGACACGTCTGGTGGATAAACTCGGAAGAACATTTTGTCGAGAAGCTGAAGGAACGGAGATTCAGAAGTCACCAAGTCTGAAGCCGGCGTAAAGCTGACTGGAAGAATAAAATATGCACATGAAGGCAGATGGAAAAGTAGAAGGAAGAATGCAAATGCTGAATTCTTAGGCGCGCGAGAACTTCAACACGCCGAACGAATAGCTGCCGTCGTCCGGAGTCTTCATTCACTGGATAGAAAGAGGCCATTGGAAGGGAAGATTCGCGCACCGTGAAAATGTTTGTGACGTCGTAAAAGCCAGTGAAATGGGCGCGGCCTTAGAAGCAGGTAATATCGAGCTGGTTCTCTCTGTTGAAGCGGTACAGACACTAACGCCATCAGAAGTGAATCTAGCTTGACCTATCCTCCTTCTTCTTACCATCGTTTCTATCTACACCATTCAGAACGTTCAGTGAATATATTAGTGAAAACTTCGTCTCTAATGTGTCCCACGTGTCTGGGGGACTTACGTCACTTAACACAGTCTGGTAGCTTCAACGGTGCGTTGCAACTCATAAAAGTCATAAATCAACCGATTCTCAACCCAAATATTGACCATATTGGTCGACCAGGGTATATTCGGGATCGTTATGCTTGTCAAATAACCATCGTCCCCCCCATTTCATGACGATCATCATCACTATGAAAAAATACTTCAGTAAACCACTGCGAACTTTGTTAGTAGAACTTCTTAAACCTCTAAAAATAATTTGAGTTTAACTGTATCAACATGTTGACTCGACAAATTACACAAAACATGGATCAAAATGGGTAAAAGGTTGCTGTAGAGAAGCAGTAAAGTAATTTGCTATTCCTTCTTTTTTTTCTTTATTACACGAAGCCATGAGAAAAGACCCTAGAGAAAACTGAGGATGCATAACTTTATTCGGAAAGCTGAATACGTAGCGAGGAGAGCTTATTCCGTCGCTGAGCTTGCAAGAAGCATCTCTAACGTATACCTAATGCATTTGGTACTTATAATAAATTGGAAAGATACATGTAGCTAAGTGTACCTGTACGTATACTTTAATATCGATCGAAACGCGTCTTACGAGGTCAATAGCTTAATGACGTAGAAGCTTCTCGTGCCAGCGTGTAACATCTTCTCGCGAATTCAACGTATGTGTATTGGAAAGTCTTCACGTGGAGTAAGTTTCAAATTTGAAGCTTAAATTATGCTCGGGGATCGATTTATAAAGAAGTTTTTCCTGAAAGGCTTTTGGTTTATGGTCGTCAAGGCCGTGAAGTAGGGAAACGCGATCCAAGTCATCCATTATTCTTAAATTTTCTCCCTAGTGTAGTAAATTCGACTTTTTTTCATCTTTTGCATATGCTGGGTAATTATTTCATGATCATGTAAAAATAGCCTGACGTACATTAACGCCACGGTATTCAAGTATTCCTCCTACATTTTCCGGTCCGTATGATTTGATGCGAAAGCTGCGATAGCGTGAACATCATAAATTCATCCAAGCCACGATAAATTATCCAATGGAGCTTGTACAGCTGAAAGGGTGCGTAAAACTGGCCGATAGAATTTCCAATGAAGTTGGCAAATACTGTTTGATGCACTACCTTTACTGGCTTCATTCATAATGAAATATTTTTGTTGAGGAAGTCTCGACTTATTCTTGTAGCTACCACTCCGTTTTAAGCGCGACTGGATATTGGTTATTGTTCAGAAAATTCAGTACACGGATGGTTGCGTTAAAGTGTTGCTGTTAAACACATCGTCACTTTGGTATGATGCTCAAGTTTGTATCTTTGGAATGCAACAAAATTATTGTTTTTTTTTTTTTCCTTTAGCAGTGCACAAAATTTATTCGTAGTGTGGCTACGGCAATTAAAAAATCTTTCTTTCAGAAAATTAACAAAATAATGAGCGTCAAAAAATATCTTTAGTTCGCTTCCAACGATGCAAAGTTCAGTAACGTATTATTAATATGTTACATAATATTCAGACCTTTGATCTTCAAGTTATAAAAACGTGATCAAGAACGTTCGTAGCAGGCTCCTATTATTCTGACAAATGAAGGTTCAGATTATGTTCTAGATGCACGATTAGTTCTTCGGGGTCGAAGGAGAGCTGATTACAAAAAAGCTCTGTCAGCCCACGCAGGACACTTTCTCTATTACACTCACGGTGGCGAGATACCGGCTGATCCATAGCCTTGCGCTTAATTTAAAACAGACGTGTTCGCTTATTACGGTGAAGTTCGAATATTCGATTTTTGACACTGTCTGTTATGTTTAATCCACTGAATTTCCATTTTTTAATGACTTTAGTTACACACGTGAATGCTAAAACTGTGATTATCAAACGACCGGTCACCTTTTCTCATAAAATGACATGCTTTAACAATTGGAACCCTCGAACTATTCGATTTCAGTTCACAAAATCGAAACAGCCGATATTGTTTGGATTTTGGGAATAGGTGGATCAAGTGTTGGTCTACTGGCATTAAAAATTCAAGTCTAGAAGTTCAATTCGTAGTAATGGCCTTCTTGAACAGCACGCAATAAAATGGGACGATAAACCATCAATTCTGCTGAAATAGATGGTGATAAAAGTCAGGGGAGAACACACGAGACAAGAGCCATCGAAGATGCTCTTCCGGAAGACCATTATCTAGAACTAAAGAGGTTGGTGGGTGAGATAAGGTTGACACATCAGCTTCAACATCGAGAGATGGTGGAAAGATGATCCACATTGATGGTAAGAACATGGACAATCCGATAGCCCAAGAAGAAACAAAAATGAGCAACGTTTTCATGGACCATTATTATTATCGTGGTAAATAACCAGTTTTCTCTGGATAATGCGGTTAGTTACGGAGAAACGAGTAGACCTGAGAGTCTCGCGCTAAATTTAGTTTTCTCGAATGAGGAGGAAAGTGAGAGGAGAAAATAAAACGAGCGTAAAGGAAATGAGATGTGGACGGAAAGATATATAGAATGAGCCTCGAGAGTGACGAGTGAAGAGTATTCGTGGACGCACCAAACACGACACAGAAACCTCCCCATTCTCAAGTATTTTTTACTCTTACGATACGCTACTTGTTTCGTGCATAAAATAAATAAAAATTCCATTACAACGGACTGTGGATGATCGTGTAAAGTAACGAAGTAACGAGTTCAAGAACATTGACTGTTTCTTACACAAGATAATTATTCCTAAAATCAGTAGGTTTCACCTGTGGTTCACCCGATCCCCTGAACTCCATTGTGAAAAAGGTTCTATCGGGGTGTTTTCTATTTTAAAGAATATTGAAAAATTGTCGTAGTTATTTACGTGGCTGCAGAGTGAAATCTCCCACTAGTGTTTCAAGAGTCCAGATAAAGCGAAGAAGTGATCACTTATGCAAGGCAATTGAAATTTCTTTTAACGCCTTGTACCATTCCACCATTCAACCCTCAACACTTGTCTTCCGAAGGAAACTTATCACGATTAATTGGCATTGTGAAGAGGCTCCCCGAGGAACTGTCCGAGGGTCAAACCTATATTCCGCGAAAATCGAATCGAATTTGTCTTCGACTACAGATTCATACGATATCGCCAAAATGGTTAGTCTACAATGTCTTGCCAGACGATTATATGCTGTTATCCAAAGGCCAAAGCTTGCGCAGGACCTCAGCTCCTACGTCTTCGGGCTTTCGACCCAATTAACTTGGCCAGATAAGCATCACGTTATAATAAATATGGGAAAACGTCAGACAACGGTTTTAAAGCAGCATAACTTGCAGCATGTAGTGAGTAAAATTGGTCACTGAAATGACATATAGTGACTTGGAAAATATAAAAGTATATTCGGCCTCTGGGAAGAATTTCATGAATAAACAATTTGATGAATAATAAACTAGATTCGTTAAGATTCTCTAGTGCACAGAGTACTGAGCTGGCTCACAAACCTGATATGCAACTATAAGGTCTGCAAGTCGAGCTCGTCCTTTCATTATCATTCAGCGAGGGGTATATTGTATCCGGTGTTTGCTACACACGAGCTTACGGAAGTGGAACGAATGATTCGCGAGAAACGTAACACATCGACCACTGGTCTGGGCCGGCCTCGCTTGTGATACTCATCGCTCTTATTCCTTGAGCAGAATTAGTTGCTCATCTTCGTTGGATCTACATTGCAACTGGTTTATGATTGCATCAAGAAAGTCTTCTTCAAAAAGAAAAGAGCGAACGGTTAGCATGATTTTTCGAAACAGTGTTTCAGGCAAAACCGCTGTCCATGTCTTGTCCGCAATAATGTTTCGATAACCAGTTGACCTCTCCGAATGGATGTTAAAAAAAAATGTTCCAAAATTTAGGAAAACATGACATTTCCAATAATCTTTTCGGAGCTCGAACAATTCTTTGCATCATAACTTTTCATGCGTCCATCCTTGGAGCAACTTTCAGTGACGAGAAATAAATCAAATGCGAAAAATAAGAAATTTTGCCCAGTGTGTCCTCCCAATTAGTCCCTTCAGAAGTTTACTCACATTTTAGGAGTGTCCATCTTTTGGACAAGCCAGCTGTGCTTGTTCGGTCATAAATATGTATAAACGCCCACACTATCAATGTAGCATATACATGACATTTCCACGTACTGCTTGGTTGTCAGAGCTATACTCGTAACTGTTAAGCCGAGGGAAAGTCCAGCCGCGTTCGAGGGCTAATTCTCTCACCGGTTTAGTTTCCTCTAAGCCATAGACAACCGGAAGTTCTAGACACATTGTCGTCTCCCGTCGTTTCTCATCTGCCTGCGGTTGGTCTCTTCTCTACGCCGACGGAATTCTCTCAGTTTCCAAGTTCAAACGTAGAAACGCTTGGAAAAACTTTTGGGGTAAACTTTTTTTTTTCAAAATTCGGGTGTTTCTGGTTGTTGAACACTGACCAGAGATCCGCGTTGGAGTAGGTTGAAAAAATGACTGAAAAAAAGCTACTAAATATTTCAAGCCAACAAACTCCTCGAGCTCATTTTCGCTCCTGCGTGAAAATTACTTTTCATTTCAAAACATCGTCCGACCTTACGCGTGTATCATATCACTTTTTATATCGCTCTCCAGTCTCAGTGGATTTGCGGAGAAAGTGGAATCCTGTTTATACGCATGTGTGCCGTTACGCAACGCGCGGGTGTACTCGCATCACTGGCTTTTTCCTTTCGTTCCTCTATTTTTATCACTTTTTTCTTTCATTATTGCGTTTCATATTCAAGAGTTTACTGCTCGTATGATGGTGTCTACGAAGTCGTGTGAAATTTTCTCGTCTGTATCGTTGCTACGATCGTAGTGCGTTGTAGGAAATTCTTCTCGCGTCAATCCTCATCATTTTTTCGTTCCGTGAATTCCAACTATGTGTTGAATGACACTTGAAAAAAAAAAAAAAAAAAAACAATGGGGAGCAGATTTATTGGGTATGCTTGGAAGGTGAACTCAAATAAGTTGCTTCACAGAGACTCGAAAAAAAAGATAACACACATTGTTCAGGGATGAACCTGGAACAGATAGAACTTTATCGTCATGCCATGGACAAAACTTTATGAAAACATCTTCAGTAGTTCTTCCACTAATTTCTCTATTACAAAACATTCGTTGAAATTTATCCGAAGTCGGTAGCCAGTCTACCAATTTTTCTCCTCATCTCAATGTCTTCGTGCAATTTCTTCAGCTGATCTTCTCGGTCATTTCTCGTTCCAAGAAATATATTGAGTTTCCTTAATACTTGGGGAACGTTGGCTGCGTATTGGTTGTTGGAGGCTAAACCATTCGAGCAACTTTTCCATACCGGCCCCATGTTCCATAGTAGATCGAATCCACCGACCCTCATCTCTCGACCAGTCAACACGCCCTCCAGATCCAAAACGTTCAAAGCGTCCTGGAGCATGTTGTACTTGAGACGATGATCGACGTCGTCGGTCGGCGTCAGCGCAGGAGAAGCGTTTATTTCCAAAAGCCATGGCCTTAAATTATCGTCGATAATGATGTCATAACCGTACAATTCAAACGAATTCGATGAGTGCATCATGACCGATTGCACGGATTGAAGACTCGTCATTATGATTCCTACAAACACAACAATTAATTGGGCGCCAAACGCGAAAAGATATGGTAGCAAGGATATCGCACCAGATAAGATCAGATACGACTCATTAAATCATATCTCATTACTGTACAGCAATAAGGATGTCATTTTAATGCATTTTAATGATTGTTTGAAGAAAAGCTTCAACTCCATTAATCTCTTTTATTTTTTGGTGATGTGTGCATTATCCAAATTGAATTTCGCTCAATGAACAATTTACCGGCAACTCGTTGGAAAAGCATCTCAACTTTTCGTGAACCGTGACGAGCAGTCAGGAATTCTCTGAGCCTGATGAGACTCCATTTGCGGCCTCGTTTCGTCGCACAAATATTTTCCGGCGAACTCTCAACGGTGGGAGTTGTTCTCACCTCGTCTCGCCTCAATCTCTGTGTTCCTTCTGCTTTCAGTTGGATAGACATGTTGGTCAAATGTACCCTGCTGTCATCTATTTTGTCAAGCGAGAATAACGCCCCTGACAAACGGGCAAAGCCCTCTCTGGCAAGCCATACTTTTAGCGGTCGAAACGACGTTACGAGAACGTAAATTCGGAGATCGAACTTTCTACCTTGTTAGAGAATGAAATTTCAAAAGGTCAAGGATAAAACGAGCCTCGGGATATTCGGTCGCGAAACGTTTACGTTGCTTTCAAATGACTTGAGCCGCTATTGGCAGAAAAAATAGATAAATTTTACTGTTTTTCCTACAGTTATTTTCCTTGCACACAATGCAATAAATAAACAATAAAGGAATTATAACTAATTGGGTTATTATTTCTCAATTACCTGCAACCAAGTAAGGATCCTCGAGGTATTTTTGGACGACGAAAGTTTCGGTATTGCTGACGTCATTTTCCTCAGTGACTGAGTTACCATGAGATTCTTTCATTCTCCAATCGACGAGGTCCTTGAGCCTCCTGAATAAAAAAATGCCTCGACCCTGCGATCCAGCCGCGGGCTTCACGATCCACGTTCCGCCACCCTGTTTGTGATATTCCTCAACAAACATTCTGTACTCACCCGGCAATTCGAACGTGATCGGCATCGTGTCTGAGAGCTCCGCTTCCCGAAATTTACCAACTTTTTTCAATAATTTACGAAATCTCTTCAGATTTCTCCAGAGATAATCCTTCCTCGTGAGCTCGTGATGGTTTTCATAATGAGGAATTTTTTGACGTAATCCAAGCTTTGTGTTCAGGATTTTACGAACTTCCGATCTTTCGCACCACCAAAGATCCCAGCTTCGATCTGTTGGGTCCGTCACCTCGTTGAGGTGGAAGCAAATTGTTATATTACATTGAGTTTTCAATTAGTTTCGAATTAGTTTCAAAATAATCCGAGTAACGCTGGATCTCACAATTTATTTATTCACATATGTCTATATAAATTTACCTGAACCCAGCCTCGAGAAAGCATGACATTGGATTGCATGGACAAAGAAGAATCGCATCGAAATTTGACAATTTTCCCATTCCCAAATATCTTTTTATCATAAACATTTTGTTTATTTCCGCTTTCTACTTTTTCTTCTGTCTCGGGATTCATAAGTACGGACTTTAGCAACCGTTTTGACGCAATTCGTGAATCCGTGATGACAAAAACAAAAACTTTTACTTGTTTGTTCTCTTGTATGACTCACTTCACTTCTTCCTTTCTTCGATTTTCTATTATTGGACTGTATCGATATTTTTAATATTATATATGCTGGTTTTACACCACACGAAACGACGAATAAAAAATGTGACTTAGGTTGTCTGTTGTTTGTTATTTTCTTCTCCCAGGCAAAAAGCCGTATCACACTCGATACGAAAGCCGCCGCGAGAATATTATTCATAATGTAGAAACGAGACTTCGATAGTCCCATTGTAGTCTCCTCCAACTTTGCTCACGTCCCTTTCTCATCTCTGTCGCGATTTTTCTTCAGTTGCATTTTTCTCGGCATCGTGTATGCACCACCCGAGGCACTTTGAGATGAAAACTTCTCTGATACCTCTTTTTCACGCAATATTGCATACCGATCTCTGCCTCTCTCTCTCCCTCTCTTTATTCTCCTTTCCCCCTTTCTTCGTATATACATTTACAGTGGATTAGAGAATAGACATTTTTCTTTCCGCTTTTTTTCTTCTTTTTCCAAAGAAAAATCGTATAGAGTGGTGCATGGAAGACACGAATGAAAACGTATTGCAGTTTCAAAAGTATTGTTCCGTGAATAATAAATCTTGATTCTGGCCTGAGAAATATATAAACGATAGAAATAATGGCAGTACTATTCCTGAGGCTTCTTTATTCTCACTTCCCTGCCCATTTTGGCTTAGAAATGAGAGTGAAAAATCATTTCAAAAAATATTTATCTTCGTATTTATGTACGTAACATTTTTTTTCTCTACCCACGAAGAATATTTTTATTTCTTCATCATTCTGTCCATGAAATAATTCTCAAATTCTATCGTTTTACTGTCCACGAAATTCTAATTTTCTTCTCCTCTCTCCCTCTCTCTCTTTCACTTTCTTTGTCACTTCATATTATTCCCGTCGCAAAGGGAGTCAATGCTCGCGTGACTTCGTCAATTTTTCGTCGTCGTTGTTCCTATCCCCTAGAATCGTTCGTTAACTCTGACAACACGACGAGTGCAGTCACGTCACCTGTCTCACCACGAAACGACGAATTCACGTCTCACTAACGATTAAGTCATTAGACTTGGGTCGTCTCGCTCCTATCTTTTATTTCTCTCTCCCTCCCTCTCGCTCTTTCTCTAGTCATGCAGACAACGTTATCAGGTGTTTTTTTTTTTACCTCCACTCTTACACAGTTGCACACTAGACGAGACTGTAAAATAATTACTTTTCATTGTCATAAAATAGCTTCAAACAACATTCTTAACGGTCGGCAAGACGGTTCTTGGTAAAAGAAAATGTTGTTTCTCGATACTGCAATGACGACATATTCGTAAACGAGAAAAACATACGTTCTAATTTTCTAATCATGGGAAATTGGAAGTAAATGAATATTCCAAAAAGTCCTCTATTTTCAATGTCCAATATCCAATGGTATTGAAGTTTCATCGTTGGAACGCGAAAGAAATATATTGATTTTCATTTTACAAGTTCACCCAATTGTTTGCCTAATTTTAGTTTTGCGGTCGCGAAAAATGAGTCAGTATGAGTCAAACACTGCATTTTTATTTCACGATCTTTTAGAGAAAAAAAGGATTTTCGTTGCATTTCCACGATGCAAATTTGAATATAATTATTTCTTGATGAGGAAAAAGATCATTAGTTAGAGGAAAACAAGCAATGCAAAAATTGCTTCGTTGCAATGTGGTAAATGACCATTCAATTAATGAAACATTATCTATTTTTCAATATCGCTCCCCCTCGGTACTCTGACTTTTTGCACGTCCCACATATCGTTGTTTTTAACTGTCGGAAGTTCGTAGTTAGTGCAACGAGTCTCGTGTTACGTAAAAAAACGACGAAAACTAGGTGGTGTCTGGTTACGCGACGAGTACGCTAGTTTTGTTCTACTACGTCTGCCCTCCCCCCTGCCCACTCTTCCTTTCTCTTGGGCTTGTCATAAACTCCCACAAGCTGCTTTGTCATCCATACTAATGATTTCAATGCAAACATATTGGAGAACTTTTACATACGTGTGCCCTTATTAGTCACAAGTGCAGGGATTGTAAAATTGACGAGAGGGACGACCTTGATTCCTCGTGATGATCCCCACAAAGCTCTCGTAGGCATCATATGATTTGACTACGTGAAAGAAAATTAGTCTTCGGAGTTCCACGTCATATTCAGTTCAAGATAAAAATAACTTTCCTATTGAAATCCAATAGAAATCTGAATGAAAGAAAATTTTGAAAAATTTATGCTTGTATTTCTAATCAACACTTCGAGAGTCGTTTGACTTTTGTAATTCATATTATTGGAGATGAAAAGTTAGGTCGTGGAATTTCTGATTATAAGACGTGAAGTTTTTAGAAAAATTCGTCGGAAAAAAATTTGTCTCTCAAATCGATAGAACGTGTCGAACCCTCAGGGACTTGTTTTGGTCGTCAGGATATCTGGATGGTTCTTCTTTCCGTTCATATTCTCTATTTCGTTCGATTCTCAACCCTTTCCTCTTGCGACCTCTCATCGTGGTAGTGCAATCCGTGGAACGATTCAATTTCCGGTTGTGAGAGGAAGAATCCGAATGAAGGGAAAACACATTGGTCGTATGGTTCAATCGCTTTGCTCGGAAACTCTTCGAATCTTTGATTGTCGATATTGCCACAAAAGCTCGATATTACGTGGTATTCCGTGACTGATTTAATTAGGCTGTGATATCGCAGAGGATTTTCGCTTTCGCTTCCTTCCCTTCGGAAAAGTATCAATGTTCCGCTCTTTTACACATTCATTTTTCATCATTTGTATTGTTGAAAAAAGCGATACAAATTAAGTTTTGGTAACAGGTTGTTTCTCCATTGAAAATTCGTAATAAATCGCTACGGTAGGGAGAACGTGAGGATTTATTGCGATTCTCAAAGCCAAGTTTTCAAAAAACGTGGCAAGGAGTAGGAGGAAAGATTACTTTTGAAGCTCTGCACGAGAAAACTGCTTCAAAAAGTTTTTTCAAACGCTATCTAGAAATATTCAACGAGTGTTACTTCGTGTCTGGAGCACATTATAAAAATCAATATGAAATTATTGATTTTCTATCAGAGAAAAGCACTTTGCGGAAAATTGAAAAGCGGTCGAAAAGTGGAGATTAGAGGGGTGAGTGGCAGTGAAGACTGAGAGGAATGACGTGACAAGTCGTTGGAAATATCATCGTCGCAAGAGGCCTATAGTTGTCGATACTTGCAATTCAGTCTTTTTTCCAAACATCAATGACAAAGGACGTTGTTGATATTTTGCCGTTATTTTTCAATGATGTATTCAATTTATTCATCGTTGTTGTTAAGATGACGCTCCGTGACGGCTGGGATCTTCAGCTTTTCCGTATTACTCTCATATCCTCGAAACTTCATCCATGTCCGTCTAAACGGATTTAACGAAAGATCCGACAGACTTAACAGACCTGTCAACATCGTCTTCGCTCTTTTACAAAACATCTACTCAACCTGCTCATCTTCCACCTTGAATGAACACTTTAACCTGGAACTTGTGTAGCCCTGATTAGGAATGAACGGATTCGTTGTGAGTGGTACTTGCCCAAAATTGTTCCAAGCTGAAGCCATTTTAAAAATCGATGTGATAACTTATCATTGTATCACATCGTATCAAGTACCACTGAACTTATAAATATTCAATCTCTTAACTATACATGAACCAGTCGTTTCATCAAACATCGGTTTCTATTGGAAAACTTTTGACGAAAAGGACATAGAGGTTTTGAGACGAAATGCTAGGGCTTTCACCTCGTAACAAGGTTGGGGGAGTTTAAGCCTATCGAGCAAAGTCAATGTCACGTCGGCCAAGACGCCAACGTCGACGAGTTGGGACAAAAATAATGTTGGCATCCGTCTTGGATGTCGTCGTAGTTGTGCTTGCCACGGGAAGAGACCGGCGACCTGAGTTATGCGGATGGAAAGACGCAGAAAATGCGTCTTTCGCTAGTCGTCATCGAATCTCTGGGGCCAAATGTTCCGAGCGAGTCTAAATCTCGTCTAGTCAAATTCTCCAAGACGTAGTCTTGTCAATCTCGTGTCTCCATTCCTCAACTAGAAGTCATGACCTTTTTTTCTGTCTGCGCTACCTACTGCCATACCTTACTTGATTATGGTCGTGATTCTTGTTGTTGTTGTTGTTGTTGTTGTTGGCGTCCTCCTAGTAACCCTCGCTTACGACATCATGCTGGCAACACCAAACAATATGGCGACAGATTCGATTACGTGGAATACGTGCCTCTCGTGCAGCAGGTAAGCTTTTTTCAAAAGCTTATTCTGCTTTGTATACTCTTTGAAAACCAACAACTCCTCGATCTGGAAAATCCACAAGACAGAACGATCATTTCGTGTTGGGCTCAAGGATTTTTGTTCTTATTTTCTTACATTGGGATTCGTTGCTAATAACTTTCGAAAAAACCATGCTATCAAAGTTTACATCGATTAAATGGAAGAAATTTGAGTTTTTTATGTTTTCCTTACGTTGCTTTAAATTGCAAAAATGATTAGACCGTTCAAAGATCAATCTTCAGCACCATTGAAAATATCAACACAAATAAAAATAAAAAGTAAACTCTTTTTTAAGCTGCGCTGTTCACAAAGCTTTTCCTTCATCAAAATGACTCTGGAAACTGGCCTCAAATGTTTTAATGAACATATAATCACGGACCACGATGTCGTAGAAATAATAATCCTCTTCGTGAAAGACAAAGCTCAGAAAATTTGATGAAATTTGGTTTTCACAGCGCATTAAAATAAGAATTTCGACGTTGCAAAAAAATGGCTCGTAATAAATCAGGTTCCTAAGTCACGTTTAGGAGAGTCTAAAAGTTCTGAAACTTCCGGATACCCTGCCAATTGTATAGAGAACCGAGGGTGAAAATTACCCTATGAAATAGCGGTGTGCGTGTAACCACGAGGGTCGTACAACCGGAGGTTTGGTGATAGGGGAACGAAATCGAGGGATTAATTTGTAATTCTCAATTTTCTCGTCGTTCAAATATCACATTTTCCAAATCCTGATTTTCCCATTCCGATCGGGCCCTTTAACTTTCATTAGCAACACATAAACACCAAATTAAAAATGTTTAATGAACGGTTTCCAAAAACAACATAATATTCAAACAATCGATTACTTTTACTATAAATGTCTTTAAATCCATCCGTAATTGTTTTTTGACAAAAAAAATTCACAGTCAAGCCGCCACACGCAAAATAAGTGAAGAAATAACTCATTTTTAATTTCGAAATTTCGAGCTTAGATTCGTAATCAGTGAAACTAAAAACACCACGAATACTAAACATTGAATTGATTGCACGTCAGAAAAAAATTATATTCAGTACCGATGACCAGGACACTCTTGGATGGTTTGGCGCAGGTGTTGTGGAATTTCAATAGAGCCATTTTCGCTTACTTGCCATAAATTTCTGTATCGTTATACTGATACATATATATCCAATGAATTTTAGATTATCAGTGGCATCACCAGAGACTTCATAAATTTATCGATACCAAATTCCCACATTATTAATTCATTAATCTACTTAAATACTGATGTTGTTTTCACTATTATTATTATATTTTGATATTATTATTATATATTTATTATCTTAAATCATCATAATTATTACTATAGTTTTTTCTCGTATTCTGAAATTGAATATTCTATTGATGACTCTTTTCTATCATCGTTCTTATTGTTGTTTTTTTTTGGAATACTTTGTTGTGAAGTATCGAAATTGACATGGTTTTGTAAAGTTTTGATTATTGAAATTCCGACGACCGTTTGTTTTTTTTTAAATTACTATTGTTGTCCTTAATATTATTGTTAATACTGTATTTACATATTATGCCCTAGTAGACGATTTACGTAGGCAGGCTTTAATGGACATGACTTGCATCGAGCTTGCACACATACTCGAATATTTCACAAAGTGAAAACACGTGGATGGAATGACAGTGAAAGGCTACAACGCATGTTTGCGTGTGTGTCAGATCGAGCACTTACTCAGTTCCAGACAATGCCACAGCACTCTGTATTTCCACCCTCCCCCCCTGCCGAGACACATCTCGCGTGGATTACACAGTCGGGTCCACTTTCACAAGAAGCCCATAAGAAAAAAGAAAATGACAGAAAAGACGATAGACACACTAGATATTCTAGCTGACAACAATAGTGCAGTATGCAAAATAGACTGGGACTCAAATTACCCGTGGATCTATTTTTATAGTTTTTCAGAGAAACATGGTAACTCGAAAAATTAGATTTTTCTGTTAACATCAGTTTCATGATTGATTTTGATAATTTTTCAATTACAACTATCAATTATAGTACTTGAGGCATGTCGACTGAGCGAGAAATAGCTGCAAATTATGCAAATCCAACTGTGAAATTTATCCACCTGGTTCATCCGATTAAGAATAAATGAGTTTCAGCCCATTTTTTAACTTTTTCTGCATGGGCTTAGACTTTTTTAATTCTTATTTCGATGAACTATTTCGGATTAATTTTTCGGGTACGAAAACAGATCGTTCAATCAATGTAGCCCCTAAATAGTTAAATTTCAAATTTTAAACATTTTTGAACTTTTGATATGAATGAAATTACGTAAAACGAAAATAATGAATATTTCATTCATATGTTTGTTTCTTCGAACTTTTTTTAAATGTTTTCGTAAAACAAATTATTTTGATAGATAATTGTTATAAAGTCCATTTGGAGAACAAAAAATGCCGGAATTCAATATAAATGAGCAATTAATTTTTAATTGAAATCTAGTTAAATTAGTTGCCGTACTGGATCATTTTTTCAATCCTGGACGATTAATTGGTAGTCGTTATTGTTGTCGCTCGGATCGATGAGCGTGAAACTTCGTAAATTTAATTGCTCGAGCTGCATCTTTTTTTCCTGTTTTCTTACTGCTATAAGATTTTTTTTTCTTCGTTTTTCCAGGTCGAAGCGGGCGATGTTATATTGAGGGTGAACGAGGTTGACGTCAACCGATTTACGACCAAAGAAGGTGAGTTTATTGAATTTGTTTTGTCGAGTTATTTTCATTTTGATCAAAGGGACAAAGACTCATTTTTCGGTGTGATGAATATTTGAAAAAATCATGATAACAAAGTTGCAAAAGCTTCGAGAATTATACAAGGCGGAATGTTATTTCCTTCGATCCAGCGTGCTCAAAAAACAAAGTTTCTCCCATATTTCTATTCGTTAATAATTCACATCCAATCACGAGCGAAACTTCAAAATCTTCTCAAGGCAATGGTCTCGTGGGAAAAATAACTTGCGATCGATCTTGCGGATATATCGCAATTCTGCCAATTTAACGGTGCTTTCACATCAACTGTTTTGGTTACCAAATTATCGCAGATAATTTTATGTTTTGTGTCTCAAGAGAAATGTATCGTAAAATAAAGCGTGAGGCTTCCAAGTCTATTAAAGAAACGATTAAACAGATTTGCTTATTTTTATCTCTGAAAATATTCATGTTATATTTACTTCAAAATTCGATAATAACTTTGATTCCATTCTGAACAACTTGATACAATAACATGTCACAGTTTAGTAAGATTCTTTATTTATCGCAGAGTTTTATTTTCAATATTCACATAATAGTATTCGATTCTCATAAAATGTGGCTTCTTCACATTACGACAAGAGAACTTATTGATCGAATCGAGGGACGATGCTTTTCTCAAGGAAATACCGGTCTCGAGCCATAACAGGAGAAGAACATCTCTTGAGATTTATTTATCCTTAAACGATGTTTGCCGTGGCGTATGAATCGTGTTCGACGCGATCCACTACTGGTCATCCATGTTTTCCATCGTCTTGCATCATCGATGCATAACCAGTCAGGATTCAAGAGTGAATAAAAAAAATCAACGTTGAATTTCTAACATTATTGAACGCAGTTTTGCCTCGAAAAATTTCTTCATGCATTCCGATATAAATTTGTTTTCAGTTTTCATTTCTCTGTAGACTTGCAATCTTCACACACTAAAAGATTTAAGTTCATAAAAATCAAAGTCTTTTGGCCTCAAGCCGTTTAGGTGATTAACATTCCAGCTTAAAGGTGGTTGGTGAAACCGAAAGTTCTTCTTTCAAGATTTATCCGCCCGTTAAATATCTGCAAGAGCTTAATCCAACGGAGTATTAAAAATGAAATTAAAAAAATTCCACCTCGCCGTTTCTGATTAATTTGAACCCGAAAGTCCAGCTTATTTATAGGTTTTAATATTATTCACTTTCTCGTTCAAAATGCGGGTCAGGTTTCGCAAGACTGACATCCTACATTTCGTATAAAATTCGTGTGAATATCATTTTTGAATGTTTTGGATGTACATTTTTTTCAAAGTATAGATACTCCGTATTTTAATAATCTTTTGATTTTTTTCTAAATCACGAATTCATTTGGAAACTAAGATTATTTTTTCAAATTTAATCCTAAACTTGAATCTTTTTATTTTCGCTCCAGCTTGCTATCGATATCTCGTTCCGAACGCTACTCTCGTTTTTCCTTCATACGTCAGTCCTCCTTCTTCGTGCTCTCCGGTCACTCATGTATTTCCGGTTTCGTTGTCTTTCCCCCCTCTTTTTTAGTTTCGAAATATTTGATTTGAAAAATTGATGCAAGGCGATTGTGTTCCGTTAGACACTACGCCAAGAATGGCGATTGAAATTGAACTGGATAACACTGAAGAAAACAGAATTCGTAAGCAGCTGACCATTTGTCATTTAACCAAATTTTATATTCAAATGAATTTGCTGACAGTTTCCATGCTTTTAGGTTAATACAATTTTCAAACACAATCGCACATTTACTTATTCGTTTAATTTCTATTATTGTTTTAGGACTATTTATTTGAATTTTTACTAACACCATTTCATTCCTTTCATTAGTTCTTTCATGAGATTTTGGTCTCGTGGGAATTATGATGAATGATATTTTTCCAAACGATAAATTTTGATCTGGAGTATTGATTTCAATTCGATTTATTCTTCATCCGGATTGTGGTGTTTTTTGAACCCTTGTTTTCCCAAAACCCTCGAAAATTTCGACCCTAGAATGAAAACGCTTTTATCCTTTGTCCTTTACGTAAATATATTCCACTTAAAATACCGGCAGAAACTCTCAAGCTCTTTATCCCCAAGTTTATGTTTTTCTCGTATTTATTGCTGACACTCGAATAGTTTTTCCAAGGAAACTTGTAATAAAAATGGTCGCTAAATTAATTAAATTCATCGTTGGCTTTTGCAACATAAGAACAATTACTTTTTTCATCAGTGTTGAGAAACGTAGATGCAAAATTCAATTAGCCAAACCTGCACGTGAATAAATTGTCTTTTGTTCTAAAATATGATTGTGAATGAATGAAATTAATAAATCGTGCATTTTTAAAATAATTTGATGCAACGAAACGGGAAAATTTGAATTACACATTCTTTGAAGAAGACACTTTAGGCAAAACATTATTTTTAGTTACACAGGCTACGCATGTAGTTTAAAAAAATTGAACGTTACAATAAACTCGTTCCATTGGTGAAGTTCATGCTGCGCGCTCGTAGAGAACTCGTTTTCCGCACATGTGGTTTCATAGGGTTGCAGAGGAGAGGAAGAGGAGAGTGAAGATCGGACATGAGGAACTGATACTGCAAGATTCCAACCGAGTACTTGCACAAGCTGAGAATTTTCAGAGTCATTGACCAGAGCGAACAATTTTTCTCACAATAAATATAAACAATTTCCAAAGTAACACAATCGTCCAAGTATTGATATTTAAATTGAAATTTCAAGCTCAAAATATAATTTTCGATCACACAAAACAAACTCATTTTGCACTTTGCCCCTAAGAGTTGCCTGTACGAAAAAAAATGCTTAATTATGGATTCGAAAATTCCATTCATTTTAAATTCACTGACTCAACGAACAGAAAGACATCTATTTATGGGCATGACTTTGACGAATAAATTAATATTTTAATTACGCAAAGACACGACATAACGCTGCGAATACAGGTAAATAGGAAAAGATGAAAAAATTTAACTCGTCTCGAACGCCAGTTTTGTCACTTTAATCGTAAGTTTTGTAGAACTCTAAAGCTCGAAGCGGTCAGAAAATGTGTGGACGTTTCAATCGTTGACTCCGACGATTTAAAAAACTCGAAGAACTTTTTCTTTTGAATCGAAATCACTTCTAACGTTATTATTGCTTTTGGAAACATTTCTAAATACTTGTCGAAATAGTTTCAATGTTATAATTTAAAAAAAATCGCGTGATTATCATTGTTGTTTTTATAATTACTATTATTATTATTGTTATTGGGTCTATTTCATTGTGTTACCTTAACAAATATTTTCAATAAATGTCTAAAAGATGGTTTCTTTATGTTGATAAATTCGATGAGGAAAAGCGAGTAACGATTCGAGGCTTTGACTCGTAAATGGCGCGAGAACACGCGCTTATCCCGCCATTCCATAACAGTCAGCTAAGCTTCCTGACCTAACGCACGACTCCCCTGACTCGTTATACTACCTTCAATTTCATTTACACATTTACAAAGTAAAACATATGTACATACGAAGACATAGAGAGAGAGAGAGAGAAAGAGAGAGAGAGAGAGGAAGAGAAAGAGAGGGAGAGAGAGAGAGAGAGGAACAGAAAAGAGCCAAAGAGTGAGAGAGAAGCAGAGATCGGACGGACTGAGAAAAAGCAAGATGAGAGAGAGAAAAAGGAAGCGAGACAGAGACACGTAGGAATGAAAAAGATGAAAAAAAGAGAGAAAAAGAAAGACAGAGGGTACATAGACGCAGATAGAGAAACAGACAGACACATCTAATTTTCTTTTTATCCTTTTAAAGAAGTAACACAGACACAGAGAAAGAATTTGAGACAAGATCGAGTTTCAAGCCACGCGCAACCTCCTCGAACTACATCCGAGTCTCAGTTTGTAACAGTCGCGCCTCGTGGCTCGTCGCACATACTCCGCGATGAAACGTTCTCTCTTCAGTGCCGTTTTATTCTCCCAACTTCACTTACTTTCATTCAACACAAAAGCAAATATTATTCACAGTGTGTAATCATCGTTTTTTTTTCGGATTTTCAGTGCTCAAATGCCTAAGGCTATCCTCGGATCCAGTCACCCTCAAGCTTCGAAGGGGTGAGTTTACGAATTTATATTATTATTAATTATCCAAAAACAATGCACTTCACATTTACTTGCTATAATTATTAAAAAAAACGGATTGTGTCTTCTCTCCAGAAATTTTCCAGTTATTTCTGATCATGTTTTTTCTCTTAATCGCCCTTTTACACTCTCCTGTACTCCAAGGTATTACTTTCGTGCAAAAGTTTCAATCACACCTTGATAATTTGACCTTCGAAGTTTGTACAATACGCGCTCATTTAACTACGTAAGAAAAATACCACCGTAACTATCAAAATCACAAATATCATTTCATCTAAATAATTGAAGAATTTGAAAATGAATTTGTTTTGCAGAACAAATATATACTAGGATTAAAAATTATCGAGCTTTGTGGCTGGGTGCTAAAATGTAGTAGACGTGGAAGATCTTTCATGAAGATAGCGTGTGTGTCACTCGAGACCACTTGTTCTTAATACCGCTTAATGCCCACGAGTAACACTCTTGTATAATGGCGACACGTTGACAATAGTCTTTGCTTATTTCAGTAGCGACATAAAAATAATTTTCTAAGAAAAGGGGATCGGGATTAATTGAAAAACTCACAAAAATGCCGACCTTTTAATGATATTATTGTTATTATTATTATTAGTGCATTTTTTTTCCAAATCATTTCAACGTTCTTGCGAGCCCCTTCAAGATTAATACTTCTTTTAATTTATTTCTGCATCACATGCGTTTACGGTCCAGGGAAACTGCACCCTAACTTTTTCATTGATAAACACAATCGGAAACTCGGAATACTGATTCCCGCTCAGCGTAAAACGAAGAGTTACATTTTGTTCGCCTTGTATCGAAACTGCCATGTTTTATTCATTCACCAAAATCCATTATTAAAACGAAAAATTGGAATAGTTCGGGCAGTCATCTTCATTGCCTCTTGCGACAAAAATGCCTTTATTCGGGGCAAAAAATTGTAATCTGACAAATTCCGACAGAATTTTAGCTAATTCAGATGAACAACAATGATCATCAATATTAATAGTTATCGCATTCTTTTTTTTTTTAAACTCTCCGTTTAAAGAATATGAACAAAATACAAAAATACGATTTTGTTGCAGAAATAGTTAACGACTCATTTGCAGGAAAAAGCTTGATAAATTGTATTAAAAAATTTGCATGGAATATGTTTTATGTCGCATGCGAAATCGGGGAACAAAAATAATCAAACCTTTTCGTGAACTAAAAAGCTTGTGCTAAAAGTCGAGAAGGGCACTTGAGCTTTACCACACTCACCAACGTTCACAATATATATTTTTATCCGCAAAAAAACCATGAGTAGCCACGTGCAAGTGCGGATTTCTGTACACTCGGTGTGATTGCTTATAAATATATATGTACGCATAAGTATTTGGTGTGAGTCGCTGATTCTAATAATACGATACTGCCCGAAAAAAAAACGCGATGCATTTAACGGAAATTTGATTTGCTTTAACGATGGTATTTGTACACGCCCCTTCCCCTCCCTCCCTTCACATTTGAGTTTCTTTGAGTATTTACATTGTTCTGTATCCATTTTTTTATCCCCTCACGAATCGAAAGAACGATTCATCATTAAAACTAAAATCATGATGATTAGTTTTTATATTATTTGTATTCAAAAAAAAAAGTGAATAAAAGTACCTTCGAATGAAGTGAGTACTTGGATGTGTGACCATCGCTTAGAAAAACACCGGTTAAATATGACTCTTAAAGGGAACTCGTGCAAATGAGCAGGCAGGGCGATGAGCAGGAAAAAAAATAAACATTAAAAACATTTCAAAATTCTTTTGTATTTTTAAAGAAGATTTGATCATCAGTTAAAAATCGCTCAAATAAGAAAAATCTGTTGAGAATTATTGAAAATAAAAATTACAACGCATTTGATTATTTGAAGTAAATCATATTTGAATAAAACTCCATTTACAGCTCGAGGCTTGAACATTTTGGGTTGTTATGAATATAATTTGAACGTAACGGAACTTGCAGTATTTGAAAAGTTCGTCGGACTTTATATCTCATCTTCTCAAGTTGGCCAATGACCGAGAAAAATGTATACATGTGGATTTATACGTATACATGCAATTCGCCGTCTCACGCCCACAGAACGCGGGCGGGGCACAGTCGCGTAATGCACCGTTCCTCCCGAGTTCACGTTTCGTTATTGATCTCATAATCGTCGCTAGCTGCAATACGAGAGAGTTCCTTCCCTCGTTCCCCTTCTCCATTTCTCCTTCCGAATCAGCCAAAATTTCACGGGCAATAAAAAAAAGGGGTCAACAAGATAAATATGATATTATCAATCGAACTCAACCAAATCTCATTCTTATCAGCAACATACGCACACCGGATATCCTTGAATGATTTTTCATTTATTTATAGCACTTTATCATCTGACATTTACAAGGCAACCGCATATAATTAATAATCATTTTTTTTCTATCTCTTTCACCAAGCTTAAACTTTGACCTGTCAATTGAAAACTTTTGACCAAAATTTTGTCCGGATTCGTTCAACTTTTTCTTTCCCACTTTTTCTCTATCGGAAAGAAACTTTTTATTCTGCACTTATTTTATTGTCGTTATTAATAACATTCAGCGTTGTTCTCTTTTTTGAACTACCCTTTTCTTTGCATCTTCCTCTTTCTGCAGCTCCCCCAGACTTATTCCCGAAGTTTAGTATTTAGCGAGGGTTGAAGAAAACTGAAAAAAAAGCATTACTGCTGCTCTGACATTTGAGCAAAAAGGCGCTAAAGTAGTCACACTGTTAACTGGGATGCAATGGGCCAGCCAAAACACGACTAGGGAGCCATGAGCGAAACGTTGAAAACCGTGTTCGGGAGGCAACCGTAGTCGTGCGCCAACCGCTTACGAATTTAATTGAAATGTTGAGGGCATAGATTCATGAGAGGAAAGCTCCGAAGCATCGGGATAGGAGTGAAAACACGTTAATTCAACGTGTCAATATTATTCGATTCGGTTTGACGGAAATCGAACCCAAAACTCGCGTTGATACGAGCTCGAACCTTTACGTACTGGGTCAATAATCTTTATTTTATTGGACACTACTTACGCTTTGCAATTAGATAATAAAATAGAAAAGTATCGGATGAGCAGAAGAATAAATAAAAATCAAGAAGATTAAGAGAAGGTCGCTCAGAAGTATGAAAAACAATAAATAGTGTGTTAACTTTGCGACGAAAATAAACATGTTTGGAATTTATTGCAGACCCAGCGATAAAAGCTCACGTAAGAAGACTTCTGTCACCGGGACAGCAAACACGAGAGTGCATAGAAACGACGAGCAGATCTTGCCGGCAGCAAAGCGGAGGAGGCGAAGAAGTCAGCAGTGAAAACAATTCTAGACAGACAGGGAATCACGAGGATAAGAGTGTCAACAGGAAGTCAAGCTCACCGGAACTGCCTGTTGGCTCGCCCCAAGCACCTATTGGAGCCTCCCAGTATGCCACAAGGAGTAACGGTTCTTACAGTGATGCTTCCGGTTCGTCAGAGTTTGAGGCACTCCTGCCACAGATCGACAGTTTCAAGGAGGAAGAACGCGCTCAGTGGGAACCCCTTTCTGGTGACAAATTTAGTCGACAGAAAAATACACCTAGGTATACTAATTTTTTTTCTTTCAATTTCACTCTCTGCTTCATTCATTAAAAATATTAAAAATCTTGCAAAAAGTAGTATACAATTTTATGTCACGGAAGTTTGTATTTTTTTTCCATACTTTAATCATATTGTGATAATTCTTCAAAACTGTAAAATCCAGCATTTTCGAAGATGAATTTGAATCATAACTATGATGAACGTAAAAAACGAAATTCCAATATTTTTCATTCTCTGTGAATATCTTTCGAATGATTTGTTTTTTTTTTTTCGTCATAACAAATGTCTACATGAATTTGGATTCTGTTACAGATTCGAGGCTTACATGATGACTGGCGATCTAATGTTAAATCTGTCGCGTACGCAGCAGAGTACAGGCCTATTACCAAAATATCAGAAAAAAGTTGATTCCCTGAGGTACAACAATCACCATATGAATCATCATCACAATTATCACAACAGTCATAATTATCATCATCATCATCACCATCATCATCATAATTCAGTACCGACAAGTCCGAACGAAATGTTGGGTCACCATCGTGGTTATAAGGGTGCAACGAGTGGTGGTTCTAATTCGGCAAGTGCGTCACCAGTTGGAATAAGCAAACGTGAAAGTATAACGTCCCAGTGTCCGATGACCGGTGACAACAAGACAAACTCGAATTTCGGTTATTCGAGTGGTTTCGTAAGAACATCAAGATCCGAGGATCATTTACAATTCCAAAAAGATCCGTCAATGAGCGCAGTTGATATTGACATTGACGATGACGTAACGTCAAGTTTGAATACGCTTTTGGATACGAGACCGGACAGCGGACAAGGAGTGTCTAGCGAACGGATAGTATGGACTTACAACGCACCGGTAAGCTCACCATCAGCCTCTGAACGTACGTCTTGCTGTCAGAACGGAAGTTCGTCACAATCATCGAGTAGCTCTTCGACCGAAGGAACGAGTCCTCAAAGATCTCTTTCTCCGGCTTCTCCGACTTCTGTATCGTCCTCGGTGATGTCATCAAATTCTGGATCACGCAGGTTTCCATTACCATCGAATCAAATACATCCCGGTGATAATTGTAATTCGACCAACAATCCAACAACCAACACAACCACCGCTACAACCACCATGATGTCATCATCTATCACCAGTAATCAGGGTACAAACAATTATTTACCAACCAACGGTGATCTCAGCCAATCCGAGGCCATAAGTAACATGTCCAGTCCGGACTACAACGACGAAGAAACCATGGATATTCTGAGTGCACGTGATATCATGATGGTCAGTGATCCCAGTGACAGTGACTCTACGATATTGGCTAGTGAACCACCCCAAAGACGTATTAAAAAGAGTCACAATTATCCCAACAATCAAGATACCAGTGAGCATAGAATAGTTATACAAGTTAAAGGCCCTGACAAAGATACCAATGCAAGAAACAGCACTAGCCCCAGACAAAATAGAAGACGCAGTAGTAATCAAAATGTCGGTCCAACTTCCGATGTTCAACAATCCACCCCCAACAATCAACGCACTAATAATTCCACCGTGAGTTCAGCCAACCAACCTGAATTTTGTGGTTATCAGGTATTTAGTACTTTTCGTTTGTTTCCCTATTATTTCTCTTCGACCTCTTGTTCCTTCTATGGAGGATTCTTTAAGATGTCCAATCTCGAATTCGAGGCTGTGGTCTTCTTTTTTTACCAATGTGCCAAGAATTTACATTCATCGTGATCAAATATCGACTTATGTCGTTGGATTAAGTACAATTCAAATTATTCAATTAATCGTTTGAACCGTAAAACAAAAAAATTAGTACACCACTCAATTCAATTATGATTAGATTATTTTTTAGATTCGTAGTTTTTGTAGAGATTAAATTAACACATTTAGAATTCTTCTAAGAGAATTTATTTTTCCGACTGTTATTCATTTATACGACATCCAATAGCTGATTTTTTTTGATAGAAACTGTAGTCGGTGTCCTTAGAATAATTATTATCTTTTTTTTGAAACCATTATCAGAATATAACTCTCAATAGCGTAGCATCTTATTTCACAATAAATAGTTGAAGTAAAATGATTTTTAAGTTTTTATCGTTGCAATGGAACATCAATTATTGAAACTATTCGCTGGCTCTCTATGTAGGGAATCATGAATTAGACAAGCTAAAAAATGGACTTATGTTCAACAGTCTGGAGTGTGTTAAATAATTAAAAGAATATTCGTTGCACTTCAACGATGCGAACTTATTAAATCCCATAACGTAAACAGAAAATCCTACTGAAAAATCTATTTTCGTTATTTTGGCTAAGAAAGATTTGCAACTGATGGAAAATTTTACTCTAGGAATTGAAAGAAAGCGAGGATGAATTTCTACATGTTGGTGGTATGTGCGATGAACAAAAACCAGGGGGAACATCGCCACCGCAATCGGCTGACGAAGAAAGTGACATCGAGAGCTTACACAGCTTCCATTACAGTCCCAAAGCTGTCGATTTACCATCGGCCGTTAGACTTGCCAAGAGACTTTACTCCCTCGACGGATTCAAAAAGTCTGACGTGTCCAGGCACTTGAGTAAAAAGTAAATATTCTCATTAATTTTCATTTATTCATACATCTTTCCATCATTCCCATGTTTTCAATTATTATTCCAATACGTCTTATAATTATAGTAAATTATATATTTTTCAGCATAAAACTCGTAACGAGAAATGCATAGTAGTTATAATTCATGAACTACAACTGAAGTTAATGTCAACAATTGAAAATTTTCAACCTTTCGAACTCCCAGATTTTGTACAACATTCATGTTGGCTGCGAAATTTTTGGAGATTTTTTTCATATGTTTTATTCATGATTTTCGTACAGTTTGGCTAGGGATTTGGTTAAATTTTCTTTAAATGTATCCGAGAGATTTTCATAATAAACGGTAAACGAATATGACTATACGACAAAAGAGAACAACTGAGAAATTCAAAAATAAAAATATAACTTAGAAATTTTCAGTGGGTTATAACGATGTGCATTCCAATGTCGTGCTTTAGTAGAGAATTCGTGACCTACATACATTCGTCCTACACCGCTATAGAACTTCCCTTTTCCACCTTTGAGAGTCTCGACGTTGACCGAATCCTCGTGAATTCCGAAAGCAACGTACACACGCTCTACAATTGTAGAAGTCGATGTGACGGGCAATCCCAGTTGTATTTTCAAACAAACGCAATATGACTTATGGATCGCTGTTTGGCGATTCAACAATGCAGATTCAGGAACGTTTGAACCGAATAAATCAAACACTGAAAACTGTTTGAATCAGTCCCTGCCATATAACCGTATTTTTATTGAGGTCTTTCGATCATTTTCTCACCACACTAACATCTATGGAAATCAGTGAGATGATTCGTTTAAAAAATGTTTTTTTGAAACCATAACATATACAATTTTAGCATGAAAAATCCCTCTGGAATACTTAGAAGAAGATTAACGTGACGTAGCTTCTTCGCAATAGTTAAATTCACAATTGTTTACAGTGGTTTTCACAGTGGTCGTATGGAAAGTTTAATACAAAAATTGACTATTGTCAAAATTTCACTACTGTGACTACCGTGAAGCAGCTTTTCTCCAATTTACCTCAATCAGTCTGAGCAAAGTGACGAGTTTTCATAAAACTACAATATTTTGGATAATGAACATTTTGAATAGATTTCGAAAAGTAATGATGTCAAACGTAATGGAATTGGTTTGCAAAATGTTTACTCTTTAATTATATATTAATCATTTCGTCATCTTCAGATTGCTTGTGTTTCCAATGCTAAATTGCTTTCCATTTACAGCAATGATTTTAGCCGTGCTGTCGCTGAAGAATACCTGAGATATTTCAGCTTCGAACGGGACACGCTGGACGTGGCTCTTAGAAAGTTTCTTGCGCAGTTTTCTTTGACCGGCGAGACTCAAGAACGAGAGCGGGTACTTGTACATTTCTCCAAGAGGTATCTCGACTGCAATCCCGGCTCTTTTAATTCTCAAGGTACGTCCCCAGCCTCGAGAAAAGTTCAGGAAGCATTTGCTTTATGAAATTCAACTGGCAAGGTAAATATAACAAGAACTATCATAATAAAATATCAATAATTTCAGATGCCGTGCATACTTTAACGTGTGCTATAATGCTGCTCAATACCGATCTTCATGGTCAAAATATCGGTAGAAAAATGTCGTGTGCCGAATTCATTGAAAACCTTTCAGAGCTTAACGATGGAGACAATTTTCCAAGGGATGTCCTCAAACAGTTGTACACCGCGATCAAATCGTTTCCTCTCGAATGGGCACTGTGAGTTACTCTTAAAATACATATTCATCAGTTTTCTCTCAATTTTTTTTTCGTTATCGTGATTATCTATTTTGCGACTTTGAACAATATTTTCAAGCAACCTCATGAAAAAATGTTGGGTTGTGAGGCTGAAAAATTAAAAGCTAAATATTTATTGTACTCTTTGAAAAAATCGAATTTGCGCTAGTTAATGATCGATTTTTAATTACAGGGACGAGGAAGGTGATGACTCAGCGTCGCAAGTCGTACAACAAGGAGATGGACCAACTCTCTCTGGTTCGGGAAATCCGTTCCTCGATGTGCCAAATGTTACTGGTGCTACAGAATTCAAAAAGGGCTATGTCATGCGAAAATCCTGTTACGATGCGAACGGAAAAAAGAGTAATTGATTTTTCATTCAATTTTTCTATTGATCTATTACCTCTGATTTACCATAAAGGGAGATAATGCTTTTTCTACGTCACCATTTTTAGCTCCTTTCGGGAAAAGAGGATGGAAAATGTATTATTGTACATTGAGAGAACTTGTATTATATTTGCACAAAGATGAACATGGCTTACGAAATGATAGCCTGCATAATGCTGTGAGAATACATCATGCACTTGCAACGAAAGCATCGGACTACACGAAAAAGCAGCACGTATTCAGATTGCAGACTGCCGATCAAGCTGAATATCTCTTCCAAACGAGGTGATTTTTGTTTATTCCATAATCAATCGTACTTGCATTATTGGAAAAAGGAACGCGCAGATAATAAAACCTTGAATATACAGAAGAGAAACTGTGGATGATCTTTGAATTTTGGGCCATTTTTATTGTGAGGAATGTACATGCTTATGCAAATAAAATGAAATGTATTACAAGAAGGAGAAATTTTATGGTCAGTTCGCGAAAATTTACATTTTGCTCAGTTATGATGACCAGGAATTCACGGTCATCCTCCGTTCCTAATCGGTCACTGTGATTTTCAAGTTTTAATTCTCTCCGTGCATTTGAAATAATTCGTCTTTGGAACCGAAATGGTATATGCCTCAATCATGGATTCGTATATGGTAATAATATTACCAAACAAGCCTGGACATTTCTTTGATTTCAAGTTTATTAAAGATCTTTAAAAATTTGGAATTTTCAGGGAGGCTGTAATGATCAAGATTTGCAGTTAGTAAAGAGTTTGACACAAGCCTTAGAACTATCACAATAATATTTTTTTCAGTGACTGCTAACTTTTCGTCATCGGGAGAAAGTTTCTTATGTAACACAAACAAACAAAAAATTCCTACCAAAAACGTATGTTCTGATTCGAGGATTCTATAACTTTGAGAATTTCAATACACATATTTTTCAGCTGATTTGTTTAAATGTAACAGTTGTAAACAACTTACTATTCAAGAAATCGTATTGACGTTGATGTGTCGATATACGTTTTATAAATTTATTGATTTTTATTTCAGTGATTCCAAAGAACTTCAATCTTGGATCGACACGATAAATTTCGTTTGTGCCAGCTTCTCTTGTCAGCCTCTCGCAGGAGCGGTAGGTTCTCAACGAAAGTTTCAACGGCCTTTGCTTCCCTGCAGTCACACCAAATTGGCGCCTGTAAGCATCTTGCCTATTCAGCAGATAAAAAAGAATAAAATCCAGCAACAAACTGGAGCAAAAAAAATATTGATTACTCAGCACGCCAAGCGCTCGTTTATTAGCCGTTTTGCGAAAACCTGCACACCCACTTAATATTACAGGAATGTTTGAGTCTAGGGATTGGATCAATTGTGCCTGGTAGAAAGTGAATCATGCGTGAAACATTTTATCCGCAAATAGCAGTTAATAAATGTGTAGAGAGCATTCATGACCGCCGTTACAAACAAACGAGCCTTTCTCATTAAGTGTTTAATCAAGTGCTCTCAAAGCCGTACCAATAACTTGGTGAATTCTCTTAATTGACCAGAAATCGTTTTAGAATACTGGAAACTTAATTGTAACACTTCATCAGAACCGACGTATTTTTACGAAAAAAAAGCAAAAACATTCAGCCAACCCATAATCACAGTAGTGGGTAATTTTCAAGCGCATGAAATATTCAACATAGATGTAAAATAGTTTCCTTGTAAATTATTTGAGGAATATATTGCAATATATTGCACTTCGAAAATATGAACTAGTTCTATTCGATTGAAAACACGTTTCTGTCAGGCTGCAACAGTTTAGATTTCTATTCAATTCAATATTATTTTTTAGCGTTTCTTTTGAATTTTTTTTTAAACGTAGTTCAAAATTCAGCAAATCCATTGATTTATTTGTTTTCGAAATTTACAATAATCGATTTGGTCTATAGCCTGTTTCCTATATAAATTAAAGAAACAATATTATTCTGCTCGTGTTCAAATTATTCTTCATTTATCACTTTATTTTTGTTTTTGTTGCATTTGCTTTCTTAGCGGGAACAATTACGGGACCACGAAGAGAGGGTTAATAGACTGGAAGCGGAACTCGATGAGCACAGACGGCATCCACCTGAACGGGGTGCCAAAGCTCTTACGGTTCAAAATTACAAGGAGAAGGATGCGTACCTGCATTACGAGGTTAGATAAAACGAATACGTACGATTTTTTTTTCAGAAAAAAAGCCAAGTCTATTCTAGATTAACGAAAGATGTTCCTTTTGAAAACTTGAATCACGTCAAACATTAAATTTTTTCATTTTTCGAAATGTTTGCGATAATACGAAAATAATATATATTAAAATGTATGGTTTTGTATTGAAATAATGATTGTTGTGTTTCAGCTGAAAAGGTACAAAACGTACGCTTATTTATTGAGATCAAGGCTGGCGTTTACGGAAGTGGAGCCTTCACTCGTGGAGAGTTGCATCGGCGAAGTTGACGAGAGCGGCAGCGGTGCTCTGTTAAACGCCGAGGTAGCTCTCGTTCCGCCGCCTGTTCCTGATCGACCAGCCACAAATAGGTATAGTTACAGGGCTGCCATTTACAACCGTAATCTACTGAATGATCAGGATTACAGCGGTGACATTGGTTGACGTGTAATCGGTGTCTTTTCAGCATGTGTGGTCTAGTCTGACCTCTGCATACGTAGGCAGAAGCATCAGCTTGAATGTGAAGATTTATAATTTATCTCCGGAATCAGGAGAAAAAAAAAAATATATATATATAAAGTAATAAAATTACGAGGTACTGAAAATAAAAAAATGGCGAAGTTGCACATTTTTTTACGAGTGCAACTGTTCCACCTTACAATGGAACGTAGGTTTCAGCTCAATTTGATTGTTATTTAATGTTGAACGTTTTCTTTCTATAGAACTGCGTTTCTTCGCTCTCGTAAATTTCGTTTATTATTTCAAGCTGTATTATTTGGTATTTTCATTTTCTATACGTTTGATAAACGAAAAAACAAACTTCCGAGCAACTGTTGCATTCGCCTGCATATTCAGATTCCTAGTCCATTCGTTGCCGAAAAATATGATCATTTTAATGGTGATTGGATCGGGGTAACTTATAACAAGTGTAAATGAAAAAAAAGAATACAGATACTTATACTTTTGCTGGATTTCGAAGATAGATAACAGAGTGAAAAGAAATGCTGTTGAAATTCGATCGGGCAACGCTCTTTTATGTCCGTGCCTTGTGGAAAGACAAGACCAGTTGAGTATAGAACGAAAAACGAAAGATATATCTGTATAAATATATTAATAATGGTATGTAACGTTGAATCTCTGTTGATAAACGAAGAAATCAGAAACACGGGTCGTTTACGTACGTACTAGTTGATAAATAATAATAATAACAATAAGAATAATAATAACAATAGTGAGGACGATCGAATGATTTAAATTAATTTAAATTACTATACGACGTGGTGCTGGTCTTTTTACAAGTATTACATAATATAGTTAAATATATAGATATATTATATGTATTATGTATACTTTTGAACTTTAACTTTTGGCTCATGCTTTGCGTTAATTGTTAATCATTCATCAACCGTAATTCAACACACACAACTAACTCTTGTATTTCATTGGTACAAGGTAATATAAGCTGCTCATCACCTCCCTTTCATCGCTGACCCTAACTGTTCGGAAATCTAGAAACATTACTTTAATCTAGAATTATCTTGTATAACTGTGTTATTTATTGATTGTTATTATTTTTTCTTTCGCTTTATGAAATTAACTACTTTTCTAAATTTGTTTTTCATTTAACGAGAATTATCAATATGTAGCATCACTGTAGCATTAAGTTCTCCGATTTATTAGAAGTATGACGACTGTCAATTAGTATACAATACACTTCTGCATCGGAAGGAAATGGCTAGATTTTTATAAAGCGTCAATAATGTGATTCATGCCCTTATTTATTTATTTATCGATATGTCAATTTAATAGAATGATCAAAGATGTTAAAAGCAGGGTCTACATTATCGTCCCTTGTTCTTTTCTTGCACGAACTCTTGAAAATTACATTATTGACGCAACATACACGAGTTCGTTTCGATAGTAGAAATGACCTAAATTAAACAATTTAGCAACGAATATAAGAGCCGAAGAATTAGTTACTTTTCGTAAGGAATAAATCTTATGGCCAAAGAATCGGAAGAACTCTCTTAACTCGCGGGCTGTGAATACGGCTTACAATCGCTATTTTATTTTTCTCAGTGAACACAACTGTTGTAGATTTTTCATAGTGGAGTAATACGAAAACATTATTTAAAAAGTGAAAAATGTTTTGAAGATTCTCAGTTTTTAACTGGAGCTGTTTGGAAAAAATCAATGATTCTATTGCGTTTAGTCGAAATGGTATTTGTTACTAAAATAAGCCGTTGAAGGAGTAGCGTGCGAATTATTTTCTCTATGGTATCTATCGCACTTGTGTTCCCATTTTATTTTATTTCTTTCTCTTTATCAACATCCAACTACATCGCGATTGAAAAAAAAAAAACAATAATCGCGTCGCGGTTCTTCCTAGAGCTTTTCTAATCAGTTTTTATTTTCGTTCATTTTGAGTTTCAACTGTTTATTATTTTTCCTGACGAAAAGAAGAGGCAGCGAGAGAGAAAACATAATTATTCGAGACGTAAGTACGTTAATTAGTCGTACCGGGAGTCAATCCGAACGGTCTTTGCTTAGAAATCGAAGGTGACGTTTACTAGTTAAGCAATGTTCTGCATTCAAATATTTAAAAGAATAAACAATCTAAAAAATATTCTAACTGAGATTTAGATAGTTCGGTATGGCGTTTTATAATATTCGTTTATAAACTTTGTTGCAGTATTAATTAGCTCTAGCGACTCATCGAAAATATCCAAATAAATATTTATGTAAAAAATATATATACGAAATACGAGCGAATGTAATTGTTCTCATTGATATTATTCGGTTAAATTCATAACTGCAACGGGGTGTAATGCATCTTTGTTACAACGATATAACGTTCAAATGGCGATGAGTTGGGCCATTGAGAAAGCATTGTCCATCAAGCATTGAAAAATGAAAGAATTTACAGTTATAAGAACAAGAATTGTTAATTTTGTTTACGCTTCAGAGTAAACGAGCAAAAAACACTAATCAAAATTTAAGCTGTCAGATGATTTTAGTTAATAATTGCGGAATCAGGTCATTTCGATATTTATCATTCCAAATAATCAAAGCGCGCCACAGATGTGCCGTTGAATATTTTTGTTCACAATTATTATTATTTTTCTTTTTTTGAGGGAATGTATAACATAACGATTAATATAAACAATCAACTAGTCCAATTAGTGTCTTAGACATGGTTCCTGTGAGTCATACCGCTGCCCAATTTTTCACGAAAAAAAGTCGTATGTAAAAATCATTTCTGTAATTTTTAGTTTTCCGTACTTTCTATTGTAGCTAGCTAGGTTCTCGATCCCGTCTCCCATTTTTTATTACCAATGTTTGTATACATTCGACAGGAAACATTTCTCACTATAATATACAAAGTACATTATATAGTGTATAGAAGTATCCTTGTGTATATAATGAAGAGGAAGAAAAGGAAAAAAGATTGTAATATATGTGGATAATATTAATGATTATAAATCTTACGAAGCTAATGGCAATAAATAAAATGTCTCCAAACTGTCAAAGTATCTGCGAACACTTCTTATGTAACGTTCCCATGTAACCTTCAAGATTTTATTCAGTATGTACCGAGGCCTTCAATTGTCCAGAACTTCTTTTTTTTTTATTCTTTTTTTTTTGCTTTTTTAGTTTTTTCTGCTCTACCGACACTTTAATGACAGCATGTGCATGGATTCTAAATAGACTAACCCGCTACAAATCCGTATCGTATAGTTATTTTACACTCGAAGATTTCAGCCTTCATGAAAATGTTCGGTGTGTTCTATGGTATCCATGTTTTTCTTCGAACTTTTACAATTATTGCATTTTCCCCCGATTATTATGAATGTCTCTAGATGATAATGAAAAGTTATAAATCTTGGATTAAGAAAAAAGAAAACAATTTTGCAAGTTCCATTTATTATTGTTGTTTTAGATTTCCAACACATTATTTTCTGTTATGACTTTTTTTAGATGTATGCTTTCGATCAACTGCCTATGAAATTTTCTCAGTTTTTCCAATACATAGATTTATCATAACGCAGCAAGACAAACTGAATTTCAATGTCTCCGTATATATAAGTTCCTGCTCGAACTTTTTGAATTGTTTCAATCACCGCAAAAGTGACTGATTAAAGATGCATCGTTTGTTGTTGAACATTGGAAATTATTGAAAATTGATTGTCTTATTCAGAAAATTTTTCCATATGTGGAAACAGTAGAGCGAAAATCCTATTCGAATTCAGGACTCGCTGAAGCATTGATTGATTTGTTAATTTTTATTTGTATGCGGTTATGTGGTAAAAATAATAGAAGGATTGTTGATTCTGTTGCATGCCACAGGGACGAAATGGAGACATCTTGAACGCCAGTCGGTAGTGAGCTGCCGATGTTACCCTGTGTGCTGTACTTAGAACTACCTGCAGCAGATGTGCAGCAAAGCAACGCTGTAGCTCATCGTTATTCGAGCATTTTGTGGCTGATCAATTAATTCTCCGTTTTAAATAAAATGAAGAGATGATCTAAGTAACTGATAATTCAAAACGAGAATTACGAAACTTTTCAAGGTATTACAATTCGTCATGACAAAGAGATATTAATTAATATTTAGAAAATAAAAATTCCAAACTAAATGAAAAAGCAAAGAAACCGTGGAAGAAAAGAATTATCGATCTGACAGAGAATGTGTACGAGACTTTTAGATTACGAGTTATTAATTGTGAGGAAAGTATCGCCGATAAGCGATTACGACATAATATTTATGAAATATCGTAGAATCCCCAAGAATCCACTGTGTTCTGGATATCCGACTAAAAATTTGTATGTTAGCCAACGTCGCTATTCAACGCCTAGTTGACCATTTGGGTAGAATTCTTCAGCCTAACAAAACTCATATGGAATTTAGTGAATTCCTAGACGACCTAATGAATAACGGTCTTCCTATGACGGAGAGAGGCTGACATCTTGCGTTCAAGTACTGAATACTCGAAACGATTACCTTCATCCCTACGATATTATTGTTATACTATTTTTTTCTTTTGTACACGAGAGTAACGATTTTCTTTTAATTTCAAGTATTTTAACTACTGTATAGCGTGTAGAAGTGCCAAAGACTTGCATTTAAATGTATTATTACGTACCTTATCTTTCGCGTATATGTAAATACATAGATTATTTGTTATACACTCTTATTAACACTTGGAAATATATGGTTTGACGTCAAACGCGTAAATGTGACGAGATCGTTTACGCATCATTTGATTTTTACGTCCTTTGTGCAACCGTATGAAGGCCAAAAAGAAAACCATTAAAATATCCATACGGCTTCCTGAAATTATGATTTATTTCTTTTCATTACGTACGTAATTTTTGTTAGGTACTGGTGGCTTTCCTCAATATGGAAATTCTATTGTTGGTTGTAAATACGATCCACGTAGCCGCAATATTATTATTATTATTTCTATTCATGTTACTATTATTATTATTATTATGATTATTATTATTTCAAAGAAAATGCGTTAGTCGATATTATTATTCACCGATCAATATATCCTTTGTAAATATCCCTCTTATATTTAATGATCAAAATAATAAAAACTACATGACTGAACTTTCGACTTTATCTTATTCCTGTTACTCCTTTGGATATACTTTTTGCAGAACTCACGTTTGATTGATGATGACAGATTATCATCCAACTCATCAGGGACATCCACTATTTCAGGTGATTATACATTCGGTAACGATGTGCAGTTCGTTAAATAAAAAAAAAAGCATCGTCAAACATCTAAATCTGACATTTATATCTGAAAAACATTCATCATTTTTTTAATGAGCCCGGTTGGAATATACGAGCCTGGAATTTTTGATCCGTGTGTCATTTATTTTCCACAAACGAAGAATATATTAACGTTTTCAATACTTACGAAATTCAAGAGTACTACAATTTACAAGCTGTTAAAAAGCCATTTAGCGGAAACCATTTGGTTGCTCATCATGAAAAAATTATTTTTCGGGGCCCACGAAAAATGTTAGTGTTGTAAAATTTGTTCATTTTCTTGATCAAGAAAAATTTCGAGGTAATATTTTACTGTGTACGTTTAATCCATGTCTAATATCAATCTGATTTCACCATCATCTTGGCCCACTGTACATTTTTTTGAAGAGCTGTCATAATTTTGAAAGATTTTACAAATGTAGTAGGCCATTGACAGTTGGCCTGCCACAAAATCATATGAAATGTAAAGACAGATAATATTTGAGAACATGAAGGAATTCTCCAGAATTTTCCATCTAAATTGACAAATAATGAGATTCTATTTGGATTTACATTTAAAAATCGTGAGGCATTTGAAAAGAATCGCATTTTTCTCGACGCAGAACTTTCTAATTTTATTTTTGCTCATTATGTATTTCATTTGAAAAATTCAAGGTCATGTGCGCTGAATCATAGACACATATGCATAACATGAATCGGTCGAATATCTGGGATTTGGGGTCGAAAAATTTTTCCCGCATTTTCTATTTGAAAGAGACGTATTTCCATAATTATATCGATCGATAAACCACCACAATCAACGCGATTGTAGTATAAGAATGAGCGACGGTACTAAATGGTCCATAATATTTAAAATTCTCAAGTCCCTTTGGCGCAGAGGATAGCGCGTTGGACTTCTAATCCAAAGGTCGTGGGTTCGATCCCCACAAGGGATGAAATATTTTTTTTTTCTATTTTGAATAAAATTTTTAACCTGCTATGATTTTGTTTATTATATTATAATTATAATGTCAATTAAGAATAATGTCAATAATTGCACATCATACCGTTCTCTATATTATCTGTATTAAGGAATATATGAAATTATGAAAGAACGGAATTATGGTATGCTTCCTCATACGAATCAGGAAGAATTGATACACGAATTGAACAAATTTGCGTACGTATTTTCTTGTAAACTTTATGTAGTAATAAGATAATTTAAACATTTTGATTGTGTACATAAAGTGAGGGTTTATGCGAATGATGAAAAAAAATGAGCCGGTATAAGAAATAAAATAATTCATAACTTCAACTTGGTTTTTTTCGTACAGTTTATTCTTATTCGCGTCTGAGCAATCGGTGTCCGATCATGCGTGTAAGGATGTACATAACCTTGTAATTGCTGATAACGCGTGACGTGCGAAAACATTTGGCTTCGAGGCCGAGCTCGACCGCGAGTTTTGACGTTCCGTCCAATATACCTGTCCCGAATTGAATTGAGATTAAATTCAACTCAACAACATTCGAGAGTTTCGAAAAATTATACATGGGCTGTTCCGTACCAATTTAGCCACGCAATATTTTTTTTCGCCTGTGTTTGATAATTTTACCTGTGACGGCATTGTTCGAAAATTTTTCGTCCTTTATCCACATAATAGTGAAAGTTAAAAATAAGGTTTTCAATTGCACAAAACGATGTCTTTTCTAAAAAAATAATATATGTATACATAAAAATAACGAAGATTTATTTCCCAAGATAATAGGATTGAAATATTTCTCGAAATTTAGTTTAAGGGCTCACTTACACCGGTGCCAAAAATACGAATAAAATCAGACGATTGAAACCACTTTTCGCTTATTTCGTAAGCGACATTATATCGTCAATAAATTTACAACATTTTTTTGACAAAAGCTGAAATGAACGGTGGCTGTAGTATTCATGAAAGGGTTTTTTTGCACGCTATTTGTGGAAACGAACCATTCATTTCTTAAAGCTAATATGGATCGTGAGATGGATGTTTGTCGAAAACTTTTTACCTCCTGCTTATTTACTATTATATCATATGACAAAGTCCAGATAAATCCGGCAAAGATCCCACGTACCAAATGATATGGCAATTGGTCAATTAATTTTCAATTCAAAAGATTAACCATATTTCAAAAAAACATTTCAAAGGAAGATCATGTACAAGTTAAAACAGCTTAAACAGCTCATGTAACAGTTAGAACAAACAAAAAAAGATATATAAAGGGCGACACTAACGAATAAAAATATTTCTGAAAAATCGATTGTTTTTTACTTGTTGGATGTACGGGAGCCCTTAAAATAGAACTCAAAGTATCGCATCGACGAGATCCATCACTGAATCTAAGTTTATAGTCATCATACCCTAAGCGTCTCGCAAAAATTGCTGTATTTTAGCTGTAAAAGATTAAAAATTCTTTTCGATATAAGGAGTATTATAATCCGGTAATCTATATATAATGTATATAAATACTTATATACATACGTGTTACCAATGTCTATAGGTATATATGTAAACTAATGTTACAATATGTATATAATATAACCACAAAATGATCAACATCCCATAGTAGGTATATATATTAGTCGTTAAATATCGCAGTTGATGTACTTTGGATGCAATGGTGGCGTCGAACAAACGTGAATTTTCTAGAAAATCCGGAATTGATAATTTATTCCTATTATTTGTGACAAAATTCTGTCATTATATTCCCATTCGTGCCATTATTTGTAATAATTTTTCGTAGGTAGAGTGACGTCATCGGCGTGAATAATGTGATAGAGATTCGAAAAAAAAAAACATTAAGATGCAAAGCATGCACGCGTTCGAGACTGTGTGTGAGCTTACAAACAAGTTTTTCGCCATCCCGGTTTCCGTATACAAAGAAAATTGGAAAGCCGAGAACGTCAATGTGTTGTCTGACATACGAAAAGTACGAAGAACGACGATGACGACGACAGATGCCCGAAAGGAATTAAATATGAATGGAAAATAAGCCCGAAACTATTCGACTATTCGACAGTTTCGCAAAAATTTACTCGGTAGGGGGGCGCTGGTGATATGGTTGACAGCTGGCGGAAACATCTGACGACGATGTCGACGAGAAAAGATAGAGATGAATTGTAAATGTATGTTTCTGTATTCTGTTTCATTCGAACAATTTGAACGGAATCGGCCGGTTCGTCATGAGACGGAAGGAATTCATTTCATATTCGTAATGTTTCATTTTCGAGTTTTTTGGTTTTGTAGCACAATATCAGGTGTAGTTATAAATACAGCTAGCAAAGGGTCGAGCTCGAGAGTTGAAATGTTCCATCGCTATCCATGTGTCGTTCCGTTGAGACAAAACTATCGCAAGACCTATTTCTGCGAGGTTATGTTTCAATTTTTCGTGCGCTATTTTATTTAGATCAGTTTTTCTTTCACTGACAGATGTTGCAACCTTCATGACGGGGATTCGGAGGCGGTTTAGATAATATAGAGACGGACGTAAATTGAAAATAAGACGGTGACGACGACGTAGACCATGATTGACGGCGTTGCTTAAAGCCGGACTATATAATATAAACAGCTAAGAGTAAACATAATAAGGCGTTTTTTCGTATTAAAAAAAAAGCTCTGTTCCATCGAGCAATACACAAAGGTGTATTGCTCGATGGAACAGAGCTCGTTCCTTGCTCACCTATCTCGTGCCCGCGGTTTCGATCGATTTTGTTTCCGCCTGAATAGCAACCCATTGTACTAACGTCCAAAGAAAAGATTATTATATATATATTTATAAGCATCGTGGAATTATATACATATATATGAATTTATATATGTATATGTCTAACACACGAGAAAAGTCTTGGATTCAATTTACAAAAGAGGAAAAGGTATATTCATCGTGTTGATGCGGTCGAGCCTTTTTTTAGAGGGCTCGTTGTTATAGACATACGCGTCTCGCATCGGTGCGATGAAATTGAGACAACAATTAATAATCTTTTTTTTTGTTTCTTTTAATTTCGCAACTCGCATTAACGGGGGAGAAAGAATGCGGATAAATATTACGGTGTCTGTGTGAGTGTGTATGTGTGATTGGCGAGTGTAGTGTGAAGCGAATCGAGGTCATCCCGAGGGCGCGAGTTGCTTATCTTTTTATTTGTTAAAGCTTCTTTGTTCCCTCCCCCCTTCCGAACATAGGCGGACAAAAAAATTAACGCAATGCGACGATAAGCTCATGTGCTTCGTTTTTTTTTTCTTTAACTATATACTAATACATATTGCCAGCCAAATTTGCATAATCGATAGCCCTCGCAGTTCACTTGCAGACGTATCGCGAAGCTTTCGTAGGCCATTTTTTATTCTTTTTCTTCATCAAAGGCAGCGCAAAACGGGAGACGGGAAATTTCATCGAGCGTTACACACGAAATGTACAAGGATGTTGCGAATCGATGAAAGGCAACGCAGAAATAATAAAAATAGTAGTAATAATAATAATAATAATAATAATAATAATAATGATAGTGTCGATGCTCCCGAACTCTCAAGCGCGGAGGGCGTACGAATGCAGAAATTCATTCATAATGAATATTTATCATGACAAAATGAGCCATAAATAATGTTTTTCGCGAATATCTATAAAGTACGTGATCGACTTGTTACACGAATTGTTTGGAATTAATATACTTTCTTTTTTTTTTACAATCGATTATCTCGATCGAGCCGTCGAATAATTCAGTCCCAATTGTTATATTCCACTGGAGAAGTAGGTTTTAACATATTTCCATTGCAATAATGTGACTATATATATTTAGATGTATATAAACTTTGTTCAAACATGATCGATTGGTAATGAAAGCGCAGGATGATAGAAATGACAGCTCACAATCCAGTCGTTTCCTATTATTCAAATTTCAATTATGTAAAATTTTTTCATTCTATTTCTAAAACACGTTTGAGAGAAAGTCATTTTTTTAGAGCCATATATTTTTAGATATATATCAAGCTCCTTTTTTGATACACAGGAGCGCTCCCGATGCGAGGGGCTTATTTGGGAACTACAGGTAATTTGTACAAGCGACACTTTTACGATTTCTCAACATATGACATGCTAAGAAAAGTGTCCCATGGGATTATTGAAAAATGGTGGAAAAAGGTGTTGCAGAACATGAGACAAAAAAATATAAATGAAATAAAAAACGTGTGACATAATATTTTCAATGAAACGCAACCAAATAATTATGGCGACTCGGAATGAGTACAATGAGATTTTCGTCGCCAAACGTCACGTTGACTGAAGCTACATTCACCGGAACCGGAATTCCATAAAATCGGTAGTCGTAGTCAGAATTATTTTTAAATAAAAAGAACCGGAAGAGAAAAGCTAAGTGTGGATTCGTGAATCGATGTAAATCGTGTGTAACGACGAGTGGACGAAGAAAATCAATCGGATATATATAGATAGATTCATACACATATATACGGGAATTCATTTCGGTTCATCATGTTGCAGACATAATATCTTCGTTACACTCTGTAATAGATAAATGTGAATGCTCGTTAAATTCATATTACAAAACGTTGTACGTCATACAGTTATTTTTCGTAAAGCCTCATCGGCGGTCATTTTTTTCTCTCACTCTATCTCTCTTTCTCGAATGGCCCTTCTCGACATAACAACGCATATTTATATATTTATATATATAATTCCCGACACAGAAGAAAATGCGTTGCTAAAGTCGGGCAATTATAATCTCGTGATCTCTTTCTCTCTCTCTCTCTCTCTCTCTTTTTATTCCTCTCTCGCCCCCGGCTTCCAAGTGGTGTGTCTTTGTGTGAGTGTGTACTTGCGAGGCGGAGCACGCGCGCGCGAGGCTCAACAAATTAAAAACGTAAAAACATTAACAATATTATAATAATTAATTTTCTTATCGAAGATGTATAATGTGTGATGGCAGTCTTGAGTCCTGGAAAGATGCTGTGATTTTAGCTCATGGCTTTTTTATTTTTTCTTCAGGTCCTTCGATTCGATCACTCATTGTTTGCTTTTTTTTCTCGTGTATGCTCGTTCGCATTTGTTTGTTTTTTCGATCATCTCCAATCTCGAATGAAATTTGTTCGCGCTTTTTCGCTCACGATAATCTCTTTCTTTTGCGGCGATTTGTGCAAAAACTGCAAGAAAAATAACAAAAAATAGATTAGTAAAGAAAATCACGCGATTAAACAACAAAAAAACGAAGTAATTATCGTTATTATCTATGCAATATTTGTCATGCTCCCATTTTTTCATTACAACTCTCGATTGAAAATAAAATAATTGAGTTGTCGAAATCGACAACTCCATTCGTCGGCCGCAAGGCGGCGTACGAGTTCTTTATGAAAAATTTAGTTTTGCTTTTTTTATTCAAGATGGCGCTGAAGTGGCCAATATCGGATTCATTGTAATAAAAAAACATTCGAAAAGTTTCAACAAGTTACGATTATTAGGTTACGTACCCCATTTCGCGGAACACCCTACGCCTCCATTGGCTTCTTCTTTTCCTTTTTCTTCTTCAGGAACGATGGTGTTCTCAGGCCCTTCTTCTTCTTCTTTTCCTTCTTGGGCGATTCCTCGCTCACGCTAACATCCTGCGACATCGAACCCTTAACACGGAAGTTCTTAAATACAAAACTATACGTGTAGCTTGACACGACATGCAAAATTAATCAGTTCGACCACCGCACCTCGGACTAGCTAATTTTTATCTGTAGACGTAAAGAATGAAGCTTTTCACGCAAATGCGATTTTTTCAGGTGGATAATTTCTGTTTTATACGATCTTATTTGAGGTTAGTTCGCAAAAAACTTTGACCATTATCGACGAAAAATACGTATTCTAATAAGTTTCTACACTATGGAATTTTAAGTCGAAAGCATAACTTTCTTTTTTTCAAATTGGGATTTCACGAAAAAATTCAATTTTAACACGTGTCAGAAATCAGAATGTACCCCTGTTACGTCGCCATGCTATATCGCAATTGATATGGCTCCCCTCGAGCACACTTGTGTGTGCTTTGATTACTTTCCTTGAGGCCATACAAATCATATTTCTTTCATTGGAACTTCCAAAATACCATGGCAAAGTTTCGAGGTCGGAGCAGTGATGCGAGAATAAGTGATCGTAACTTTCATTGCAGTGTTCGAACTTTTTACAGACCCAAATTTAAAAAACTCATATCTGACGGGTAACAAAATGCCGCAATTGAAATTCATCTTGATCGTCTCGGATTCCGAACATTTAATAAATTACTTGGAACACAATTGAAACTCAAATTTTCTAATTTGAATAAACTATAAAATGTGATAATAAAGGTATCCATAATAATGAATGGAACCGTCAACGAACCTCTTTGCTGCTCTGAGAAAAGGTGCTGTGATGAGCGTCAGAGTGATCCCCATTTACCGTGTTCTCTCCTGAAACAGAAACCCGCAATATTGCCAGACTCGTTCGGAGCCATGTTTTTTCTTTCCGTTTTTTTTTTTTACACCGTAAACATCGTACCGATAGGTAAAACAAATTATTATCGACTGAGTTTCCGTCGACAATGCGAACCAGGTGTCAACAAATAAGACACGAAACAAAAAAACGCCTTACCTCATTGAATTGTGTTAGTCGCTTGTTAGTTTCTATTATTGCAGCACAAAAAAATTATTGCAAGTCGATGAAATGAAGTAACACAGAAGCAAAACGCATTTATTTAATACATGCGTTATTCAGGCACATTTGGGATTTTGGAATGTCTTTACATTCTCAGCAAATGCAATGTAACTTCAAACAAAATGTAATGGCGACGTCCGTCGATAATAATAGATTACATGTAAAAGGCTAAATCATGTAATGACTAAAAAAATGTAAGAAGTATAAATATTACTGATTTTCAATCTAAACATCGATGAATAAAATAGCCATTACATTTTTTACAAAAATCATAAATGAACTTTCCATTCGTAATGAAATTTTTTCCAAGCACACCAATCGATGAAGAATTTTGGGAGAGTATGTGAAAACCGAAGTTCATGAATTAAACAATAAAGTGCCTGAAAAAGCCTCCTTTACCGAAAAAATAATTAATTTACCATTAACTGGTTTATTATCAAATACTTTAATGTTATTATCAAATTTGCTTCATCTTTAATTCGATAATATTAAATATTCGTCCCCGCGAATTGTGCTTGTAATAAGTTAATTTTCCTATCTATAAAAAAAAGTTTATAGTTAAATTAATTATTCTTCCGGAGTTTCCACAACCTTGGGAGGTGCAAGAAAACTTGGCTCATCGAGCGTGCTGAAGCTTAAGGTTCACGCTTCATGCAGTGAAGGATGCAACAAATAAGAAAAAAATAAATAAAAAAAAAGAGGAAAAGAAAAAAACATTATTCGCGTTCCGATGGCAATTCACTGTGGCTGGAAATCGTATCTGTAAGATTGATATTAGAAACAACTCTGTAAAGGGTCGTTTCTTCGTATCGTGGCAGGGATTTTAAGGGTGATGTACAAAGTGGCCATAAACTGGGACTTATCGTAGCAGCGTTCTCAACAATTGGAGCATCGCGACAACTATCTCGTTCATGAGTAGCGAACAGTTCTTTTTCGAGTCTGATAAATTCGTTAGTGTCATGTGAGCAGGAGAGGCAGTCAATTCCCGCAAGAATTTGTGAATCCGTTGTTTCGTCAGAAACGTTGCGCGGACAACACGCCGCCGCGTCTTGTTCGATCGTTTGTTTCTCATTTATTACCTCGGATGCAGTGTCGCACTGAAAGCTTGTTTTGGCGTTTTGCGTGACGAGAGCCGTCGTTGTTGAGATATCAGCATAATTCGCTGTTGTGTCGAAAGCTTCGTCGTTATCGACGCCTAATGATGTTTGACGAGTATCGTCGTTGCTGCTCGACACATCAGCATTGTAAGTGCTGCAGTAAAGACTTCCGCTTGCGGTGTCTTCGCTTCGATCCGAAAGTGTGTAAGTATTGTTCCAAGTCTCGTCGGAACAATCCTCAATATCGGTATTGTTTTCTCCGTCCTCGAGGATGACTTCTAAGCCACATTTCAGTCCAAAATCTTCGACAATCTCTTCAGAATTTTCCTCGGGTATGGAAGACAAAGGATCTTGCAACTTTTGAATAACGCCATCCAAATCGTCGTCCTCATCCGGATTCTCCTCCTCGTTATCTAGATTTTCCGCGACGTACTCGATGAGACAAAAATACGGAGTGTTTTTACGATAGCTCGGAGATCGAGGAGATCCGCCGATCAGCGTCCCTCCATCCTTTTCCTTAACACTGTCGGATTTTGTATCATTTTCTGTGGATTCGGAAGTCGTGACTTCCTGACGTTCCGGCGACATCGAGAGTGGATCCTCGTTCTCCTCGACCTGAGGTTCCACGACTTCGAAGTCACTTCTCCGGAAATTGCTATCGAACAAGTCCTTCTTTTCGACTTCTTCGAATCCTCTCTCGATCACTAAGTTCAACTCTAAACTATTATCGGTTTGATTGCGGCGAGCGAGACTATGAAACTCAACGACTACTTCATTCGGTTCATTTTCTATGTTCGAACTAGTGCTCGTTCGATGCATCTCTTTAACAATACCGATGTTTGTGGATTCTTTGACTCTCTTCGAGTGAAAAATATCGCGTTTTTTTTCGGTAAACTTGTCGATGATGTGATGAACAATTTCATCAATTACGATGACACTGGTGCTACTGTTGCTACTGCTACTATGATCATGAATATCCTTTCCCTCGTTTTCACTCGACGCGATTGAATCGTCGATTGTCTCGGTATTTAGAATTTCTGTATTATTGTTCGTTGAGTCCAGTTCAAGTCTTTCGGCCACAATCTCTCTAGCAGCGTTAAGAAGAATATTTTTCTCGCGATCTTTGATAGAGTCAAAATCCGTAGAGGATCCTGGGGGGATCCTGACAAGGGACGAAACCGCTTCAATTACGTCATCAACGATATTTGCTGCACAAATATAAAGTTCCCGGATATCGAGATGCGCTATTATCTCATTGGCCGAAGTGCTGATGTCTTTTTCAAAAGACTCGGCGTCGTTTTCGTCGTCATCGCGTTCGAACTCATCAATCGTGTGTAACGGAGATTCGTGCATTCGCAGGCTTTCATTCGAGACTCGTTCAGCTTGCTCGTCTTCCGAATTCCATCCTTCGTCTCCGATCTCAACCGACCAATCAAACACTTCGAGTGATTCACTACGATTCTTCGACAGGTTTTTCGGCCCCGTACTCGTTGTCATGGATTCGCTAGCATTCTCCAACTTAACACTCGTCGTAAAATCGTCCTGCCAGACGATTTCCTCGTCCCCGGGGTGAACATTACTCCCTGGAGAACTCGGACTTGTTACTAAGCTTACTTCTTGCAGTTCCTCCGCATTTTTTAGCCCCTCATTTTCGACAGACGCAGCTGGTGTCAATGTATAAAATAAATGCATGTTACTCGGATCGAGATTGTATTTTATCGAGAAATCCGTTTTTGGCAATACGTTCATTACGATTTCCGATGGTTTGATATTTTCATTTATACCGCTAATTATTTGAGCTACGCTGTCTTGGTGGATTAATTGTTTTGACGGTGGACGAGGTAATGTTTGGATTTTGTCAGTACTTTCGTCGTATTTGTCGTCGTTATTCTTAAATTCGATCTTATCTGACGTCAGCGCTTCTTCGTTTTCAATCTGGATCGCAGAATTTTTTTTGTTCTTCGTATTTATTACGTCACTGACCGTATCTGGGCAGTTCTGAGTTTTCGCCTTGTCTGTTTCCACATCATGAAACATCACATTTCCATTCTCGTCCGACTCGTTTCCTTCATCAGCGCTTGGAGTTATATATTCTTGTGTTGGATACCATGCGGTTTCATTAACGTTACCGTTCGATATATCCTGAGGGTCGATAACCATTGATGAAGGATCATCTTCCCCGGAAGCTGTAATGAAATTGTTGTTGGGGGTCAACGCTGTGATCCTCTGTGGATTATCGATTTGATCGGCTGGCCCAAGATAAATCGTATCGACGAAATCTGGTCTTGGAGTTTTTTCGATTCGACAATTTACCTCTTCTTTCTCGTTACTTTCGTTATTCGGTGAGCTTGTGATTTTTTTTTCACTACTTCCCCCATGAGAGTCGATTGACTCGGCAATTGGCGTAACTCCAGTATGTTCGTTTAATGATACGTTGGAAGAATTTGAAAATTTTTCGATGAGGCTTTTTACGTAACCAGAAGAAGCCAGAGTTTCGAACGAATAATCATTCGGACGTTTGGACGAATCAGTTGAGGAGGAAAATCGTGCAATCGCTTCGGCAAGTTTTTCTGACAATTTTCTCTTTCCATGATGTCCTAGATTTGTTTCTCGCCGGTCGCGTGGTTCGTTGAAAAAGGCTTTCTTCAATCCGGAAATACGAAGCCCCGAATTTCCATAATCCTCGCGATTTTTTGAAAAACTTGTGCCACTCTCGATTCCCAACGCATCCATTTTTGCTCTCTTTTCTTCCTCGAATCCGGCACGAGTGAAAGAAGTCGATGAACTGAGATCGTTACTTGTGACGACCCGCATTCTCTCTGCAATTGTTGAACATCTTGCAACCGTCAAACGAAGCACATCGTACTGCAGCAGTTGAACGGACTGCCAATCAAATGTCTCTTCTCCATAAACGCTGCCACAACTGCTCGTTAATAAATCTGTAAGCAGTATATTGTCCAAAAAAACACTCTCTGTAAAAATGAACACACCCGATAGAAGTCGATAAGAGTTTGACACACGCGAACACAATCGTCCATCCACTTTTATTTCTCCTCACTCTCTCTCTTTTGCTCTCTTTCCTCTCCCACCTCGCCTCTCCTCATTTTCATTACTCCGTCCACGTTGCGCCATTTATTTGACGTTTCTCGTTGCACCAACGACGAATCTATGGTATTGTATTAATTAGCCAAATTATTGGGCGTCGTGCAGTGCGGTTCACAAATTGCGGGAGTGCAATCTTAATGACAATGAAGACAAGCAAGGTGCGAGGGATTTTCCAGCCTTATCAACCACAAATATACGTTAGCAATGATCCAATCAACAGTGGCGACAACTAGAAATCGATTCGAATATTTTTCAATCATTTCTCCATCGATTTGAAAGTTCTCAAACCATCGAACAATAAAAATGACAACCATTCGAGATTCTGTTGACTGTTGAATTCCAACAATTTATAGACTTTTTTCATAAACGTTACTTGATAACTTGAGACTGCATTGAATTTTAATTCGAAACAAAATAATTACTCCGGATTATAATATTCCACCAGTTGATCGGAGATAGTAACAAATTCTGTTACAATGGTTCATCAAATTTCAAATAAAGATTTCGTAACAAAACTCTACAATTGATCAAAGATATACGTTATGATCCGTTTCGGAATTCTGCGTTTATTAAACAAAAGGATCCACTCAGGAAATGAAAGTTAGGATACTTGGAGAAAATGGCAAAACACCAGGATGAATAATTTGGTAAACAAAGGAAGTTCCCACACCGGTGAACAAGCAATGTAAAGAGTGAATCATGCATAAATGAAAGCCATGCAAATATTGAAAAAAAAGTGTAAGTACCTCGCCTGTGACTGGTGTGGTCGTTTCTTGGTTCGATAGCCGTACGTCTCATCTCGTTGAGAAATTGGCTGGTGGCGTCTTGAGCTGAACATTGAGAATAGGACACGAGACGTGTGACAAACGTGCAAAAAGTATATCAAGAAGAACTTCAGAATGTAAAATAAATAAAAAAGAAGACAGCTACAAATCCGATGCAAGTCGTGAATAAAATATCCAGATGAGGATGGAAATGAATGGAGGGGATTCAAAATTACTGTCTCTCACCTGTTAATTCGTCCCTAATCGGATTCCGCGTTTCTCGAAACGAAGTAGGTAATTTTTCCACAAAATTCGTCATTGCAACGGCTGTGCGTATTGCATGCAATTTAATTCGTTCGACCATAGAAGTAGACACCATCGCGCGGGCATGCAACGATTTTTTTCAAAGAAGAACAAAACATGGTGATAAAAATATTACTTGCTTTTTGATTCCATCTTTTTAATTCTACCATTACCACTGCGACGTATTAAGTAACGAACATCAGGATAACATGCCATTCAAAAGTTGTGATAACATGCAGTAAATCAAAATTACTGACAAAAGAAATGAATATCTTACCGTCGCTCAATACCATTTCTGGTTGACTGGGAACAGGCACTTGTTTCGTTTCTATCCGCAACACGCGAGGTTCTGAAACATAATTTTATCAAATGTGTTAATTTTCGAATAATACGAAACAAATTATAATACATAAAATATCTGGAACAGGATTGATACATGATCATATTATTATAAAACCATCAATAACGTCAAAAATATATTTACCATCCCTGCTCTCTTCTTCGGTCTCCGAAGTGACAGAAATTGGGGACTGAATGGGACTTTTGGCAGTGCTAGATTCATGAGTCGCACGACTAACGTTGAAAGAAGACAAAGCTTCCGATTCGGACTGGGATTCGTCATCTGCAATTAAACGTTTTCATAATATTCATAACAAAATTGGCAGAACCGGAATATAATATTTTATCGTTCAAAAGAAGAAAAAAAAACTCACATGGATCTCCTTTGTGTTTGCGTTCAACCTCTTTTTTGTATTGGTCAAGTTCCTGATCGGTTACCGCATCGAAGGGATTTTTGGCGTATGGAGTTTTGTATACCATCGCGTTGTGCTGAAATCCTCGTTGTATTATTCCTTTGCTGGCTGCACCTACGAGCACCACTTGTTCTCCCGTTCCGCTAATTGTGGCGTCCTAAACGGAAGAACTCAATTAATGAACGAAATTCTTTTTTCTCATCTTTTTGTACATGAAAAATTATTTTTGAAACACGAACAACTTTATTCAGTCGACACAACAGTGGAAATGAGTTTTCGTTCGAACTCTTTACGGAGATTTGTTTATATTAAAAAAAAAAAACAAGATTCCATATAAATTTGATACGAAGGAGCACGAACAACAACGAAAAGATAAATGAGAGATGATCGTTTACTGACCTGCATTTTTTTCGCCTCTTCCCAGGATACTCCTTCAAGAATGTGAGATTGAGGACCGGCTGATATTTTTTCAGCTCTACGATAATCTTTAATCTGCGCGAAACGTCGACAAATACAACGTTAACAGTGTATTGGAAAAAAAAAAAATCGCGAAAATCAATAGAATCGAGTGATCGATCGAGGTTTTCCGTACTCACCTGTTGTTGCAATTGTTTAAATTCTTTCGGGTTGGTGTTCTTCGGGACAAATTGTAGGGCACCATCGATCTTGACCGGTGTGCTGCTGTGCGTCGGCGATCCATCAGACACCCACTGCACACAAAACCAGATCGTTAGATGCGACCCAAACAACGTGGGGAAAGTTTTTAACAGCGAAGAGCTAAGCGGTTTTGATAGGGATGAATTTTAGCGTTTTTTTGTTGTTTTATGTTCATTGCCTTTAATTTGCCCACCCATGGATAATGACATGTTTGTGCCTTTCTCCATGCTCCATTCTCACGCTCTTTCTTCTCACTCTCTCACACATTTACTCTGCCGATTTATCCAGCTATCCGTCTACTATGATTGTTTTCTAACACCCTTCAGAAGGAATTCTTGTTTATTTATTTATCAATGCATTTATTTATATGCTTACGTATTTGTTTATTTTTTATTACTTCAAGAGTACATATTAAAGTGTTTTTTTCCACGAAAATCGATATTGTCATGAGATAATAGACGAAGAATCATGAAACATCGATAATCGAGGTGATTCAGGGGTCGGGCTACACCGGTCTGGTTTTGTTGCAGCAGTGGATGTTTTGACGTACGCGAAAGATCGTAGTACGACGGATATCGATTGTCACGGCTCTTCGACAATCAACGACAGACATTCACACATTCATTCACGCTCTTTTATCGTCATTAACACGATAAGCGAGCTCATTGCAGTCCTCAGAATCTCGATATTATCATGAGATTTTTTTTCGAGTTGAACTGAATCCACGCGTTCGTGAGTTCGAGCAAATAGTTATCGCTTGTTAGCGATAAGTCGTTCTCATTCACTCTATCGAGAATGACCTGAAACCGTATTGACGAACGATCCTTGAAACCGCATTTATGACGCAGAGTCCAGATGAATTTTTTTATAGGACGATCCGTGAACATGGGACGATATTTTTTTCCCATTTACCCAATAAACTCAACAAGCACAGAATGAGAACGAACTTGAAAAGTTTTAATAGCGGGAAAAGTTTTTACAAGGAAATAAAAAAGAATTAATTCAACGATTCCATAAAAACTTTTCAAGTAATCGTATTCGCGAAAAATGTAAAAACACTGGACTCCGCGTCATAGAGGAATATTCAAAATAGGGCCAGCCCCCAAACGTGTCATGCAATGAAAAACATTAATCCTTGTGAAAGCGGCTATGATTCGGCTTTGAGAATATTGCATAAGGTTAACGAGTGAGTATGATGAAGCTGCGTAATACTGAAAAAATTATTAGAAAAATATATGTATGTCAACTTAGACCAATATTGAAATCCGGACATAGGTAAGTGGATTTTCTTATTACCTCCTCAGCGTTCTGATCCACCCACTATAAACGAGAACAAGCAAACAAAAGTAATGCGTCGGATTAGATTCGCAATCAAGACAAATCAAGAACGAGAAGACAAAATTAATGTTTTTCGTTTAGGGTGTTTCGTATGTTTGATGGCAGCAACGAGTTTCATTTGATCGGAATTTCAGCGATTCTAATTTTTTTTAAACCGTATTAAATGCGTATTAAAAATTTTTACTTTCAATAGCAACAGCTATTCGCTAGTGAAGTTGTTGAAAAAAAACATTAGGAAAGTTTATTCATCATCGTATGAGATATTTATAAATGTAGTCGAGAAAATTATATTCCAAATGAGTTTTTTTTCTGATTCTTTTCTACGCTCAAAGTGCTCAAAATTTTTACTGAACATAACTTTTTGCTGCGATTATCATCCTCGACTCACGTATGTGAAATGGAGTTATGTATAAATAAAAAAAACGAAGCATATTATAATGGCTTTTGGTTAAAAAAAAAAATTCATTCAACATGAAATAAAAACGTCGAAGAATAAATGATGATTTTGATTGATTATTGAGAAAATAGAAATTTAGTTTTTCGATAGGAGGATCAAATTTGGTTTATTTGCACCTGCAGAAGCTACAAACAACAATTCGTTGGCGTAGAGAAAAACAAAAAAAACACACACACGAGGCGACTCACTCGAGTGAGAATATCAAAGGCAGACAAATTTCACGGAACACTAGCGTGATAACCTACGATGATTAAAAGGGCGTACACGTCAGGGAACTTTGGATGCAACAATGATTTCGTTGTTGCACGCCCTAATAATGTAGCTCACATTTTATATACCTATGTATTTCACGAAACACGTTTAAATCTCTGAACAATGAGACGTACTATAGGGAATATATATTTTGTTCTTGTATGCTCGTGCAAAAAGTTTTTCCCGAGCTTTTCAAGCTGTTTAACAAATTTTGAGAAAAAGTGCTTCAACGGTTAGAACACGTAGATATCTCAATAGATTATTACATCAAAGCGTAACATTCAGGAATACATTTATTTTTATATTTCTATATATATATATATTTATAATTGATTATTGGCAAACGATTGGAAACTCATCGGAATAATTTGATCTTTACTACCGCGAGATACGTGCATCGCTATCTTCGATTATTAAACTTATTTAGATTTAGAGATATACGTACGACTTGACTTGCCACCGTAATCTCGATCGCACCGAGACTGGTGGCGACAAAAAAATATATAGATTATGTAAAACAAAAGAAAAGCGTGCTCGTTATCAAAAGAGCTTCATGGCGCCATTCTGTCGACTGAGAAAACAATCAATTTCATTGGTCAAAATTTGTCATCGGACATACACTAAATGTATGGTTATTATTGCCAAATCTTTCCCTTTTTTATTTTCTTCGATTTAATATTAGTTGACTTGATTGAAATTCTTTGAAATTCTTCTAAACAAATTGTTTCCTCAGTTAATTTCATCCGTTTTTTATTTGTTCGTTCGACTCGTTTATTATTTGACACACCACGATACTATGTTTAGTCTCTCTCGTTATGGAATGTTGATTAAAGATAAAATGGCTCGTTTTTATCGCATATCGCTGACTATCGCCAGAAAAGTGGGCTATTAATTCTCGTATTGTACATTATGGAAAAAAAAAGAAAAAAAATCGTAATCGACCTTACTCGCGAAACCTAACAACGATCATTATATTGACTGGATCGGTATTATTTCATCTTCAAAAGAAATTATTAGTTATGATCTCTACCTTGGTGATTTTTTTCGGATCCTGCGTTCCTGTTTCTTGTATTTCGATCTTTTGATATACATTTGGTGAGTTGAGCCAACGTGATCTGTCTGTGCCTTTGCGACCACCTTTCCATAGTCTGAATAAACAAAATGGAAATATACGTAATAGGAAAATGTTTTTTGTCATTATTTCGCATTGAGAGCTGCGTAAGTCGAGAAATGTTTTTTTTCATGAATTACAACAAAACCTGAACACAAAAGACTAGTTATTGCGAAATTATTTTAAAAAGTAACAACTAAATTTGAAAGAATGATCACAGTTAGGGAAAACTTACCCTTGTTTGTACAGTTCTTCTTCTTCAAGAAGATATCCCAACGAGGAAACGGCAGGAGGGACTTCGACATCGTTACGGGGACGCGGTGGTTCACCTTTGATCAATGGATGTCTGTATATGTAACCTGTTCGGAATCCCTAAAAAGAATGATTTAAAAATTGATCAAAAATGATTCAAACACACAAAACACGTCCAAATTGCGAAAAAAGTAAAAATAGGCCCTAATACATTGAAAAAAAAAAAAAAAAAAAAAAAAAACTGATAGAATATCTAAAAGATCTGAATATTAAACGGATACAACGATGTTAAAATAATAATAAAAATACGCTTTTAATAACAGTTGAAAAATCCGTTAGATTAACGAAAGTCAATAATTTTCGAATGAGCACAATATTACAATGGCGCTTTGTACTAACAGCATTGTCGAGCATTCTCATGAGAGCTTCGAATTCCGTGCCACCAATCCTCCAACGTTTTTCGAGTTTTTCAGCGAGGGGAGAAGGTTCAACGGCTGCGGCAGTAGACGCTGTAGCACTTGCTGGTGTCACAAGTCCTTTTCGCGATGTTTCGTATATCGCTTTTTTCTCCTCGTCCGAAATGAGACTGAGATTTTCAAGGCCAACGGGCATTAATTTGAGCTGAGTTTCACAGGCCAATACCGTATTGTAAACATTGTAAAAAGCTTCCTCCACGGTCTCGCCGCAGCAGAGCGCACCACGATTCGTAAGTAGCATTACTTTATTTATCGGCCCGAGATTTCGCGTTATTTTTTCACGCTCTTCTGGTTCAAGAACGCTCTCACCCATGTATCGATGACTGCTAACTTCACCAATCACTATGCTCTCCTGGCCTAGTGGAAGAAGGCCGGATTTTAAAGACGATACCTATGGAAAAACAATAAATTTTATAGATTATTTGTTTAATCCTTCAATCGCAAGTTTTGAAGAACTTTTCATCAGATACCGCGGAATTATTTATATTCTTGTCGAAGTATGTCATTAAAAAAAAAAAAAAAAAATAGTTCATTTTTTATGAAAATTGCAAGAAAATATTTACATTCATTGGTAAACAATGAAAAAATATTTTAAACGTACAGCGGTAACAGTGGGTGTTGTGATGTGAATGATGCACTTAATATCTGGTCTGGCAGCATGTATGGTTGAGTGTAATTGAAATCCAGTTACATGAACACCAAAATTCGTCGTGCCCTGTTCAACGATCGTGGCTTTCATGTCCACCTTAACGAGGCTCGACGCCGTGACCTCGTGATAGAGAAGCCCATAAGGATTTACGAGAAAATGTTCTTGATCCTGATTGAGACGAGCTGTTATTTGACCACCGACACCTTGAGTCCATCCGTAAAGATCAAGCAATCGGAATACGGCTGCGAGTTTGCAACGAAGGATTTTTTCACCCTTTGCGTAGCCCATGCTCTCTACACCTCGAATGTCGTTTATTGGCACGACGCAGTTTGAATCTGTGAATGAATCGTCAATGAGGTACTTTTTTTTTTGAAAAGACTTTTCATTTTTCTTTATAAGAAAAATGCAGTAATGTAAAAATAAATAGTTCTATTTGTTCATTTTGAATTTCATCCAGCGGAAGTCAGTCAAAAACAGTTAAAAAAATCGTGACTAATTTTTCCATTGTTGAATTGGGAAGTAATGTCCAATCTTTTTTCAATAAACTTGAACCATGCAAAATTCATAATCGTGGAGTACGCACTTTTGAACACATTGGCGTTGAATCGAGCACCTTGGGCACCCATCATTTCAGAAATTTGTTGCAACAAGCCAGAAGGTCCGGAACCGTCCTTCATTTGAGTCTCGATAATTCGCTCCAGCTCTTCTCGAAATAATCTCGAATTCATCATCATTTCGACCCGCTTCCTTCTCTCCATTTCCCTCATATCCTGTTTGAATGAAATTGACAATTCATGAATCGAATTGTGGAACAACACAGACTATTTTGTTCGAAGATGAAAATGATTTTATTTTTATTCGGTCTTTTCAAACTCGGAAATTTTTAGACTAACAGAAAATGTAGAGGATTTCATATTGGAATAACCGTAACTACTTCGAAACCGTGAGGATTGTTCGTAATTAATTTAATCATTTATCAAATTAGGACACACAGAAGAATTGAAAGATAGAGAAGAATTTTTTCTTACCGCATCTATATCGGCTGGTCTCATTTTACTCTTCTCTTCCTCAGTCAAGCCGTCCATTACTCCATTCGTATGTGGCTCTGAGAGCTCCTCGTGTTGACTCGTGTCGGCCATCCTCGAGGCTCCGCCAGCTGACGACCACTAAACAACAAAAAATGAAAGATTCCAAATTGATTATTTTTTCTCTTCTGCCGCGCTTACGATTCTCGAACGTAAGTACTTTCTCCCATTATGCCATCGAGACAAGAATAACCTTTTTGACTTCTTAATGACCCAAATTCCGTTATTCTTCAAACCCATGAATATTTTTTCAATCTTTCAACGTAACTCTCAGCTTACGTTCCCGTTTTTACCTCGTCCTATTGTTCCTATTTCGGCCACGAGTTCGTACGGAGTAACACTTTTTGAACACAGTTCTGAACTACTGGTTACACGTTTTAATCTTATAAATACGAGCAGCTACGGGACTGGTAATGAGAAAAAAATGATAATAGCAAGATTTTTATCCAGTTTCAGGAAATTAGTGCAATCTCTGTAAACGAGAAATTTCTTTTTGGTCCAATTAACAAAGTTTGACGATACGATCTTTTATAGTTTTTTTCTTCTCACTATTATACTATTTTTTAATCGACCTGAATTTGTTCTATTGTGTTAGAAAAATCAATTTAGCCAATTTTTCTCATATATTTCATTTCACATTTGTACAAGAATTTTTTTATGGATGAAGTATATTACGACATTCGTTTCAATAGTCAAATGTGCTAGTTTCAGATTCTCGGATCTTTCGTACGGTCTTTTTTGCCCCGCATATCAAGGTCAGAAGATTTGTCGTTAGATTGGATGGATTTACGAAGAAAGAAAGATTACGAAGAAAGAAGTTCCTTCACCGATTTGTTTCGTGCAATCCCACCCGTATGCATAATCTTGTGTCGTTCTCCTTTCGGGCAGACAACAACGATGTAGTTTGTAAAGATGAAGAAAGAGGGTGGGGGTCAAGTGGCACAAATGACCTTACTCATTGAGCCTTGGACAGATAGGCTGAACGAAGTACATTGGGAAGAGTGCTTTTCGAGCATCTTCGTGTACTAGAACTTCTTCACGAGAATAAAAGACTTGAGTCTGGGACATTTCTGTGCAAGTGAGAAGGAAAGATAAATAGAGTGAGATAAAAGTTGCGGATGAGGTCAGCAACGTAATCTCCGTTGAGCGAAGCAATCTCGTGAATAATGGTGAACTGGCTCGACTTGTTTTTTTTTTTAAACTGCTGGACGTTTCCTACCTAGCCAACTTTTGATTCAAAATGCCTGACACTATTAAGGATATTCTGCAGGTACAGTCGGTGCAAAAAAAGGTTATTACGAGTCTCCAAATGTTTCTCCTCAATTAATGGAATTTCAATCTTTATTCGTTTCGGCCTGCACTTATGAAAGCGTTGAATGAATCACCGAGGAATATCTTGTGTATATTACCGAGACTCTCGTTGAAAACGTGTAAGAATGCTGAATTTATTTCTTCAGTTCTTCAAATTTTAGATAGAGATGCAAATGTAGTAAGAAAATTATTTAAAAATTTATGAACGTTGTTGAAAAACAAAGAATGTCTTCGTCATGTCACAAGAAATGTTCTAATAGGTTTTATCATTTTATGGTCTTGAATTACTATCAACTAATTATTGATCACATTATCAACGCAGTTCTCTTGCCAAAGTCACGTTCGAAAGATAATTTTCCGGTCGAATTTTTGTAAAAACATGTAAACTTTCGGGAAAAATGTTTAATGTGGAAATTCAAGTTTAGGAAACAATCACCTGCCCCACATCTAATGGACAGCTTATACTTTATGACGTTGTATCTTCAAAACTAAACGATCAAAATTCTTGATATTTTCTTTCAAGACAGACTTTGTCATGTGATGCTCTGTCATTACGGAAAAAACAGAACAAAATCTGTAGATAAGGAATGAAAACGCACGTAAAACTGAATTCTTAATATCTCGAAAACGGGACAGCGAATCGTTTTGAAATTTTGGATGGAGTTTCATAACAGCGCCCGAGGGTGTCCTCGAAATTAAAAAAGAATTGTATGGAAGAACGCTCCTAGCAATTTTTTCTTCAGACTTGCATGATATTGTGAAGCCTTAAATTTGTAAACGAATGAAACTTTTTGCTGCGAATGTACGTACGAAGCATTCCCAGCGTAATCCTCGCGTTTGTGGACCGTTTTCAGGCATTAAAAACAGTTCCTCGAAGAAAGTGAAAGTAAATGGGAAAAGGAAAAATATAAAAATGGGTGTGTTGTCAGAATCGATTGAAAGCGGTTGTAATTAGTTGGTTCCCATTGCTGGATTGTATGATTCGGATGAGTCATTCGTACACGGCTTCGTATTCATCCCACCGAAATATAAAACTCTGTGTTTTCTGACGCGCCGGTGCGACAAGGACGGAAATAAAGAAGGCGAAGAGGGAAAAAAAGCTCACAAAAATGGGTGCGGAGAGCACGCACGTTGGTCGTTTCAGTTGGCAATCGTGGAAGTTACAGAAGGGTGAATTCATAGAATTTGGAAGCTTGATTCGTTGATGTTGAAGGAAATATGATTTTCTGAGTGTCTTTAGATTTTCCAAATAAATTGAGTTTCGAGAAAATGGAATTGAATTTAAAAAAACTTTACGTTACGAATCCACAGAATAAAAACTACTAATAATTTGAATAAATGGAAATACGAATTTTCGTACCATTTTTACGACTCGAATCCTCTTTCTTTTTTTCTTTCGGATATTTTCTTCTTCTTATTCTTGCCCAGAATAACGAACAGGAAGCACATAATTGAATTACACAATTGACAAGGAGAGATAAGAAGAAAAAAAACGGAAAACGAGAAGACGCCGCACGACGCTTCCGTTAGGATACGTCGATTCGAGTCTCGTGCTACCGGCGTCAACGAGTCCGGGACATATTGATCGACCCTCCGAAGTTACCAAGCGAGACCTTTGTAAAAAAAACGCCTCGTGAGTCCAACCGTCCAAACTATGCGCATTCCTTGTAACCTTTCACCATTACCGATCCCACGCGCTCGTCTTATTAATTACGCCATCTTGAATTGTCCTCTCACGATTTTTTCATCGTGGCTTACTGACTTTCGTGAACCGCATTCATTTCCTATGCTATTCAAATTGGGAGAACCCAACGAATGCATCAAAACATCGTAGTCATTGAATTTGATATGTATTTTTTGAATATAACGAAAAATGAAACGGTTTTTTTTGTATTTTGAGTCGCATCTATTTTTCTCGTATCTTTAGATTTAGGTCACAATGATCAATCGTCTCATGCATCGCAGTTAAACACTCCATGTCAATATTGGACTCTTATGAAAGAAAAATTTGATCTCGTTGGACTTGAACGAGAAAAATTTCATCATAATGTTGTTTCTAATCACTGAAATGGTGACAAAACTACTGAGCACGAAATAGCAAAAAAACCAAAAATATTACGTTCGAATAGTTAAAATGCAGACAATTTTTTTCATCACTTTTCTGCTGAACTTTTCGTTTCCCGAATTAAACTAGCAACTCCCCGAAAGTTTGACGATAAATCGATATCAAAATATTTTGTTAATGCATATTAAAAAAAAAAAAAAAAAAAACAAATCGAATTGTCCAGATTTAACTAGTCGGTTGAATTTCAAATAATGAAAAAAAAACTGTCCTATAATCGTAAAAAAATATTGTGTGTAGCTTTTAGACTCTGGTATAAAAATAAAGAAATATCGTTAAATTCCAACGATGGAAACTTTATCATCATTTAGAACATCGTCATATACGATAATGGTGATCGTCGCTCAATAAGTAGATTTATGATGAAATAAAATCGTGTTTTCCAAATTGTGGTTTAATTGCACTCCATTAGACGTGTTTGTCAAACGTCACATTTATATTTATAGACTTGAATTGGTTATGTTGCGGCGAGAAATTACTTTGAGTTGAACTTGGTTGAATTCGCGAACACGAGACAGGGAAAATTGAAACATTTTTTCAACTGGAATCATTCTGTCACTTGGATAATAATCGATTATGACATATTTATAAATCCAATCTCTCGGGTTTCGTTGTCTTGTCTTTCCCCTCGAATCAACAAGCAACACCCTGACCTCGAAAGAAGGTAACGGCCTGCAAAGCATGTGTAATTGTGTTTGCGTGTGTGTGTGTGTCTGAACAACGAGAGACGAGATTTGGCGAGGGTGAGGCTGTCTCTTCCGTGTAGGAAATGCGGCGTGTAATATATAGATACAGCGAGAGATTCCCATTCAACGGATCGGACGGTGCCCATTTTATTACATAACTTGACCTTGAACGTTTATTCAAACACTAGGGTGTGTGCTTACGTGTATGTATGAGTATGTATTTATAATATTGTGTACTCGATACGAATATATAGGAAGAAAAGAGAAGATTCACAACTGCCTGGATCGAAAAACATTCATGTCTGTTGAGTATCTAACAAATTCGTTTGTATGAATCCCTGAGGGCGATATTTCGCTTGTTTATGTAAAAAAAAAAATTGTACTAGAAAAATTTCTTTAGAGGCTTGGATTAATTTATTTCGAGCTTTTGAACTGTCTAAAAATTAGACAGAAAGCGGAATTTTATAGCTTTTTCTTTACTTTTCCATCAAATACTTGGAATAAATTATCGTCTCCGTTATGATCATTAGTTTCAGATCATTTTTGGAAAAAAAATATTACTCCTATGGTAAAGAAAAAAATGAAAGATTTAAATATAAACATCATTCATAACCTTGGACAAAAAATGTAAGTGGAAGATTTTGGGAATAATAATTAGGCGTTTGAATTCGACGATAACTCTTATCCTGTTCTGAGCCCTCGCGTTTTGATGAATTATTCACTGAAATTATGCTCTAATAATGAATTCTCTAAATAAAAAGAACGCAAGGTGCATAAATGGAGTTTGATCTGCGTGTTCGGTGGTTTTCTCGCCATTAGCACTAGCCACGCGTCAGAGTGAAACCTTTGTGTTTGTTCAAACTCAAGTTGTGAGAAATAGCATTCGAACATATGTATTGAGATGGAAAAAAAATTGCAGCTTCGTTAACGACGAGCAAAGTATATATAATCAATCGCGTATTCACGCCTGTACCCTACGCAATTAATGTGTCCCTCTGAGTTGCGCGGTACACACCGGCCATAATGAAGAACGGGACGGGGAAAAGAGGGACTCGAGTAGGTCACGTTTTCCCGGATATATGTACTTGTTGTCTGCGTCACGATATATGCGTTCACGCAGCGAAGGATTATTCTCCTCATTATCAAATTAACATTTTTTAAATGTTATCAATTTTTTTTTCTTTTCTTCATGGACTGAAGAATGAACCTCTTCGTTATTTCATCATTTCAAGTGTGACTTTTTTTCTCATCACGCGAACTAAGATTTTTTCTTTCTTCAATTCCTCAATTGATAGCAATTTCATTTGATTCATTTAAATCACGCAACCGTTGATATTTTCAATTATTATCTATTAGCAGCTTCGTAATGTTATGAATTTACCTCGCGTGGAGCTATATCATTATCAATTAACATCTCAATGTGATTTGCTATACCACGCAAACATCAGTTTGATTATTTATTGTTGAATTTTCATACTTTGTACGTTTTTTCCAATCCCAGATGTTTTTGTTCAATTATTTTGTAACGTGGACAACAGATTTGTCAATTTACATTAAATTGTCACCTTTTAAACGTAAGTTTTCAAATGTTGTCAATGATACTATTGCTTCAATACATCTTCTCATTCATTCAAATTATAACTTGTATTCGTTAAATGTTCTCGATTTTATTGCACGGACAAGAATTATCACATGTATTTTTTTTTTAATACGAATTTTATCGCGTACTAATGAAGTTTACGATTGTACATTTTTAGTCACATCTCTTCTTGCACGATCAATTTCTTTGAAATTAGAAAAATAGGAAAACAAAGACACGTTGTTTTCATAATAATTCTTCTCGCAGTATTGAATCTCGAATAAATTTCCACGAAAATATTGAGTATGGAAAAAATCTTTTAGAAACTGTACTTGCATCGAGAATTCGTGCGCTCTTGTTCAAGCGGTTTTCGAGTAACTGGTGTTTATTGTACGAGACACGGATGAAGAGGCGGATGAACGTGCATGGCTACGCATAGAGAATGGTTTTGTTCACGCGATGTTCCGTAGGTAAAAAAAGAAATTTTTTATTCTTCTAGCAGATTTTCGTTATTTGATCCTATTGAAAAGTGCCAATAATTCTTGAACTTTAAATTTCTGAAAATTTGTAAACACTTATTTTTGTATTTTTCGTCATCGTTTCGATTCCGAACCAGAGGTGACGCGATAACGGACCGGAAAATTTTGAAGAAAATATGCCAGCTCTATTGAAAAAAAAAACTTAATATAAGATTTTGAAACAATCGTAAACACAACATTTTCTAATTATTAAGAAAAATTAATAAACGAAATCGAGGATTTTGTACGAGAAAACGAAGGAGATTTTCGTAGATCGAAGAAAAATGACGGCTACATCAACATGAATTGATAATGGTAGAAAAGCTCGGGGATAGAACGAGTTTATTTACGAGCAAAGCGTTGATACACACGGAGGTAATATGGGCGAGAACCCGCTACGGGACTGACGTCATGCTTAAACATAGAGATTGCGCCGCCCGCCTCGTGTAACTGCTTTACTACCATCTCCGTTATTTGTATATACGTATATACAAAAAGTCTTATATATGTATATATCTATAACAGTATAAAAGTTTGATTCGAGAGTGATAATTATACTCGGGCTACTTCTGAATCTTGAAATAATGATTTTAGGTATCGCCGATAGAGCGTAAATTCAATAAAAGGCATGAAAAACAAAAAAAAGTAGAAATGCCGGCACAAAAGCGGTGGTGAAAAATGGCGGTAGGCTAAATTTCCATTCTCCGAAGATTAAATAGTAAATAATATTCCTCCCGTATTCCTTTTCTGTTACAATTTGCGTTAAATTAGATTAAAGAGGCTGAGGACGCGTCAATATATCTTTCAATCCGTATTATATCGGTACAATAGACAGAATAGCTTGTGTACACGGTGACAAACTGTCTTGACACACCCCTCAACGGGTTGCCAACTTGACGGGAGAACGAACCTTTGAGGCATTAAAATCGAAAAAAAAATGTAACTCACTTCATAAGCTGTGTTGGAAAGTACAAAATGATGTACGGGATGTAAAACATTAATGAAAAAAGGCGTGGATTTTTTGGTTCTATCTAGGCGTTTTTGCCGGCATACACACAAACTCAAAAAGACCGAGATCTACCAACACCACTATCCTACGTGCCCAATTCGCTCGTGCCACTGTACCTAGTCGTAGTGGTATTGAAAGAAAAAATAAAAAAGTCAAGGTTTTGTGCCACACTAAAAACTCACCGTTAACGAAGAGACTGTAGATCGAGCGTGCTTATACTTTTAATTCGGAACGGAGACTCTAGAGGAGAAGAACAATGGGGTAGATCCTTGTTTTCCTCACCCTCGACAGAAACGTTGAACCAGGTAGGGTCTTCGGAGTATCGGTCACGAACGGGACGTTACGCTTGGCGAACAGCCTCCCCGTCACTCACTCACTCCCTCCCTCTATCTTCGCGCTTCTCTTTCTATTTCTCTCTCTCTCGCTCACTCTCGATGTCGGTTCACCCGACACCACACCAAACTAACGATATTACTATGTATCAATTCACACTTGCGTTCACTCGTTGGCGTTCATCGGCCAACTAATCCGAAAACTTACTAAACCTTCCTCTCGTCACTTTGACTCTACCGGAGCTCAACTAAACTCGAAACTGTCACTGATTCCCCCGTCGGTCTGTCACACACCCGCGCTCAATCGTCACGGCTTACACCACAGCGGCTGAAAAATGCGCCCCACTCTCCTTGCCCTTCGTCCCTCCGCGATAAGCCCTCAAACGCTCGCACTGTTCAAACGACGAGTTTTCTGTAAATAGTTTGGTGTCGACACTGTCATTATTTTTCTAACTAAAATGTATCAGTTCGTCCTCGCAATGATGATAATTCAAGTTTGTTTTAGTCTTCGATCTTCTCGAGGAGCGATGATTATTAAAAAATGTTTTTATAATACACACTTTTGACTACTATGCGGTACACCGGTATTCTAGAGACCTTTCCGTCGCTTTCTCTCTCCCTCGCTTGCCTTTCTCTTTACTGTCCGCTCGTTACACTTCAGCACATTCGCCGAGAGTCTAGAACCACGGAAGTACTCGGCGCAACGGCAATATCGCTACAATAACTAAAACATAAGCTCGCTCGGATACGCTGATACTCAAAAGAAGAATGACTACAAAACAATGTTCAAATGAATTGGAATATTTCTGTAGATAAATTCATTTACAAATGATTCACAAGACAGGCATATAATTTGAGACGTCATAGACGGAATTATCGGAACGTTGGCAAACAACATTTGAAACTCCCGCGCGTTATCTTGCACCGTCGATAACGAGGCGTCTTTTTTATCGATGCACGACCGGACATAAGATTTCACTACCTCCCCTAAGTAAGCCGCTTCAAGTAAAATAAATTGTTTTTTTTTTTCAATCCCTTGGAAGTCATAGAGTGGTTCGTGGTGGCGCAATTGGACCGTTCAGTCGTTCAGTGGTGTGCCGTGTTTTCGACTAGTGTAGTCGTTGCCGCACTAGTCAACAACACCATAGCGGTGACTCTCTCATTCCACATTGCATTAATTCCTGACAGTCGATAAATATGGCAGCCTCATTACAAGAACTTCTCCGTTATTTTCAATGAAAAAAATCTTTTGAATGCACTTTCGTCTGAATTTATGACAAACACGAAGATAGTGATTGAATCACCTTGTAAATTGGCAAACTGTGCTTCCATTTAAAAAACGAAAAATAAATAAAATTACAGAAAAAAATATTCAGCCTCCAGTTTACAACTATTAATACATAATACTTGCTTTTGAACTCCTTTATTTTTACTTTCTCTGTGCAAACATAAATCCATACGTACAAAAAACTGTGTTGTTTATCGTTTCATATTTTATTGATACGCGAATGAAGATGAATCGTTGCTGCCGATGTTTCGTCAGTCTAACGGACCTTCGTTGACCCTAACAGTTGGTACACAGCTCCAGTGACGCAAAAAGAGAGAAAGAGGGAGCCAGAGTTGGAGAAATCTGTATTTGAAGAAAAATTTTCCAACCGATATAAAATATCGAATCCAAAAACTACATATGTATGTATCAATAAGGCTTTTGAAATACGAAAATAAAATTTACAGTGTATAACTTTAATGCCCGTACGACTGAAAGAAAATCCGTAGGTATTTCTTCCCAGGATTTCGCGATGTTATCAAGCTTGATAGTGGGATAGTGGGATAGTTGGATTGAATATAAAAGTTTTCCTGGAGCTAATTTGATTTACAAGGGAAAAAAATCAATTAGAGAATTCGTTCTTAGTACATTTTTAGTATATATAAAATCCGGAATTTTTTCGTTCTGTCCAATATTCACAAAGATAATCCGGCGTTAGAATGTTGTATGTAAATATTCACTGTCATGGCTGTTATCTTCGTCGTTATCTTTTTATATTGTCCTCCTTCCCTTCGCATGGTTAAAACTCGGTTTAATGAAAATTCAGAAAAAATTGGAAGTCAGTTCAGTGACATTCGGTGTCGAAAGTGTGCGTCACACGGTGCAGCTTGCATTTGCGAGCTCTTCATTGAATCCCGAAGAACAAATAATATATACGTTTTTTCGAATGTACATATTGCAATTAGAACGAACAAAAAGAAAAATATTTATTTCCACATTTAAATACACATTTCCTTCATTCCCATTTCCTCACGAGCTGAAAAATTACTCGAGGAGATAAATCGTGCGAGAGATAACAAAAAAAAACAAGCTCAAAATAATCTTCTTTGAGGGGGACAAGACGCCGATCGTTGAATCGATAAAACATTGTGTACGTGCGTGTGGGTGTGTCCGTGTTGTTTGTGTATCTGGTCCTCGCGGGCTTTTGTCCCGATCTTAGCCGAGTTCTCAATCGTCACAAGTCCATGAAGTTTTTCGTCTCTCGCGCTGTATCATTAATATATTATATAACCAACAGTTTCGTGCTCGATCCGATCAGTCCTGTTCCAGCTACCACCAGCATTTCATATTATAACCAGTATACAAACTGCCATATTGGAACACGTCCTCAATAACTCGTTCGGCAACAAGTTGGAGAAAAAAGAAAACAAACTCGATCGTTGATCAATTCCAAGACGTTTCGCGTGCCATCTCGATCTTTTGATTCCGATTGTACTTGTTTGTTTTACAACCTTCGAATTTTTCTCCCATAGATCGTTGACGGAAAAGTATTTTTTTTACACAAAATGAATTCGTTAAGGTCGAAGTTTGGTAAGGTAAGTACAAATTTCGCTGTATATTTCAATTGTTTACGAAAGAGCAATACACTTTATCCGTTTATGACTGCATAATAGAAAAGTTCATTAATCTAACGAGCCCACACGTTTCTCTATTTCTAAATAGAGAACCACTGTAACGATTTTGATCCGGTTTTTTCTAAATATAGACGGATTCGTCTCATCTATTATTCGTTATTAACTGTCACTCTAAATACCGCATAAAGTCCACGGAGATTTTGATCGTGAAATAAATCGAAAGAAAAACATCATGACTTTGTAATTTTATAATTTTTATATTATAATTGATCGATTTGCAGCAATTTGAATGAATTCATCAAAATATTCGACACGTATTATTAATCGATAGAAAATATTGTATCAGAACGATAACGAATATACTTACAACGTCTTTTTAGACTCAATATTTTATCCGAACTACACAAGTGTAGCAAATAAATACTACAAGAAAATGAGCTTAAAACACACATCGAAGAAGTTCGAATATGATTCAATATGTGAATATTTTTTTACGCTCTACTCCACTTAATACGTATGTATTTGTGTATTGTACACAAAATGTGTATCGGTCGTGAAAATAGAACTCGACTCACGCAAACACTTATGCACGTGCTACATTGACCCGACCTATTGCTGTCTGTAGAATTTATATCATTCAGCCACGTCGATTAACTATTCTTGCATCTTATAAAAAACGGCTGGAACAATTGTCACCCTCATAAATTCATGTCTGAGGGCATTACTTCCCTAAAAATTTCAAAAGTAATAAATGAACGACGTTTGCACGAAAAAAGGCTTATTTGAACCCAAACCGAAAGCAAGTAAAGGGAAAAAAGTTCCCAAAAAACCGTTTGAAACTTTTCAAACGGTTTTGTAGGTTACAGTAATATGAATAGGCGATGTTTATGGAGAAGTATGGAAACAAAAATCACTTGATACCAAAATTTTACGAAAAATTCGGATATATGTATATATATATTTATACTTAAAAAAATACGAACATAAGCGCATCCCGGAATGTGATAAATGAGCGGAAACATGGCGATATGCAAATGCATGAATGCCAAAAAGATTAATATATAATCTGGAATGATAATTCGACCATAAAAACATCTCGATAATGCACAATGAGACCAGAACATATTGAGAATTAAAATAACGCATATTTCGTTCCAGATTTCTCGCAAAATGATAGTAAATGCGAATAGAGAGCTACACGTGTGTGCTCCGGTAATGCAAGCTCACAGTCCTGGACCTTTGACCCAATTCACCGATGACGAGTTGATGATGAAAGAAACCGGTAGATATCTATGCATATTAATTTTTGTTAATTTTCGTATTTTAGCGAATTCTGAACCTTTTGATGAATATTAACTCGAAATTTTCACATTTAATGTATTTAATTTTTAAAAACGAACAGTGGCGAAACTAGCAAAGGAGCAAATAACGCCGCTCGTTAAAAAAATGGAGAAGGAAGGAAAAATCGACGACAATATACTCAAAATGTTATTCGATAATGGGGTTCGTTTCTTTTATTATTTAATCACGCTTATTGTTATTTGTAATAATTGAAGTAAATAATAATCAATTGGCCAAATATGGTTCACAATTTGTGAACAAACCACGATTTACTCTTTCATTTCAGTTAAACGATAGTTCTCCATGGGGTTTATTTGATTTATTTCTGTTCAGTGTAACTTTGACATCGAGTCATGGACTTAGCAATTATTTTTTCAATACTTGTCATTGAACGAAAGGAATAAAACAAATAAATGAACAATTATGGTGCGGAACATAACATTATTTTCAATTTGGCAGTTAATGGGGATCGAAATTCCTGGGGAATATGGTGGTACAGGCAGTAATTTTATGACGACGATTTTATCGGTCGAAGAAATAGCAAAAGTCGATGGTGCTGTTGCTGCACTCGTCGACATTCACAACACCCTCGTTAATTCGTTGATAATTAAAATAGGCAATGAAGAACAGAAAGCAAAGTTTTTGCCAAAACTCGCCGGAAATTACGTAAGTCCTTTACTTTTTGTTGTAGAATTTTTCTTGACGTTATATTAATCTCGAATTTATTGACTTTCAAGGCCGGAAGTTTTTGCCTGACCGAACCGGGCGCAGGCTCAGATGCTTTTTCATTAAAAACTGAGGCTAAAAAGGACGGTTCGGATTATGTGATAAATGGAACTAAAATGTGGATTTCCAATTCCGACATCGCGGGCGTATTTTTAGTTTTTGCCAACGCAAATCCTTCGGCGGTAAGTTTTTCGAAATATCACCAAATATAATTGACAATTTATATCTCCGAGAATTACACTCAGTTGAGCTTACAATTTTTTTTCAAAGACATTCATGATCCCTTGGAGTACCACTTTGGAAAAATTATCATTTGTTTTTTTCAAGCCGGAAACTCGATTGTTAAGCAAATTCTCAATGGGTGACTTCCCAAAGAATTAGCAGTTGTTTAAAATCTTGAAACCATTTTGTCGAATACTTCGTTAAGCGTAGATACGACAATCTCAACCGTTTATTTACTTGCGATAAAATGTTCATGAATACCCACGAGGAGTTGGTTGTACGTCGGTTATCGTATTTTTCAAGGTCATGAATTAACTTGTCCTTAAATAAGATAACATTTTTATACTCACAAAATGATGCGATTTTTTTAAACAATTATGGCTGAGGACGACTTTTTATTACAATCATTGATTGGTACGAGTATTTTTACCACCGAAATGTTTGAAATCCGTTTTACTGCTAAAAATGACATTGACTCAAAAATTGTCGCATATTTATAGCTTTCAAATATAACGAACATAAAAATTATCTGAACAAAGGGTTATCGCGGAATTTCAACATTTTTCGTGGAAAGGGACACACCGGGATTGACCGTGGCTAAGCCCGAAGACAAATTGGGAATCAAAGCGTCTGGAACGTGCATGGTTCATTTTGAAAACGTCAGGGTAAGGATTTGAAAAAACATGAAAATAGGAAAAAACGTATACGAGTGATTTGAAATTTTTTGATAATTTTTGGTTTTTCTTAAAGGTTCCCGAGGCTAATCTACTCGGCGAATTTGGTCATGGCTATAAATACGCAGCTGGATTTTTGAACGAAGGAAGAGTCGGCATAGGGGCCCAAATGATTGGCATAGCTCAGGGTTGTCTCGATGCAACTATTCCCTACACCCTCGAACGTAAACAATTTGGACACGACATCTTTTCGTTCCAGGTTAACAAAATTATTGTAAAATTCAAATGAAAGGAAAACTGATGATCATTCTCTGAGCCTTCACCCAAATTGTGTTACGAGTTATTTCGGCGTAGGAAATTCTCATATTGTCCATAAAATCCTAACACAATTGTTGTTCATTTATGTTCTAGTCCATGCAACATCAAATTGCTCAGGTCGTCACCGATCTTGAGAGTGCAAGATTGCTCGTTTACAATGCAGCTAGACTGGTCGATGCAAAACAGGACTTTTTGCAAGCCGCTGCAATGGCTAAACTGGTTGCGTCAGGTGAGTCGAAGTATCGTTAGAAACGAAGTAATTCGGTTTGTCTCTAATCAGTAAAGTATTCACCAAATATCAACAATTTTTCCTTGAATCAATTACTGGATCCCCGAAATATTCAATGATTTTTGTGTCATTTGGTTTATGGACTTGAAAAACTATTAAATTGCCTGTAAACAATTTGTTAATCATTATTTCTTTGACGTTCATGTCTTTGCTCATTTATTACAAATAATTTGTTGTCATGTTCGAACAGAAACGGCTCTTAAGGTGACGGCGAAATGCATAGACTTCATGGGAGGAGTTGGATTCACGACGGACTTTCCCCAGGAGAAATTCTTCCGAGACTGCAAAATTGGAACAATTTATGAAGGAACGAGTAACATGCAATTGTCGACAATAGCCAAATGTATTAGAAAGGCGTATTCGACGTGATGTGAATAATTAGGAGCTGTGAAAATGAATTTTCCAATAATTCCGACGACTTACTCGTTTTTATTGATTATATATAATTTTTTATATAATCTTTGTAATCGTTTAAATATATATTTTTGAGTAAATACGCGTCCTTGCGAGTAAAGCGCACTATTTTCATTTTGTAGTGTTCAATTGTTTATTTTGGATCGTGGGGTAATTTGAAACCAACGAGATCAGCAGTTTCTCTGACGGTACGTTCACCCCCGCCCGAATATTCACTACGAATTTGATTCCTGAGTCTTTGCGATACAAGATATGAATGGTATGTCTGAGCAAGATGTTGCAACTCTTCGCGAGCTTTGCACAAAACTTCAGATGTATCTTTGTGAGCTCTGGCTTGTTCCATTATGTAATGTACCATTCCATTTTCAGTTGCTACTTTTTTGTCGCTTGCAATGAATCTTATCTCTCGTACGAGCGAACGTATGAGTTTCAAATTTTCCCTCATTTTCACGCTTTGTATAATTATTATAATTCAAACTCAATGACGACTCTTTCGGAATTAAATTACAGCAATTATTTGAATCAATGAAAATCTTAATCAAGATTCAATTTCATCAATGAGTCAATTGGAACTTCTCACGAATTCACAATTTTCCACTTTATAAACTGGTGCCTCTCGGCAACTCCAGAATTCAGTTGAAACTTTTTCAATATTCTCGCGAGGAAAAATGTGTATGGAACTTCCGTTAAAAACTTCCTCGTATTCGAAATTGTTTTTCAACTCGATTTCAGTCGTGTAAGGATTGATTCTATCGATGTAATTCGTTGCTTGTTCAATTTTCTTCGAAAATATTGAATCCACAAGCTCTCCAAAACTATTTGAGAGAACAAGACACTTGGACAAATTTTCGACTGCCCAATTGGCGTAGATAAAATTGTTTGTCAGTTGATAGGGACAATGCGGCATATAAACGAGGCTCGTTCTATCTTCAATTGTTCGTTTTGCCTCTTCGTTACCATCAATCGTTTGTATTCCCAATTCTTCAAGGATTTCACGCTCCGATTTGAAGAACAGAGGATCATAAGCATAAACGTTGCTTCGATAATGTGATTTCAGAGCCAACACAGCGGCCAACTGATATTTCGATGCTCTGGTCTGAGAAAAATTTCCCAAACCGTAACATACGATGTCTGGTAAATCCGGAGCCTTGATCAGGCTTAAAGCTTTGTCCAGGCTTTGGAACAAAACGTTTTTGTAGTCTGAATCCTCTATGAAGTCTACCGCAGCTAAAGTTCCCCTGGAAAAATTGTCACTATAACTTTTATCCTCTGTTTACTTGTGAATTTTACTAAAAAGCACGGAGCTGATGAATGTTCTTTCTATTTCTGTCATTGTGTTGTTTGTATACATGAAGTAATGACTAACGTACTCAGAGTAAGTGATATGAAAGTGAGGTTACGTAACATAATTTTTCGATTGTTTGTTCCAATGTTATGACTTTGACATAACCTTAAAATGAATTGAACCGGTGTTTCATTGAGTCACTATGCATTGTTACATTCAAAAAAGTTTGACATACTTTAAAAGACGCAAATTTTCTTACCGTCTAACTCGTTCTAAATCAATTTCAGGATCTTCAACTTGTTCTTCCTTTGCTGCCGTAGTCAATCGATGAACTCCCCGAAAAAACCTATTGGATTTTCCGCGTCGAGTTATAACTTTAAACTCACCAACAACCGACATATTCTTTTCTCACATAATTCTACTCTGAAGTTTTGATACTAACAGATTTACAATGTAAATGTGTCATTATCATTTACCTGCTCTGTTCCAACCTCCCTCTTGCGTTTCTTCTCGTTGCAATATGAAATACAATAACAGAGAAAGACGAAGTGGAACAAGACTTACGAGTCAAAATACACGGGCTTAATACGCAAATACGCTTGTCAATGTACGATCGAATTTGACGTGTTTATTTGAATTACGAAATGAATTATTTAAATATTTTATAAATGGTGTGACATAAACTGCGTTATTATAATAAATTCGATTTGCAGCACGACTGTCATACCAGTAGTGGTTTGAATTAATTTATCAATACTTTAATCAAATTCTTACTTCGCCCCAGAAGGAAATAAGAAAGTTGTTGTACGAGAAAAAAGACGAAGTGCGATCACCTTATTTGATAAATATTCGTGGTCCATAATCTCATTAACGTGTTCTAGAAAGAACTATTTCTGCTATTAAAACGTATATTTCCAGTACAGATGAATTCGTTTTCAATTAAAAATCAATCTATTTGAATTAAAGTTCAAATAGAAGTAATGTTTACAAAATATTCTAAAATAGCGCCATTCACCATCTGATGCCATGTTCACACGAGAGCAGCAATCACACCGTTCGAGTGCGACCTCAACGGCGAAAGTTTCTTTCCTACATTTGTACTATCTCGAAAACATTAAACATTTGTTAAACAAGAGTCTTGTTGGTGCAGAATGAAAGTGACAAGATAAAAGAAATCGACGTACGTAAAAATAAGTTTGAATTCTATTCAATTAAAATCGAACCGGCACGATGATCAAAGGGTAAGTAAAAAAAACTGAAGCATCGTACAACGAGAACGTCCGATAACCTCAAAGGGAGCTTTTTTTTAGGTTGGCTCTCGTATACTCGCGTAGTTCGAGACTGGCGAGCTTCGAAAATGCGCGTTTTATCGGCACGTCAGGGTTGACGAGAACAGAAGAGAGAAAACGAAGAAGTGCCCTCTTCGAGGAGGAAAAAAATCGCCAGAAGACAGCAGTTGGTCGCATTAACAAAATCAAGGTTCAATACAGTAATTGGGAAGAAAATGTTACATTGTTGATGAATCAAAACATTTCAACACCGTACGACTGTGCTCGTCACATATCCGAAGGCATTGCCAAGCTTTCAGCACTGGCGACTGTCAATGGCAAACCTTGGGATATGCATAGACCTTTGGAAGATGCTTGCGATCTTAAACTTGCAACTATGAGAACTCCTGGCGATAGAAGCGTGAACAATGCCTTCTGGAGAACTTGTTCTCTAATTCTGGGCTCTGTGATAGAAACTGCTTTTAAAGATGACATCCGAGTCCATTTACATAGTTTTACTGGTACAGCATTTGAATAACGTAAATAAACACTAAGTCAAAATTATTTCATATTAAATATTATATGAAATAATTATCTATCATAAAATATAGAAATATCTATTTTTTTATATACCAACGAGAGATATAAAAAGTGGCTTTTTGAACATTTCATTCAAGATAAAGAAACAACCATCGATATATTTGCTTTTGATGAAATGTTGGTTGATGTTTTCATTGAATGTTTAGATTCTGGCTGATCGTGGCTTTGCATTTTTTGTCTTGGATATCTAAGTGAAATATTTTGGTCTTGCAAACGTTGGAATTAGAGGTTTTTGAATTCGATGATTGTCATTATCGAAATTTTAGACGCAGGATACTTTTGTATGGATATTTAGACATAAAATTGTTTTATAGGGCCAAGTATAAAATCCGGGAGTTTCATTTACGATGCGGAGATGGATCTTAAAGATTGGGAGCCGACAGCAGCCGAACTGAGATCAATTTCCGCGTTATTCGTCAAAATAGTCAGATCGAGTTTGCCGGTGGAGCGATTGGAGATCGGACCTGCTTTGGCGCTGAAGATGTTCGAGAGTAATCCTCACAAAAGTAAACAAATCCCGGACATAGCGAGTGGAAACGACAATAAGATAATTCTTTATCGTATTGGTGACTACGTGGATATTAGTAAAGGTCCGGTCATCGGTAATACCGGCCTCATAGGACGTAGCACAGTCGCAGCTGTTCACAGGATTCACAATGAAGACGGCGAGTCCCTGTACAGATTCCAGGGCGTTGCAATACCCGCGGGTATTCTCTTGAATCACTTTACGTATGGAATCCTTGAGGAACGAGCTAGAAAATTGAATCAAAGCGCCTGGATGCCGCAACGAATCAGTGACGAGAACGAAGAAAATATGGCCATGGCCGCTAAAAATTAGCCCGGTAAATCGTCCTTCGACGGACTTGTAATTTCATTTCGTAAACCTTTGTGTAAATAAAAGAGAAGACAAAAATTCTCGTGAAAATCGAGACAAAACGACATTCGCGACGTGGCCTTTCTTTGAAAATCCTCGTCGCGCTATAATAAGTTTTTTGTGAAATTCTCTCGTATCAAATATGATCAGGTTTGGGTATTATGAAAAATAGATAAGAGTCGAATGGGAAAAGATAATCCGGGTTAATAATATAATTAAGATAATAATATCAATGGGAAAATCGTTGATGTTGACTCGACCGTTTTCGACGCGAATGAACCGGACCACGTTGCTCCCACGTGAAACTCCCGGGTAATCGATTTGCTGTCGAGGCTGGACACGTTATACTCAATTTGAAATAAATTTCAGAATTTTCTTGACACTGGCTCATCTCGTGGATCGATGGCAAATTTCGATAATCGAGATTATCACTTGCAGGCCTCGTTGCGAATAATTCTTGATCGTCGAATTCGCTGGTACGGAGACTCGAAATTACCGCCAGGGGTGCCAAATCGCTCGAACAACGTAATTCGACTTTAATGACGAGATCGAAGGCCGGAGGACCTCGTCTAGACGTGGCTGCGATGTTACGATTCTCTGTATCCTCATCGTCGTCACCGTCATCTAGTTTTTCAACAACGTTCACAATTATTTATCATATTTAAAAGAAAAAAGTTATTTCGAAGGCGAGATTTTGGGGCCAAGAATCAAAAATGAAAAAGACTCATTATTTCCGACCACGACGGCGCCCTATGTCGCGTTTTCTTACCCATAGCTTCGTCCTCTTGTCCGGATTCATCGGAAGACGAAACTTCGCCTCCGACTTCTTTGAATTTGCTTTCATAAGCGTATTTGTTCATATTTCCATAGTAAAAGAAACGTCCCGCATAAACTCCGTATCCGGAATACGTGGAAGCTGGTGGTGGTCTCGGTGGTTGAGGCCCACCGAGACGAAGTGCTCTTCTTCTTTCATCACCGGCGGCGACCACGCTGCTTGTACGTAACAACAAATCTCTCTCGAAGTGAGATTTTTCAAAATAGTGCTCGTTGACACTCCCGACGAGACGACGAAGACGCAGATACATGAATCTCTGATCCTCTCGCCACGAATTCTCGTCGGGCGCACTAGGCACTTGAAGGCAGGTAAACCAAGCTCGTCGGAGCACGTATCGAAGTCCCATCGTCACGATTGAACAACCGTTACCTCTACTCGATCGCATTTTATCGCCACTCGATATTGTACTCGATTCCTCCATCGAACGTGAACTTCTTGCTCGTCCTGAGGACACTCGAAAAGCGGTCACTTCTCGTCCAACTGCGAGGCAATCCAGCACGTCGATAGCTTTGCAACCCGACACCAGAGCCGATCTTCACATCCACGTGTTGCGTATAACGAGCAGGATATTAGGGACATAGCGAGGAATTTTTTTAAGATATTTTAAATAGTTTTCTTAAATTACTGACTTTTTTTTGCTGCATTCCAAAGTCTTCATTCAAAATAATTGTGAATCTTTTTCTCATTATTCTCTGTTTTCCCAAAACTCAAATTATGAAATGAAATTTCATATATTCGGTCAAATTATTTTATTCCATGTCAAAATGATTGAGTTTCTAATCAACTTCCATTCTCATCAAATTTTCAATGCACTCATAAACTAAGGATTATGTAGTTGAAAACCAACATAAAAAAGGAGGACATTTTTTCTTCACTTTACCTGTTCACTTTGCATTCAGAGACCTTTTCAAAATAATTCATAAAGCGTTTGCAGAGGGCCACGAAGGATACGACACGAGGAGAGGAGACAGAACTGGTGATAAATCCGTCATAACTCGGTGCTACTTCCTCACCTTGATCGTTATGGGAGGCAGAAGAGGAGATAGAGCACAAAGCACGTGGTCGATTACGAGCCTGATGGAGAATTACATTTAACTCGTCGAGCAAACTTCCAGCATAAAAACAAAGGCGATTGAAATTTGTTGACTTTGGTGGATGAGTGTATCTCCATGTAACTGCTTTAAGCATTTTGTACTGAGCCTTTATCAGTTCGAGAACGTTAAAGGCTCGGCTCCACGTAAACAAATCCAAATCTGTTGAAGCTTTGGACAACTTTGTCGATTCAATGTAATTCATTGTTGAATCCAATCGTGTACCAGCTGCGAGAAAAGCGCCGTTCAAAACTGCAGTTCCGATCGTCGAAAATCGTCTGCAATCATTTTTTTTTTTTTTTTCGTAGCATTGCATTGTAAGATTTTCATCATTCAATTTTATTTGTAATTCGTTCGAAATTGGAGAATTTTTTAAAATATAATTTCAAGGAAAAATTCCGCCCCTTGGAGAATTTCTTCTTATCTTCTTATTGCAAAATAGCACTTGTTCTGATCCTTTTTTTTTTTTTGGAGTACAATTTATTCAGAAAGCGTTTCAGAGTATAAGAAAAAAAGGACAAAGTTGACAATGTAGTTGAATGTTACAAAAGTAACAAAAAAACTATTGTTTTAGTTGAATGTACAATAAAAATTCGGAGAAGTAGCAACGATGTCAGTTTTTCTCCCAGCATGGATTTTAAGAACCACTTATAACTCCAAAAAAGAAAGTTATTTTTGTAAGTAGAAGACAAAAAGTGAAAATAAAAATATCTCAAACAACGATGTTCGTAAAATGTAAAGACGGGCTGACCTTGACACCAAGCGGATCGAGGTGGAAACATCAACGAGTGGCACGAAGCGAAAAATCATTTCCAGAACTTCGGGTGGAAGATTTTCTAGTCTGTACTCGTTCCTAACCCGTTTATTTTGATCCTGACCAACGTCATTTTCATTTTTTATAACCACAGAACTGTAGGATCCGGTTGTCGATTTCCTGTGTCTTTTGCGTCCCGTATTCATAATCGAATAAAAGGAATGCGAAAAAAAACTTCCAAATGTTACTCTCGTCAGATAAAAAGTATATTGAAGGTTTTGGCACTGCGAGTCCGAGCTCGAGGTTTTACAAATCCAAGAGACAGCATGTCAAGGAGGGTCCTGTCATGTCTATTCCAATTATTTTGCTTTCCGTCAAATGGCTCTTGGGCACGCTCTTCGTGGTGAATAAAATTTAATTAATAAAAGAAGATAAAATGTCACGAGAATGTGTCCCAGGGACGCTGTATCGAGAACAAAACACTTCGAGATCTTGAACTTGACTATTTATTCGTATTTCGGAAACAACTGGCGCCACAGGCATGTGGTGGCAATTTTGACAAACTATCAGCAATTATTGTACACAGCGTTTTTATGCCCTTCGTAGCGTATGAACAAAAACGTTAACATAATTATCTGAAGACTCTTTTTCACTCAATTATGTAATGCACAACAATGAAAATAATTTGGAAACGTAGATATCGAAAACGTTAATTTTATCAACAAGCTACGAAAGCTTCCCTTCTTCGCTGCTGCGAGCGCTGCCATCATATCGGGGAATCCCTTTCGTACAATAACGAACACAAAAAACAATTCTTCTAACACCGTTGTATTTTTGTTGTTTATTGAGTATATAAGCTCACATCGAAAAGTGTAGAGAACGCGAGTATTTCTGTCAATATTTGTGAATTATACAAAGAGCATCAGAAGAAATAGATGATTATTGTAAATTATTGAAGAAAATACAATAACGTGGCAAACCAGAAAACACACGATAGAATGATCGATATTAAGACAATGCGAAATACGTTTAACGACGTATAAATGTTTGGTTCCAAGTTTTCTCCCATATCGTTTACATTGCGAGCAAATAACGAGAATCGTACCGTTCGTTTTTCATATCGAAGCAAAAGGCGGTTTTCATGTTTTTTGTTATAAATCTATGTTGTTTAGGAGAAAAATTGGACATTGCAAAATGGGCCTTTTATCTCGCACTCTTGGTGATTAAAACCCATGTTTCCTTTCGTCGCAATTGAAGGAAATTCAAAAAAACGTACAAAAATCATATTAATTAATCAATAATGATAACAATAATAATATCATAATGTCCTAAATAATGGATTTGGCGTGTATTATTACGCGCCAAAATTCATCGGCATAAGCAGAGCAAATTTAGCTTGTTCGCCAACCGAAGATTCTTCCGAGACACAAGCGCTAATGCTATCGAGAAGATTTTGTATGGCGTTCTGATTGCCTGGATGTTTTCGTTTGGTATGCTCACGACGATGTTTCAATTCCTTAAAAGTTTTACCGCATTGTTCGCAGACGTAAGGCCTTGCAGCCTCGTGGGAACGCACGTGCCCTTCAAAATGACTTTTGCGAACGAATTTTTTGCCGCAACGTGTACAACCGAATTGAAAACGTCCCTCGTGTGCAGCTACGTGAGAACTCAGCGTCCATTTCGTCTTAAAAGTCTTAGAGCAATAATCGCAACGAATTTTGTTGTTATTGGGGACTATGTTTGGAGAGGATGAACTCGAGGATGATGTCACCGAAGTCGAAGACAGACCCGTCATTCCCGAACCAATCGACACTGTGTTATTTGTACTGGTCGATGAACCAATTGAAGGGCGCATTAATCGAGGATTTTTGTTCAACAACAGCATCTCTTCCAACATGAATTCCTCGTCCTCGTCCTCGTCAATCACTTCTTCCGTCTTCATTTCCTGTTTCAACCCTTCTGTATTCTCCACTTTGATTCCGCTTGCTTGCGAGTTTTCCGATGTTCCATTCACCGTCGACTGCTGTTGCGTTTGCAACATACTCGTCGTATGTTCTCTCATGTGAATTTGCATCTTTTCCGCGTTCTCGAATTCGCAACCACAAAGCAAACATGTGTTACCAGCTGGAGTCTGAAAATTGGAAAAAAATCGTTGAAAAATTATCGTAAACGATCATTGGTTCATAATATTTTTGTTCTACGCAAGCATGAAAGTGAAAAAATCCTTCAAACGGGAGGTAATTATTAGTGAATAAGAATATGCTGATTTTATGAATCGAAGTAGAAAAATAAAGAAGCATTGTTGACCTCAAACGCTGGAAATTATACATTTAAAGTAACTCAGTTATGAAAATGCAAAATAACCTTGTCGTGGGTGACGAGATGTTCCTTGAGTTTGTTTTCATTGGCATATTTTTTTTTGCACACGTTGCAAGGATAACAATGATTACGAGAAGTCGAGAGTTGATTATTTCCGAGAGTAGAGGTGGTAGCAGAAATAACAGATGATCCGGGGGTAGTAGTGAGAACGAGAGGCAAGATGGGGTTCTCCTGTTTGATGTGCATGCGTTCGTGTCTCTGGAGCGAGATTTCATTGATGAATGTTTCGAGGCATAGAGAGCACGTGAAAATATCGCTTCTGCTGGGTTCGACGAGGCGTTCTTTGCGGGTTTCGTGACGAGCAATGTGCCGTTTGAGATCGTGAGCTCGTGAAAAAGCGCGACGATAACGAGAACAAGTTGGGAATGGGCAACCTTTCGTTTTGTCAGTACGTTGGTGAGAACTCGTGGATGATGTCGAAGACAATAACGAGGGCACCAATTTTTCTTTCGCTTTTGTTGACTCATTGGGAGACGACGTCGCGAGAATCAACGATTCTTGTTGCTCAGGTTGAGTCACTAGCGCCCGGCTACGTTCCACCTTTATATCTCTTTCCTCGATTATTGCCCCCGTCACTTCCTCGATCCTTGTTTCTACTGTATCTTTACCCGATATCGTACGTTCCGTTATTATTCGACTCGGCAATCCTGACAATTGACCCGATGGTGATAACGGTATCACTATTGATATTGTCTCGTTCGTTGCAGGATTTATAATCGGACCCACTCGTATCACCGGACCCGATGCCATGTTCTCTCCGGCTAAACGTTTACTTTCTTGCTTCACCGACATCATTCTCACAGAGTCACTTCCAGTTGTTGATACTCAAAACTTTAGCCGCGCAGTCAAAAAACACGAACCGCTAGAATTTGAAAAGAAGAGACAACACATATTAGTCGGTTGACTTATCCAATAATTTTGCACTTTATAACTTTGGAAGATAGCAAAAAAAGTTTTGTTTTCATCAGTACCAAATATTGTGTGGAAGTTTTGGGTTCTCAATAATGTCCAAGATTTTTTGACACCCACGAACCACAATATACAACAGTTATTTACATGCAAGAACTTTGATATCGGAGAAATGAGAAAAAAAGATTTTGCTTTGTACTCCAATAGTGGAAACTTTGCTAATGTTCATTGGCTTATTCTCTATTGATGGGCAAACTACCAAATCCTATGACAGTAAAAAACTTTACGGTATTCAAAATTAATGCCAAAACTGCTAGATAAAGTAACTAAACTTTTAATTTTTTATTTTTCTTTGTAATGACTACATGCATTATGAAATATTTGACATATTTTGAAAAATTCTATTTTAATTCGCTGTTGTCAAGCAGCGATTGCACTCAAAATTCTTTTAACTTTTCACAACATAATCTCCAGCCATTTCAATAATTCAGTGGCAAAATAAAAAGTTGTGAAAAAACGAAAATTGTTTATGTCAATGGAATGTTGATGAAGACTGCGTTTAGTTATTGCTTGGATGGTTTTTTCAATTTTCGTTTCAAATTAAAGATCAAATTCGAAGCAATTTCTTATTCAGACTGTCTGAAGACAGTGATCGTATTCTAAACACTATAGAAATTCACTACAGCAAACATTGTTGAAGCACTTTTTGTGCAGAAATTGGATAATATTGAATATTTTACATAGAAATTTTTTTGCGACTGAAAAAATGTGAGAATGTTTCGATTATCAGGTTATGAATTTACGAATTCGTAATTGGGTGTGTATGGAACAAGAAAATGCCAAGGAATGGAATAAGCCACTGTGATATAGTTGTGTACATCTATACAGGCCTGAAAGATGTTAAAATATTATCTGTATATATTGACGATTCCGAGCAGAAAGCAGCTATATATAGAAATGGGATAGCACAATGTTTTTACAAAGTGTACGAACTCACGTTTCGTCAAAAGCCCATACCAGTGGGCATGAAAAAACACATTTCAAAGTTCCCTTGAAACGAAAAAAATGTCGTTTCATGAAGTTCCTTTCCGGCTGTACAAGAGAGCTATATACTAGAGAGTGTGGCACGTCCGAGTACGTGATACTGTTGAAGCAGCGTTGAAACGCATTGTTTGTCTATATGTATATATTTAAATATATATAAAACACTCCACCACACAGTAGTTCAGTTTATCGACATATACAAATACACAGGTGCAAAATTAACCCACGGTTCGACGATCCTTGCTTCACTCGCACACACGCGCACAAAGTCACTGCTCTGAGTAATGAGTAATGAATTTAATTCGCGCTATTGTTTCTCTTGGTGTAACGATGCGATGAACGCAGCCGCTCCAAAATCGCCGTGAGTTTCTGCATTGTAACGAGGGATGACACCCGAATAGCGCGAACAGAATAAGAGGCGCGGTTCTTATTCTCGATAACCCTCCGGCGTAGCGAAACAAAACGACGATAATTTGGATTAAACGCCTAGATAGTATGAATTATTATTGAAATGGAAACATCCGGTCGCGAGAACGGTGATTTTTTTTTACTTTTCACAACTACACTTTACAAATACATCCCTCTCACTTTCCTTCATGACATGGAAGTACCCCTTCTCACCACTACGCGCCGCCCGAATATCAACATCAGACACGCACACTTGTGCACGCTGCTTTTTTTCGGCTCTTTTCTGCTGTGCTGTTCCTTCACCCGCTACTTTACCGCTCGCTCTCTTTCACCCACGCTTCCAAGAATTTTCAACTTACGATTTATTATTTTAAAATGTTATAATATATCCAGGAATTTTAGCATCTGCCCACTATAACGTTCATTCGCTGTGTGCCTTCATGTATTCATAGAAATACCGAAAGTTCGGGTGTCCAATGCAGTTAACGCTGTAAAATAAAATAAAAACCAGTGCAATGTCTGACGTGTAGAGCTTTTTTTAATACGAGTCACTCTTGTTATTGTCACGAAAAAAACGTTTTCGTAGAATTGTAACTTTTTGAGAAACAAAATTTGATTTCGTGGTCAATTATTCACTCGCAGAACAATTCAAGATCGCACGAATACAGACGGAAAAATATAAATGTGAATTTATAAGACGCTCGCTATTTTGCACCCACCCGGCAACCCGGGCGCCATGCGACCTATCCCCTCTCCTTCGCCTCTTCAACTCGCCTGTGCGACGCTGTGAGGATCTGTTTATGTGTATGTACGAGGGAATTTCTGTTCAGGGATGTAGCCTCTATTCGGAGAATTCGCGCTATATGTATTGGCGATCGATATTTATCTTTAATGTATTTTTTATATTTTCGCGTATGCGAGCAAAATGTGGGACGACGCGGCAACACAAATAGACTTGCAAGAAGCAAGCCTTGCAAGTAAGTAAAGGACACGCCATAGCATATGAAAACCAAGTATAAATAAACATTGAATAGTTTTTATAATTCCATGATAAATATACTTCTAGCAATACCAATCACAATTAATTTCAAGTAAATAATTCTTTAATAATAATAACACGCAGATTATTGTGACTGTCACAAAAGTCAACAGCACCGATGAAATTGCCCGCTCTTTTTTGTGTAAATGGGTTATTTTTGTTTCGAAGTAAATAAAAATTGATAGTGCCGATAATTATAATAATTTGAAGTGGAACTTTATCAGAACGCTAACCATTAGCAGTGCTCATCGGGGCTTCCTCCGCGACTAGAAATATCGCTGTTAATGCAACTTTGGTATTAATACTGTTAATAACAATTATGTACTAATTTACCAAAATTTAACTATTCCTGCTCCAATAATTTGAAACTTTGGACAGGTAGGCAATAATCGCGCAGAAGGCACTGGGTATAGGGTCCATAATCCGACTGAGAAAAATGATAAAACTTTCAAGTCTTTTCGTGACTCCGAGGAATCGATCGATCGTCCTTATACAAAACTATTTTTCTTGATGACAATTTGTGCATTGAATTTTAAGCACATCCGCTGGGCTGCAAAGGCGAGTCGTTTAGTTGAAAAGTACGCCAACAGAGCTATGAATTAAAGGTTTTTTGGAATTTTTTTTAATTTTTCGAAATAAATACACATTATGAATTGTACATATCAAAATCGGGGGACGTGGCAATAGTATTTTTAATCCAATCGAGATAATATCGTAATCTGGTATAAACATCCGGGAAACCAGGCCTTGCACATCCCGATCCGAAAGAAGTCACACCTGCAAGTTGCCAAACTCCGTCGCTACGCCTTCGACATTGTAAAGGCCCCCCGGAATCGCCCTGAACAAAAAGAGGTTTCAATTAATATCAGCTGTTTATTGATATAAAATTTAGAAAAAGCTCTTTAAAATCCGATGCGCGTAATTTTTATTATCGTTTTTATTTTTTTGTTAATTAACGAATAACTTGATGATGGCTGAAGTAATTACTCCAGGATATTAATATATTTTTAAAAAAGTGTCTAAAAAATATAAAAATTGCCGTTAATCCTTTAAAAAAAAATGTTCCGGCTAAGAATGAATGTCTCGTGTAAAAACTGTAATTAAGGTGAAAATTGAAAAAATCCTACCACGCAACTGCCGGAAGAGCCATCTGTGTGTCCAGCGCACAAGTGTCCTGGACCAATCGGTACGCCCTTTCCGTAGGCACGCTGACAATCCTCGAGATTGAGGATTGGTACGTTCGCCTCAAGCAGA